>CP136061.1:214904826-215300315 GCA_032622095.1 Siphonodentalium dalli
TTGACAACCATGCACGACTTCAGCCCAATTTTAGAAAATTTGGAAGGGGCTGTATGGTCGCGTGACTTTCCTATAGTTGCCCGCGGGGTGGCACCGCACGACAATACAAGGATTCCCGGGTGACCACCATGACTCAGGATACGGCAGCCGAATTTAGTAACGAAAAGTGCTATTTTGACACCCCATGCACGACTTCAGCCCAATTTTAGAAAATTTGGAAGGGGCTGCATGGTCGCGTGACTTTCCTATAGTTGCCCGCGGGGTGGCACCGCACGAAAATACAAGGATTCCCGAGTTGCCACCATGACTCAGGATACGGCAGCCGATTTAGTAACGAAAAGTGCTATTTTGACACCCCATGCACGACTTCAGCCCAATTTTAGAAAATTTGGAAGGGGCTGCATGGTCGCGTGACTTTCCTATAGTTGCCCGCGGGGTGGCACCGCACGAAAATACAAGGATTCCCGGGTGACCACCATGACTCAGGATACGGCAGCCGATTTAGTAACGAAAAGTGCTATTTTGACACCCCATGCACGACTTCAGCCCAATTTTAGAAAATTTGGAAGGGGATGCATGGTCGCGTGACTTTCCTATAGATGCCAGCTGGGTGGCACCGCACGAAAATACAAGGATTCCCGGGTGACCACCATGACTCAGGGTACGGCAGCCGATTTAGTAACGAAAAGTGCTATTTTGACACCCCATGCACGACTTCAGCCCAATTTTTGAAAAATTGGAAGGGGCTGCATGGTCGCGTGACTTTCGTATAGTTGCCCGCGGGTTGGCACCGCACGAAAATACAAGGATTCCCGGGTTGCCACCATGACTCAGGATATGGCAGCCGATTTAGTAACGAAAAGTGCTATTTTGACACCCCTTGCACGACTTCAGCCCAATTTTAGAAAATTTGGAAGGGGCTGCATGGTCGCGTGACTTTCCTATAGTTGCCCGCGGGGTGGCACCGCACGAAAATACAAGGATTTCCGGGTTGCCACCATGACTCAGGATACGGCAGCCGATTTAGTAACGAAAAGTGCTATTTTGACACCCCATGCACGACTTCAGCCCAATTTTAGAAAATTTGGAAGGGGCTGCATGGTCGCGTGACTTTCCTATAGTTGCCCGCGGGGTGGCACCGCACGAAAATACAAGGATTCCCGGGTTGCCACCATGACTCAGGATACGGCAGCCAATTTAGTAACGAAAAGTGCTATTTTGACACCCCATGCACGACTTCAGCCCAATTTTTAAAAATTTGGAAGGGGCTGTATGGTCGCGTGACTTTCCTATAGATGTCAGCTGGGTGGCACCGCACGAATATACAAGGATTCCCGGGTGACCACCATGACTCAGGATACGGCAGCCGATTTAGTAACGAAAAGTGCTATTTTGACACCCCATGCACGACTTCAGCCCAATTTTAGAAAATTGGGAAGGGGCTGCATGGTCGCGTGACTTTCCTATAGTTGCCCGCGGGGTGGCACCGCACGAAAGTACAAGGATTCCCGGGTGACCACCATTACTCAGGATACGGCAGCCGATTTAGTAACGAAAAGTGCTATTTTGACACCCCATGCACGACTTCAGCCCAATTTTAGAAAATTTGGAAGGGGCTGCATGGTCGCGTGACTTTCCTATAGTTGCCCGCGGGGTGGCACCGCACGAAAATACAAGGATTCCCGGGTGACCACCATGACTCAGGATACGGCAGCCGATTTAGTAACGAAAAGTGCTATTTTGACACCCCATGCACGACTTCAGCCCAATTTTAGAAAATTTGGAAGGGGCTGCATGGTCGCGTGACTTTCCTATAGTTTCCCGCGGGGTGGCACCACACGAAAATACAAGGATTCCCGGGTTTCCACCATGACTCAGGATACGGCAGCCGATTTAGTAACGAAAAGGGCTATTTTGACACCCCATGCACGACTTCAGCCCAATTAGAAAATTTGGAAGGGGCTGCATGGTCGCGTGACTTTCCTATAGTTGCCCGCGGGGTGGCACCGCGCGAAAATACAAGGATTCCCGGGTTTCCACCATGACTCAGGATACGGCAGCCGATTTAGTAACGAAAAGGGCTATTTTGACACCCCATGCACGACTTCGGCCCAATTAGAAAATTTGGAAGGGGCTGCATGGTCGCGTGACTTTCCTATAGTTGCCCGCGGGGTGGCACCGCACGACAATACAAGGATTCCCGGGTGACCACCATGACTCACGATACGGCAGCCGATTTAGTAACGAAAAGTGCTATTTTGACACCCCATGCACGACTTCAGCCCAATTTTAGAAAATTTGGAAGGGGCTGCATGGTCGCGTGACTTTCCTATAGTTGCCCGCGGGGTGGCACCGCACGAAAATACAAGGATTCCCGAGTTGCCACCATGACTCAGGATACGGCAGCCGATTTAGTAACGAAAAGTGCTATTTTGACACCCCATGCACGACTTCAGCCCAATTTTAGAAAATTTGGAAGGGGCTGCATGGTCGCGTGACTTTCCTATAGTTTCCCGCGGGGTGGCACCGCACGAAAATACAAGGATTCCCGGGTGACCACCATGACTCAGGATACGGCAGCCGATTTAGTAACGAAAAGTACTATTTTGACACCCCATGCACGACTTCAGCCCAATTTTAGAAAATTTGGAAGGGGCTGCATGGTCGCGTGACTTTCCTATAGTTGCCCGCGGGGTGGCACCGCACGAAAATACAAGGATTCCCGGGTGACCACCATTACTCAGGATACGGCAGCCGATTTAGTAACGAAAAGTGCTATTTTGACACCCCATGCACGACTTCAGCCCAATTTTAGAACATTTGGAAGGGGCTGCATGGTCGCGTGACTTTCCTATAGATGCCAGCTGGGTGGCACCGCACGAAAATACAAGGATTCCCGGGTGACCACCATGACTCAGGATACGGCAGCCGATTTAGTAACGAAAAGTGCTATTTTGACAACCATGCACGACTTCAGCCCAATTTTAGAAAATTTGGAAGGGGCTGCATGGTCGCGTGACTTTCCTATAGTTGCCCGCGGGGTGGCACCGCACGACAATACAAGGAATCCCGGGTGACCACCATGACTCAGGATACGGCAGCCGATTTAGTAACGAAAAGTGCTATTTTGACACCCCATGCACGACTTCAGCCCAATTTTAGAAAATTTGGAAGGGGCTGCATGGTCGCGTGACTTTCCTATAGTTGCCCGCGGGGTGGCACCGCACGAAAATACAAGGATTCCCGAGTTGCCACCATGACTCAGGATACGGCAGCCGATTTAGTAACGAAAAGTGCTATTTTGACACCCATGCACGACTTCAGCCCAATTTTAGAAAATTTGGAAGGGGCTGCATGGACGCGTGACTTTCCTATAGTTGCCCGCGGGGTGGCACCGCACGAAAATACAAGGATTCCCGGGTGACCACCATGACTCAGGATACGGCAGCCGATTTAGTAACGAAAAGTGCTATTTTGACACCCCATGCACGACTTCAGCCCAATTTTAGAAAATTTGGAAGGGGCTGCATGGTCGCGTGACTTTCCTATAGATGCCAGCTGGGTGGCACCGCTCGAAAATACAAGGATTCCCGGGTGACCACCATGACTCAGGGTACGGCAGCCGATTTAGTAACGAAAAGTGCTATTTTGACACCCCATGCACGACTTCAGCCCAATTTTTGAAAATTTGGAAGGGGCTGCATGGTCGCGTGACTTTCGTATAGTTGCCCGCGGGTTGGCACCGCACGAAAATACAAGGATTCCCGGGTTGCCACCATGACTCAGGATACGGCAGCCGATTTAGTAACGAAAAGTGCTATTTTGACACCCCTTGCACGACTTCAGCCCAATTATAGAAAATTTGGAAGGGGCTGCATGGTCGCGTGACTTTCCTATAGTTGCCCGCGGGGTGGCACCGCACGAAAATACAAGGATTCCCGGGTGACCACCATGACTCAGGATACGGCAGCCGATTTAGTAACGAAAAGTGCTATTTTGACACCCCATGCACGACTTCAGCCCAATTTTAGAAAATTTGGAAGGGGCTGCATGGTCGCGTGACTTTCCTATAGTTTCCCGCGGGGTGGCACCGCACGAAAATACAAGGATTCCCGGGTTTCCACCATGACTCAGGATACGGCAGCCGATTTAGCAACGAAAAGGGCTATTTTGACACCCCATTCACGACTTCGGCCCAATTAGAAAATTTGGAAGGGGCTGCATGGTCGCGTGACTTTCCTATAGTTGCCCTCGGGGTGGCACCGCACGACAATACAAGGATTCCCGGGTGACCACCATGACTCAGGATACGGCAGCCGATTTAGTAACGAAAAGTGCTATTTTGACACCCCATGCACGACTTCAGCCCAATTTTAGAAAATTTGGAAGGGGCTGCATGGTCGCGTGACTTTCCTATAGTTGCCCGAGGGGTGGCACCGCACGAAAATACAAGGATTCCCGAGTTGCCACCATGACTCAGGATACGGCAGCCGATTTAGTAACGAAAAGTGCTATTTTGACACCCCATGCACGACTTCAGCCCAATTTTAGAAAATTTGGAAGGGGCTGCATGGTCGCGTGACTTTCCTATAGTTGCCCGCGGGGTGGCACCGCACGAAAATACAAGGATTCCCGGGTGACCACCATGATTCAGGATACGGCAGCCGATTTAGTAACGAAAAGTGCTATTTTGACACCCCATGCACGACTTCAGCCCAATTTTAGAAAATTTGGAAGGGGCTGCATGGTCGCGTGACTTTCCTATAGTTGCCCGCGGGGTGGCACCGCACGGAAATACAAGGATTCCCGGGTGACCACCATTACTCAGGATACGGCAGCCGATTTAGTAACGAAAAGTGCTATTTTGACACCCCATGCACGACTTCAGCCCAATTTTAGAACATTTGGAAGGGGCTGCATGGTCGCGTGACTTTCCTATAGATGCCAGCTGGGTGGCACCGCACGAAAATACAAGGATTCCCGGGTGACCACCATGACTCAGGATACGGCAGCCGATTTAGTAACGAAAAGTGCTATTTTGACAACCATGCACGACTTCAGCCCAATTTTAGAAAATTTGGAAGGGGCTGTATGGTCGCGTGACTTTCCTATAGTTGCCCGCGGGGTGGCACCGCACGACAATACAAGGATTCCCGGGTGACCACCATGACTCAGGATACGGCAGCCGATTTAGTAACGAAAAGTGCTATTTTGACACCCCATGCACGACTTCAGCCCAATTTTAGAAAATTTGGAAGGGGCTGCATGGTCGCGTGACTTTCCTATAGTTGCCCGCGGGGTGGCACCGCACGAAAATACAAGGATTCCCGAGTTGCCACCATGACTCAGGATACGGCAGCCGATTTAGTAACGAAAAGTGCTATTTTGACACCCCATGCACGACTTCAGCCCAATTTTAGAAAATTTGGAAGGGGCTGCATGGTCGCGTGACTTTCCTATAGTTGCCCGCGGGGTGGCACCGCACGAAAATACAAGGATTCCCGGGTGACCACCATGACTCAGGATACGGCAGCCGATTTAGTAACGAAAAGTGCTATTTTGACACCCCATGCACGACTTCAGCCCAATTTTAGAAAATTTGGAAGGGGATGCATGGTCGCGTGACTTTCCTATAGATGCCAGCTGGGTGGCACCGCACGAAAATACAAGGATTCCCGGGTGACCACCATGACTCAGGGTACGGCAGCCGATTTAGTAACGAAAAGTGCTATTTTGACACCCCATGCACGACTTCAGCCCAATTTTTGAAAAATTGGAAGGGGCTGCATGGTCGCGTGACTTTCGTATAGTTGCCCGCGGGTTGGCACCGCACGAAAATACAAGGATTCCCGGGTTGCCACCATGACTCAGGATATGGCAGCCGATTTAGTAACGAAAAGTGCTATTTTGACACCCCTTGCACGACTTCAGCCCAATTTTAGAAAATTTGGAAGGGGCTGCATGGTCGCGTGACTTTCCTATAGTTGCCCGCGGGGTGGCACCGCACGAAAATACAAGGATTTCCGGGTTGCCACCATGACTCAGGATACGGCAGCCGATTTAGTAACGAAAAGTGCTATTTTGACACCCCATGCACGACTTCAGCCCAATTTTAGAAAATTTGGAAGGGGCTGCATGGTCGCGTGACTTTCATATAGTTGCCTGCGGGGTGGCACCGCACGAAAATACAAGGATTCCCGGGTGTCCACCATGACTCGGAATACGGCAGCCGATTTAGTAACGAAAAGTGCTATTTTGACACCCCATGCACGACTTCAGCCCAATTTTAGAAAATTTGGAAGGGGCTGCATGGTCGCGTGACTTTCCTATAGTTGCCCGCGGGGTGGCACCGCACGAAAATACAAGGATTCCCGGGTGTCCACCATGACTCAGGATACGGCAGCCGATTTAGTAACGAAAAGTGCTATTTTGACACCCCATGCACGACTTCAGCCCAATTTTATAAAATTTGGAAGGGGCTGCATGGTCGCGTGACTTTCCTATAGTTGCCCGCGGGGTGGCACCGCACGAAAATACAAGGATTCCCGGGTGACTATTATGACTCAGGATACGGCAGCCGATTTAGTAACGAAAAGTGCTATTTTGACACCCCATGCACGACTTGAGCCCAATTTTAGAAAATTTGGAAGGGGCTGCATGGTCGCGTGACTTTCCTATAGTTGCCCGCGGGGTGGCACCGCTCGAAAATACAAGGATTCCCGGGTGTCCACCATGACTCAGGATACGGCAGCCGATTTAGTAACGAAAAGTGCTATTTTGACACCCCATGCACGACTTCAGCCCAATTTTATAAAATTTGGAAGGGGCTGTATGGTCGCGTGACTTTCCTATAGATGCCAGCTGGGTGGCACCGCACGAAAATACAAGGATTCCCGGGTGACCACCATGACTCAGGATACGGCAGCCGATTTAGTAACGAAAAGTGCTATTTTGACACCCCATGCACGACTTCAGCCCAATTTTAGAAAATTTGGAAGGGGCTGCATGGTCGCGTGACTTTCCTATAGTTGCCCGCGGGGTGGCACCGCACGAAAATACAAGGATTCCCGGGTGACCACCGTTACTCAGGATACGGCAGCCGATTTAGTAACGAAAAGTGCTATTTTGACACCCCATGCACGACTTCAGCCCAATTTTAGAACATTTGGAAGGGGCTGCATGGTCGCGTGACTTTCCTATAGATGCCAGCTGGGTGGCACCGCACGAAAATACAAGGATTCCCGGGTGACCACCATGACTCAGGATACGGCAGCCGATTTAGTAACGAAAAGTGCTATTTTGACAACCATGCACGACTTCAGCCCAATTTTAGAAAATTTGGAAGGGGCTGCATGGTCGCGTGACTCTCCTATAGTTGTCCGCGGGGTGGCACCGCACGACAATACAAGGATTCCCGGGTGACCACCATGACTCAGGATACGGCAGCCGATTTAGTAACGAAAAGTGCTATTTTGACACCCCATGCACGACTTCAGCCCAATTTTAGAAAATTTGGAAGGGGCTGCATGGTCGCGTGACTTTCCTATAGTTGCCCGCGGGGTGGCACCGCACGAAAATACAAGGATTCCCGAGTTGCCACCATGACTCAGGATACGGCAGCCGATTTAGTAACGAAAAGTGCTATTTTGACACCCATGCACGACTTCAGCCCAATTTTAGAAAATTTGGAAGGGGCTGCACGGTCGCGTGACTTTCCTATAGTTGCCCGCGGGGTGGCACCGCACGAAAATACAAGGATTCCCGGGTGACCACCATGACTCAGGATACGGCAGCCGATTTAGTAACGAAAAGTGCTATTTTGACACCCCATGCACGACTTCAGCCCAATTTTAGAAACTTTGGAAGGGGCTGCATGGTCGCGTGACTTTCCTATAGATGCCAGCTGGGTGGCACCGCACGAAAATACAAGGATTCCCGGGTGACCACCATGACTCAGGGTACGGCAGCCGATTTAGTAACGAAAAGTGCTATTTTGACACCCCATGCACGACTTCAGCCCAATTTTTGAAAATTTGGAAGGGGCTGCATGGTCGCGTGACTTTCGTATAGTTGCCCGCGGGTTGGCACCGCACGAAAATACAAGGATTCCCGGGTTGCCACCATGACTCAGGATACGGCAGCCGATTTAGTAACGAAAAGTGCTATTTTGACACCCCTTGCACGACTTCAGCCCAATTATAGAAAATTTGGAAGGGGCTGCATGGTCGCGTGACTTTCCTATAGTTGCCCGCGGGGTGGCACCGCACGAAAATACAAGGATTCCCGGGTGACCACCATGAATCAGGATACGGCAGCCGATTTAGTAACGAAAAGTGCTATTTTGACACCCCATGCATGACTTCAGCCCAATTTTAGAAAATTTGGAAGGGGCTGCATGGTCGCGTGACTTTCCTATAGTTTCTCGCGGGGTGGCACCGCGCGAAAATACAAGGATTCCCGGGTTTCCACCATGACTCAGGATACGGCAGCCGATTTAGTAACGAAAAGGGCTATTTTGACACCCCATGCACGACTTCGGCCCAATTAGAAAATTTGGAAGGGGCTGCATGGTCGCGTGACTTTCCTATAGTTGCCCGCGGGGTGGCACCGCACGACAATACAAGGATTCCCGGGTGACCACCATGACTCAGGATACGGCAGCCGATTTAGTAACGAAAAGTGCTATTTTGACACCCCATGCACGACTTCAGCCCAATTTTAGAAAATTTGGAAGGGGCTGCATGGTCGCGTGACTTTCCTATAGTTGCCCGCGGGGTGGCACCGCACGAAAATACAAGGATTCCCGAGTTGCCACCATGACTCAGGATACGGCAGCCGATTTAGTAACGAAAAGTGCTATTTTGACACCCCATGCACGACTTCAGCCCAATTTTAGAAAATTTGGAAGGGGCTGCATGGTCGCGTGACTTTCCTATAGTTGCCCGCGGGGTGGCACCGCACGAAAATACAAGGATTCCCGGGTGACCACCATGACTCAGGATACGGCAGCCGATTTAGTAACGAAAAGTGCTATTTTGACACCCCATGCACGACTTGAGCCCAATTTTAGAAAATTTGGAAGGGGCTGCATGGTCGCTTGACTTTCCTATAGTTGCCCGCGGGGTGGCACCGCACGAAAATACAAGGATTCCCGGGTGACCACCATTACTCAGGATACGGCAGCCGATTTAGTAACGAAAAGTGCTATTTTGACACCCCATGCACGACTTCAGCCCAATTTTAGAACATTTGGAAGGGGCTGCATGGTCGCGTGACTTTCCTATAGATGCCAGCTGGGTGGCACCGCACGAAAATACAAGGATTCCCGGGTGACCACCATGACTCAGGATACGGCAGCCGATTTAGTAACGAAAAGTGCTATTTTGACACCCCATGCACGACTTCAGCCCAATTTTAGAAACTTTGGAAGGGGCTGCATGGTCGCGTGACTTTCCTATAGATGCCAGCTGGGTGGCACCGCACGAAAATACAAGGATTCCCGGGTGACCACCATGACTCAGGGTACGGCAGCCGATTTAGTAACGAAAAGTGCTATTTTGACACCCCATGCACGACTTCAGCCCAATTTTTGAAAATTTGGAAGGGGCTGCATGGTCGCGTGACTTTCGTATAGTTGCCCGCGGGTTGGCACCGCACGAAAATACAAGGATTCCCGGGTTGCCACCATGACTCAGGATACGGCAGCCGATTTAGTAACGAAAAGTGCTATTTTGACACCCCTTGCACGACTTCAGCCCAATTATAGAAAATTTGGAAGGGGCTGCATGGTCGCGTGACTTTCCTATAGTTGCCCGCGGGGTGGCACCGCACGAAAATACAAGGATTCCCGGGTGACCACCATGAATCAGGATACGGCAGCCGATTTAGTAACGAAAAGTGCTATTTTGACACCCCATGCATGACTTCAGCCCAATTTTAGAAAATTTGGAAGGGGCTGCATGGTCGCGTGACTTTCCTATAGTTTCTCGCGGGGTGGCACCGCGCGAAAATACAAGGATTCCCGGGTTTCCACCATGACTCAGGATACGGCAGCCGATTTAGTAACGAAAAGGGCTATTTTGACACCCCATGCACGACTTCGGCCCAATTAGAAAATTTGGAAGGGGCTGCATGGTCGCGTGACTTTCCTATAGTTGCCCGCGGGGTGGCACCGCACGACAATACAAGGATTCCCGGGTGACCACCATGACTCAGGATACGGCAGCCGATTTAGTAACGAAAAGTGCTATTTTGACACCCCATGCACGACTTCAGCCCAATTTTAGAAAATTTGGAAGGGGCTGCATGGTCGCGTGACTTTCCTATAGTTGCCCGCGGGGTGGCACCGCACGAAAATACAAGGATTCCCGAGTTGCCACCATGACTCAGGATACGGCAGCCGATTTAGTAACGAAAAGTGCTATTTTGACACCCCATGCACGACTTCAGCCCAATTTTAGAAAATTTGGAAGGGGCTGCATGGTCGCGTGACTTTCCTATAGTTGCCCGCGGGGTGGCACCGCACGAAAATACAAGGATTCCCGGGTGACCACCATGACTCAGGATACGGCAGCCGATTTAGTAACGAAAAGTGCTATTTTGACACCCCATGCACGACTTGAGCCCAATTTTAGAAAATTTGGAAGGGGCTGCATGGTCGCGTGACTTTCCTATAGTTGCCCGCGGGGTGGCACCGCACGAAAATACAAGGATTCCCGGGTGACCACCATTACTCAGGATACGGCAGCCGATTTAGTAACGAAAAGTGCTATTTTGACACCCCATGCACGACTTCAGCCCAATTTTAGAACATTTGGAAGGGGCTGCATGGTCGCGTGACTTTCCTATAGATGCCAGCTGGGTGGCACCGCACGAAAATACAAGGATTCCCGGGTGACCACCATGACTCAGGATACGGCAGCCGATTTAGTAACGAAAAGTGCTATTTTGACAACCATGCACGACTTCAGCCCAATTTTAGAAAATTTGGAAGGGGCTGCATGGTCGCGTGACTTTCCTATAGTTGCCCGCGGGGTGGCACCGCACGACAATACAAGGAATCCCGGGTGACCACCATGACTCAGGATACGGCAGCCGATTTAGTAACGAAAAGTGCTATTTTGACACCCCATGCACGACTTCAGCCCAATTTTAGAAAATTTGGAAGGGGCTGCATGGTCGCGTGACTTTCCTATAGTTGCCCGCGGGGTGGCACCGCACGAAAATACAAGGATTCCCGAGTTGCCACAATGACTCAGGATACGGCAGCCGATTTAGTAACGAAAAGTGCTATTTTGACACCCATGCACGACTTCAGCCCAATTTTAGAAAATTTGGAATGGGCTGCATGGTCGCGTGACTTTCCTATAGTTGCCCGCGGGGTGGCACCGCACGAAAATACAAGGATTCCCGGGTGACCACCATGACTCAGGATACGGCAGCCGATTTAGTAACGAAAAGTGCTATTTTGACACCCCATGCACGACTTCAGCCCAATTTTAGAAAATTTGGAAGGGGCTGCATGGTCGCGTGACTTTCCTATAGATGCCAGCTGGGTGGCACCGCACGAAAATACAAGGATTCCCGGGTGACCACCATGACTCAGGGTACGGCAGCCGATTTAGTAACGAAAAGTGCTATTTTGACACCCCATGCACGACTTCAGCCCAATTTTTGAAAATTTGGAAGGGGCTGCATGGTCGCGTGACTTTCGTATAGTTGCCCGCGGGTTGGCACCGCACGACAATACAAGGATTCCCGGGTGACCACCATGACTCAGGATACGGCAGCCGATTAAGTAACGAAAAGTGCTATTTTGACACCCCATGCACGACTTCAGCCCAATTTTAGAAAATTTGGAAGGGGCTGCATGGTCGCGTGACTTTCCTATAGTTGCCCGCGGGGTGGCACCGCACGACAATACAAGGATTCCCGGGTGACCACCATGACTCAGGATACGGCAGCCGATTTAGTAACGAAAAGTGCTATTTTGACAACCATGCACGACTTCAGCCCAATTTTAGAAAATTTGGAAGGGGCTGCATGGTCGCGTGACTTTCCTATAGTTGCCCGCGGGGTGGCACCGCACGACAATACAAGGATTCCCGGGTGACCACCATGACTCAGGATACGGCAGCCGATTTAGTAACGAAAAGTGCTATTTTGACACCCCATGCACGACTTCAGCCCAATTTTAGAAAATTTGGAAGGGGCTGCATGGTCGCGTGACTTTCCTATAGTTGCCCGCGGGGTGGCACCGCACGACAATACAAGGATTCCCGGGTGACCACCATGACTCAGGATACGGCAGCCGATTTAGTAACGAAAAGTGCTATTTTGACACCCCATGCACGACTTCAGCCCAATTTTAGAAAATTTGGAAGGGGCTGCATGGTCGCGTGACTTTCCTATAGTTGCCCGCGGGGTGGCACCGCACGACAATACAAGGATTCCCGGGTGACCACCATGACTCAGGATACGGCAGCCGATTTAGTAACGAAAAGTGCTATTTTGACACCCCATGCACGACTTCAGCCCAATTTTAGAACATTTGGAAGGGGCTGCATGGTCGCGTGACTTTCCTATAGATGCCAGCTGGGTGGCACCGCACGAAAATACAAGGATTCCCGGGTTGCCACCATGACTCAGGATATGGCAGCCGATTTAGTAACGAAAAGTGCTATTTTGACACCCCTTGCACGACTTCAGCCCAATTTTAGAAAATTTGGAAGGGGCTGCATGGTCGCGTGACTTTCCTATAGTTGCCCGCGGGTTGGCACCGCACGAAAATACAAGGATTTCCGGGTTGCCACCATGACTCAGGATACGGCAGCCGATTTAGTAACGAAAAGTGCTATTTTGACACCCCATGCACGACTTCAGCCCAATTTTAGAAAATTTGGAAGGGGCTGCATGGTCGCGTGACTTTCATATAGTTGCCCGCGGGGTGGCACCGCACGAAAATACAAGGATTCCCGGGTGTCCACCATGACTCGGAATACGGCAGCCGATTTAGTAACGAAAAGTGCTATTTTGACACCCCATGCACGACTTCAGCCCAATTTTAGAAAATTTGGAAGGGGCTGCATGGTCGCGTGACTTTCCTATAGTTGCCCGCGGGGTGGCACCGCACGAAAATACAAGGATTCCCGGGTGTCCACCATGACTCAGGATACGGCAGCCGATTTAGTAACGAAAAGTGCTATTTTGACACCCCATGCACGACTTCAGCCCAATTTTATAGAATTTGGAAGGGGCTGCATGGTCGCGTGACTTTCCTATAGTTGCCCGCGGGGTGGCACCGCACGAAAATACAAGGATTCCCGGGTGACTATTATGACTCAGGATACGGCAGCCGATTTAGTAACGAAAAGTGCTATTTTGACACCCCATGCACGACTTGAGCCCAATTTTAGAAAATTTGGAAGGGGCTGCATGGTCGCGTGACTTTCCTATAGTTGCCCGCGGGGTGGCACCGCTCGAAAATACAAGGATTCCCGGGTGTCCACCATGACTCAGGATACGGCAGCCGATTTAGTAACGAAAAGTGCTATTTTGACACCCCATGCACGACTTCAGCCCAATTTTAGAAAATTTGGAAGGGGCTGCATGGTCGCGTGACTTTCCTATAGTTGCCCGCGGGGTGACACCGCACGAAAATACAAGGATTCCCGAGTTGCCACCATGACTCAGGATACGGCAGCCGATTTAGTAACGAAAAGTGCTATTTTGACACCCCATGCACGACTTCAGCCCAATTTTAGAAAATTTGGAAGGGGCTGCATGGTCGCGTGACTTTCCTATAGATGCCAGCTGGGTGGCACCGCACGAAAATACAAGGATTCCCGGGTGACCACCATGACTCAGGATACGGCAGCCGATTTAGTAACGAAAAGTGCTATTTTGACAACCATGCACGACTTCAGCCCAATTTTAGAAAATTTGGAAGGGGCTGCATGGTCGCGTGACTTTCCTATAGTTGCCCGCGGGGTGGCACCGCACGACAATACAAGGATTCCCGGGTGACCACCATGACTCAGGATACGGCAGCCGATTTAGTAACGAAAAGTGCTATTTTGACACCCCATGCACGACTTCAGCCCAATTTTATAAAATTTGGAAGGGGCTGCATGGTCGCGTGACTTTCCTATAGTTGCCCGCGGGGTGGCACCGCACGAAAATACAAGGATTCCCGGGTGACCACTATGACTCAGGATACGGCAGCCGATTTAGTAACGAAAAGTGCTATTTTGACACCCCATGCACGACTTGAGCCCAATTTTAGAAAATTTGGAAGGGGCTGCATGGTCGCGTGACTTTCCTATAGTTGCCCGCGGGGTGGCACCGCACGAAAATACAAGGATTCCCGGGTGTCCACCATGACTCAGGATACGGCAGCCGATTTAGTAACGAAAAGTGCTATTTTGACACCCCATGCACGACTTCAGCCCAATTTTAGAAAATTTGGAAGGGGCTGCATGGTCGCGTGACTTTCCTATAGTTGCCCGCGGGGTGGCACCGCACGAAAATACAAGGATTCCCGGGTTGCCACCATGACTCGGGATACGGCAGCCGATTTAGTAACGAAAAGTGCTATTTTGACACCCCATGCACGACTTTAGCCCAATTTTAGAAAATTTGGAAGGGGCTGGATGGTCGCGTGACTTTCCTATAGTTGCCCGCGGGGTGGCACCGCACGAAAATACAAGGATTCCCGGGTTTCCACCATGACTCAGGATACGGCAGCCGATTTAGTAACGAAAAGTGTAATTTTAGGAGAATAGGGAACTGGGAACTGGGAACGGAATTCATGGAGCTCAGTATATTTATAGTGCAATTCGTTGTTTTAAGCCAAATATCGAACATTTTCCTATACGTTCGCTTACTTTCGGTTATCAGTTGGGAAATTTCCAACCATGCATATAGGGATGATATCAGTTTGGAAATTTACAACAGTTGGAAAGCTTGGGGTACCAGTTTGAAATTCCAACCCAAGTGCGATGGTGTGCATATGGAATTTCACTGACTTGGATATTGGGCATGGTTCAATGGTTGTGCAGTGGCACCTGCAATGTGGACACATCCAACAGCTGACACAAGCTTCATGCTTTCTGTCAAATCTCATTTTCTAATTTAATTTGTTTCTCTTTGTTACAGGCTATACAATTTATGTTCATTGATGATACGATACGATATATTTGCATAAGCGCCAACAAAGGCAGTATGCTAACCAAACAATACAATTCACAATAAAACAAAACTTAACAAATAAATACACGTATACATGACGTGTCTAGCCATGTATACATGTATTTTTATTGTGTGATGGCATGCATAATATTTATTCAGAACGCTTATCAAAGAAGCGCCGGGCCACGTTGCGCAATTTACAGAAGCTAAATATCTTATTTTCACCAAGCATATATAATTAATACGTACCTCATATAATATAGCGTTTTCAACTTTCAAAGAATTCATCTTTGCCAAATTTCGAGCATCTTATCGCGTTTTGTGATAACTGATATTACTTCGCCTATATTTTAAGTGCCAACAAGACAGCATTATAAGTATTAAGCTATACTATAGTTACTTAAGTTCAGCTGTTAAAGGCGTTAAGAAAACTAACCCTCAGGCTCAGCCCCTTCTTCAACCAACCTTCCTGCTCTGACATGTTCATCGTTGCGACAAATTTACATAACGGTATACTATACATGCATGTACGGTACGCTTAAAGTGTTGTGTGTCTGTGGTGGACGTTTGTGCTAATCACTATAGACCTTCCATCAATCCAGTTCTCATATAGGTTCCTTTGTCTGGTTCATTTACACAATGCAATCAATATTACTTTTCCAAACACATCAATAATGATCAATTATAATTTAATTAATTATTTTCCCCGAACGAGACTTATTTCATGAGTTTGAAAAATAAGTTACTCCGGTCTATCCGTAGCATTCAACATCACATTCTCAGAACTCTTGGTAACACCTTCACCGTACTGTCGTTAACAACAATTTCGAGTGATCGATTTCTGTTGTGGCGATTCATGAAGAGTTCGCGATTTCTGGAACAAATAATATTTCAACAAGTTGTCGGTGCGTGATTTTTCCTCATATATATGTTCCATTAAATGGGCTATTAACACTGGAATTGTGTCGTGAAATGGATAAAACACAGGTTTTTGTCAATTCTTCTCGAATATTTTACGTAAATACTGCCAATCGCATGTACATATTAAATATGCTACATCCGTGTAAAATCAACTTATGTCGTCAAAACAGTGTTTTGTGTTAAAACATGGGATTATTTTGAGTGACATCCACTATTTGTCCTGCTCCGAACTGTGTTTGTCCTCCGATTGTCTGTATCCGTTACAGGGCGTGCTCATGGGGGGGGGGGGGGGATAGTTTAATTATTCGTCATTGGACCATATTTTAATTGACCCCCCCCCCCCGTGGGACTATATTTGTATTTAACCCACATGGGACCGTAGCTTAATCAACACTGATTACACCATAATTTTTAGTTTAATTGACCCTCATAGTGGGGTAGTGTGTTAACTTTAATTAACCCTCATGGTAACACATTGACCTTCATGTGGCCATGTTTCAATTAACCCCAATGTGTCCATATTTGTATTAAACCTCATGGGCCATATTTGAATTAAACCTGATCAGTGATGGGACCATATTTTAATTAATAAGCATGGTACCATTTTAATGAACATCATGTGACCAGATATATTTAACTCCCATGTGACCATATTATAATTGACCGTCATCGAACCATATTTTAATTAACCCTCTTTGGATGTGGCCATATTTTAATTAACCATCATGTCTCATGATGGGACCATATGTCCAGTATGTATTTTAATTAACCCCAACGATAGACCACATTTTCAAAGTTGATACCAGGGACCGGTGCATTACCTACCTGGGGCCATGCATAGATCAGCATTACGTCCTCTTAGGGTGCACGTATGTGACATGTATATTGGCAAGTACCGGCCATATCTGGCCCTGTCCGTAGGAGATGATGGACTAAATGTGATTAAAAACGTGCTCGATATTTGCGTCAAATAACAAAGAAAAAGTACATGCCAGCCGAAAACAATTCAAATGTGGTATAATATAACCGAGAAATCAACAGTTTAGTGTATTTGACGCGAGCGGGCAGCGCGTTAACATAATAACGTTCGTGACTTTTTTTTGGCAATGGGTGTACGTGTGGTTATATGCCTATTGTTGTATCAATGCAATAGCCGTTGCGTGTTTGGCGATGAACATTTCAACCAATTGGAACATAAGCGCCCTTTGTGAACACATAGGCCTATCGTGCGTGACGTAGGCCTATTGTGTATAAATATTTCAAATTAAACTTTAGTTTGGCACGTCCGATTTTTAAAACAACCTTTCTCACCAAGTGCACTGCAGTATACACACATATACAAACATAAACACCACCACATATGAATTATGATATCAAATTTCCCAAAACGTGTTATTTATCAACATTTTGTTCAACGAAATATCGCCGTATTGTCACTTGAGTATTCACGAAATTTTTCCGATACTACCACTTGTTTTTAGAGTTAGGCCTATTCATCTTCGATCATCCACAATTTTGACCGAGACCATTCGTTTGATGGCGTGTTTCTGGGCCACACACAATTGAAATAACAAACTTCAAAAATCTATAGGGGATCACTCTGAATGTTGATGGGTTGGTTTCTGGACTCAAATCAAATATTTGTTCACCCTCGAAGCCAAAGAAATAGTAATTTATGGTTGTTTAATCGGATTGAGTAGATCTGAGTAGGCATATATAGGCCTACCTTTAAACGAAAGTATTTTATTTTTACTATCTCGGAATGTGGGCATTATATTGGCCTATCGAATAGGCCCAATGGCTCCCTTTGGATTCCCTATGTTTTTCGTAGGTCAATTTACACACAGATATTATTACTGTGGTAAGTAAGCCCACCTGTTTATTTACTATCGAACAAATCGGTCTTGAACTGCAGTAGTTAAATGGAACACACCATGTGGAATTCCCTATTGATGACGTCTGTTATTTATTTTAAGATTGTAAACCTAAATCTGATTGGTTTATAAACGCCACACAATATTTATGTGAAGGTCGTGTGGCATTTTCTTGACAATGGCTGTGTTCCGTGGGTTGTCTTTCTCGAAATGTCACAGGATTTTAAGGAAATTACAGTCTCTTCACCCAAACGAAGGCGATCTACTATTCAAATATCGTGGATTATGTACAAGTCATGTAAGTGCCACATTAATTTATACGTAATATTATGTCATTTAGTGGTTTTCCTTCTTTATGACTTTAAATTGAAAATTTCGAGTCATTTCGTCTGCCTCCACCACTGGCACCAGGTCTGGCAAATGTGAGAATACAGCTACAATAGGCTGTATTCAGCTAACCTAGCTGTATTCAGCTATATATTATACTCTCAAACCGGCTGTTTTTCGATAATAAACTAGAAGCGCTAATTTGCGCATCAAAATTAGGCTACCCTATTCTCCGGTCACCCTCAACCAAATCAAAATCGTCGCTTGTGTTCTGACAAAGTGTTGCCTTTTGTCGGCACGGCGATGGTGATTATATGTGAAAACTTACTATGGTGGTCGATGTCGGTCATAACGTTTAATAACTCTCTTATGCAATGCGGAATACCTTGAAAAATACATTAAATACAATATTTATCACCGAAGATGGAACTTCTTAACCCTTTGAACCCTGGCGGCAGTGGCGCCCCACAGTGATCGACAACCTGACCCGGGGCTCCCAGTGGTATGTCCGCTTAAATTAGATAGTTTCTAGTAGCATGGTGTTGATTATGTTCAAATTGCGACACCGGTCTGAAACTTTACAGGTTTGTCCCCCATGGATCAGCGATCATTATAAGATCGCGAGACTTTGCCTCGCGGCAACTCCTTGGTAACGGTTGCTAGGCAACTACCCGGAATTGACTGGAAAATGTAAATATAGTTTATAGCGTCGTAATTCAACCTCAGTGATTGCGTTTTTTGATGCAGGTACTACCCTAACGTGAAATTTGAGATATACCCGACCAGAATAGTGAACCAAATATCCCATTTAAGGGTAGCAACGGTTGCTAAGCAAATACCACAACTGATCGAATGACATAATTGCACTAACCATTCAGTGGTATGTTTTGCCTTAATTTAGACAGTGTCTAGTCGCATGGTGTTGGTTATGTTGAAAGGGGATACCTACCTGAAACTGTGCAGGCATGATATATGCATGCACGGACCACTGATCATTGTAAGATCGGGAGACTTTGCCACCTGATCTCGCCTTAGAAACGGTTACTAGGCAACTACCCGAAATTTGCAGGATAAACGAATTCTAGCTTATAACGTTGTAATTATACATCAGCGAATTGCGTTTCGATGCAACCAATATCCTAATGTGAAATTAAGATATACCTGACCATGCGCGAGTAAGTCAACTTGATATGCAATAGACTTTTTGCTGCATGTGGCACAACAGAGACTGATATTACAGAGACCAGAAACAACGTAATTTCCCGTAACATATCGTGGCCCCATTGTTCAAGTAAGCTGTCTAGATTGTGTCTACTATACTAACATGTGAAACATGCAACAAAATGTCATATATAGCGCCACATTTAACTTAAACGCATTTTTAAAAATGAATTATAGTCTGCACCCATGCGCATATTTTCCTAGCCATTTCTAGCGGGCAGCCAATCCATATAGACACCTTTGCCAGCGCTGACTTCAATAGGCCAATTTAAAAATATATATTAGTGGGTATGTCGTGTATAAGTACGTTATAAACCATTTATTTGTCATTGCGCTAGTCTGCGCATGCGCGAATAAATCAACTTCATATGCGATAGACCCTTCCCCATATGTAGCAGAACACTGGTTAATATACACGAGGGTAATTTAAACTGAAATTGTGTGTCTAAATTACGTCTGTTCTGTACACACACGGGGAACACGAAATTATATGCCGTAAATATAGCGGCATAGTTCGCTTAAAATATCGTATGTTTTTGTAGATTATATGCTATGCGCATGCGCATATATTTCTACCCGATACTAGCGGTCAACCATTCCATACGCACCATGGGCGCCGCTGACATACCGCTATTCTCAAAGTAATTGACCAGAAAAACGGGGTGATACCCCGGTCATGACCGCGGTGATACCGGTAATAAACGGTAGCGGTATCGAGACGGTCATGGCGGTGGAGTTACGGTATTGGGCGATAATGATACCGCGGTCTTTTAGCGGGCACCGCATTAATTTGTTGAATACCGCGGTGATTTTCATGGAACTCTTTGAGGGGAGGTATTTACTCACACATACTTGTTCGCATTAACAAGCAGTATCAGTACCGCGGTATTGGAGGATACCGCGGTATAGTACCGCCATATTAACG
This sequence comes from Siphonodentalium dalli, assembly GCA_032622095.1. Classification (NCBI taxonomy): domain Eukaryota; kingdom Metazoa; phylum Mollusca; class Scaphopoda; order Gadilida; family Siphonodentaliidae; genus Siphonodentalium; species Siphonodentalium dalli. The sequence continues at coordinate 214,925,284 of CP136061.1, forward strand.
GGGTGAAACCACGTTACTGGTGGTCAATTACTTTAAGTATAGCGGTATGTGGGGGCAATTTAAATATAAATCAGTGGGTCAGACGCTCGTTATACTATATATAAATTTGCTACCGAATCATGTCGTCGCTGCACAGAAATATCGGTGTTACGGGATATAGTCACGGTTCGTTTTCACCTAAATATCGGTGTTACGGGTTCAAAGGGTTAATAATTCCCGGAAGTATCAATATGATGCTGCTAAAATGCAGTTTGGTTGGTGCGTTAAAACAGGTAAAAGGGGGAACATCTCTAGCCAGAGTTTAACCGAGCGAGTTCCACTCACTGCTTGAGCTGATTCTCTCCAAAAATACGGAAACGCATACATGTATGTCGAATCGCGAAAATACCTTTGAATACCAATGTTATGTTTAGTAAGTTTTCACACATTATATATTTTCCCGCCAAAACAGATTGAATAGTTCTGATTCGCTAACGACCAGGACTTCATGTTTGAAATACTTCAGAAATTATATAAGTCGCATTTTCATTTCAGTTGTCCCTATGTTGTGCCATATATTTGCAATATGCCGCACAATATCTGTATATACCGTTATGAATAGTTACCAGTATCGCTCACAAACCGCTAGTGGTATGTAATTCTAAATGCTTGATATAGACCTGTACACCATTCTAACGCCCCCTACCGGTTTAGCATCGGGAAGAAGTAGACGAGTGTTTGGGATGAATTTGAATATTTGATCTTTATTTTATAAGTTAGTTAATGAATGCATTTGCAGAAAATAGTCCCCAGAATATTTACTGACATCGTCCACCGTAGTAAGTTTTCACACAAAATCAGAATTGACGTGTCGACAAAAGGCAATGTTCACTTTGTCAGAACACAAACGACGATTTTGATTTGGTTGAGGGTAGCCTAATTTTGATGCGCAAATTAGCGCTTCTAGTTTATTATCGAAAAACAGCCGGTTTTGAGAGTATAATATATAGCTGAATACAGCTAGGTTAGCTGAATACAGCTATTGTAGCTGTATTCTCACATTTGCCAGACCTGTCTGTCCACAGGTTCCACAATATAAAAATATTTTTTAAATGTATTGTAAATTTATAATAACTAGTTTCCATGTAAAACACATCTATAATTATATTAATAATTATTATTATTATAATTAATATTATTACCATACTAGCCTACCGTTTTACTGGTAGCGGCCCGAGACTGCATTAGACTTACTTAGTCAGTTGAGTTAGTGGCATAGACCATGATGATACTATTGATAGTGCATTATCACTGCATATGATAATATGATAATCATAATTCATATTCATATCAGACATTAGATCATGCCATGAACCTCTACTAATGCTAACACCCGTTAGCATTAGTAGAGGTTCATGGCATGATCTAATCAGACATATGATATGGCCCTATCAGTTATTCAGTATCATGGCCTATGGCCAGTATGGGGCTGCTAATAGTATAATTTAGTAATACTAGTCTAGGCTGAAGAGGTCACTCTCACCAAAAAAAGTGCCAAATGGTACACAGGTTTTGGAAAATGAGCTGAAGGGTATGTTGACTGGTTGAGTACACAGGGTTTGTGATCGGCACTAATGGGTAGTAATGCAGTTACTTTATGCGCGTTCCTGAAACTTGAAAGTCTATCTCCTATCAGCAGTTCTTTTTCAGTTCATTTTAATTTTCCTTGGAACATATACAATTATTCTCTAATAATCATGGCAGACATGAAAAGTAAAAGTAATTTAGAATGAAATTTCATAACCTGTGTACTAGTACCTTTCAGCCCATTTTCAAAACCTGTGTTACATTGTGTGTACCCTTCAGCACTTTTTTTGGTGAGAGTGACCCCTTCAGCAATACTAGGCCCTCGGGCTGTTAATCATTCCCGTTGGGCCGTTATTATTAAAAACATAACACCCTCCGAAATAATGTTACTAATAAATGGTATATTAAAGGGGAAGGAAACCCTCGACGAATCAGGCCATTAATATATTTAGTATATCAACCATGGTAGATTAAAACACCTCTCATCTCTCAGTTATGCTCAAACACAATGATATCACATCGCTTAATTCAAAATTCGCTAATTACGGCGCGTCCATATTTATAAGATCGTGACGTCACAGCCTCACTTCGCAGTACAGATTAGTACAGATATCTATAAAGGTTATCGAACTAAAATCATTTCGGCGTGTTTGTTTGTTAACACGGCCCATTGAAGAATATACACACATGTACATGTATTATAAGCCACAATTATTTAAGTTATAATTTTGAACAACTAATTTATGGCCAGTTAATGGTCGCATATTAAGATTTGAATGTGACAATCTTGGTCAAACTCAAATGACTTATACATGTGCAAAAATGAAAAAAAAAACAATCTTTTGCAAACTAAACTATAATTTATTAACAACAGATAATTATGTATTGCACACAACAAGCATTCAATCTGCTGTTTTATTTATTTTTTCATATAAAAAAACAGACTACCGTACGCGATACAGCTTAGCGTTAAACAACCAAGTGAGGCCGTGACATCACAAACTATAAAGGCGTCAACTTACCGGCGTAATTGCTTGTGTGGGTTAGTTTCAGACGCCAAATCTCCGATCATGTGCGGAGATTTGCACTGAAACTTTACACACAAACAGAGAACAGCTTGCTTGATACACATGCCTTTTCGTTATGCGGTAATTTCCTTCCACTTTAATAATGAATACAGAATAGACTATGAGCATGTCTTGGACTGGAGTTGACTACACCAATTTAATGCCCCAAGCCGAGGCACACATGTACTATGATGTAGACTGTAGTTCCCGACGCAAAGCAGAGGGAACTACATCACTCCCAAGGGGCCCTAAATTTTTTTTTTTATAATATTTTTATTAGGATCCTGATAAGCATATCTCATAAACAGGTGTACTAGGGGCCCTAAATTGGCATAGTCAATTAAAAGACATGTTCTATCAATTATATTCTTTTGAACAATGTTTGTTATTCCCCAAAATCTCAGAAAGTAAACAAAGCTTGTGACCTATTACTATACAGAGGCTTAGTTTCATTTACGAATCATGAAATTCGAATAGACTAAGTTGATTTGCAATGTGTTCAAAATCAAGTTGACAAGTTCTACAGTGTTCACTCACATAATAAATATTTCAAACTGGTATATTTAGATGGAGAGATCACAATGAAGAAGGAAATTTGATTATTTGTTTGTGGAGCAAATTATTATAAATTTGTATTTAATATTTAGAAATGTACAAAAACAAATGAAAATAATGATGCAAACTTTTCAAATTTTCATCCAGAATCCGAGCGACTTTTTGAGACAAGTAAAATATTGATTATCATTTATGGAAGCGCTGTTGTGGAATGTTTTTAATTAACAGCCGGAATGATTTAGAAGATCCTTTGCTCCACACACCGAAGTTACCGAACGGAACAACAAATACAAAAATTTGGTGAACCCGGCCAACTCCATATTAACTATTATGCACACAATATTGTACAGACCTTGTACATGTACATGTACTTTCGAATGCATTAGCATGAAACACAAGAGTTCAACGACAAGCGCAAAGCCGTGACCACATGCCAATTATGACTGGGACGTCTTCATGTGTGTTTCACGTCATACCCAAATGTGGCCGTCACGAATAGGCCATCCAAAGGACGGCCCTCTGGATGAAACCATGATGTCTACCGTATATATATTCCAGGTACATTATATTCGAAAGCCTGCATTTGGGATTCTCTTTGACATAGATGGTGTCATCGTCAGAGGAAGGAAACTTTTACCTACAGCCAAACAGACATTTCAGATGCTGACTGATATAAATGGCAATTTTCGTGTTCCATGTGTGTTTGTTACGAATGCTGGTAATACTCTCCGACAGAGTAAAGCAGAACAACTCTCACAGTGGCTCGATGTCAAGGTAGGATTGTTATTAGTATTCACTAGTGACGACCAATTATCATCAGCAATGGATGATGTCCAATTATTGGGTAATAACAATAATGACGGTTTTATATACCCGCATAGCACATACCGGTAACCAATTATTTGTTCTAAGACACTTTTAAACATTATACTAGTACTATTACCTAATCATTTGTACAAGCCTACCAATGAACTGGCTGTGGCTATTTATGAATGCACTGCAGCCTGCTCTAGTTTGATAAGAACATGTTCTGATACTAACTAATATGAGAAGTTGACAGTTACTGGTACTCATTTAACGCATGAGTGGTGGGAAGCTGTCAAAGTACAAGCGACCTTGCTTAAGGGTCACAGATATAACCGTAGGCACGAGATTTAAACAGCATACATATCTACATGTAACTCTACAGTTTCACTCTGCTTAACTTGAATCCTAGCTTCTGTAATACCCTAAGTACCAGGGGTCGATTTAATGTTTTAAATTTGTATAATATGTAGCATTTTGCAGCACTGGGTAGATTTTGTATAGCAAACCCAACCCATTGTAAATTGCTTTAGCAGAAATTGGTAATCGCATCGCAAATTTCGATGCTAATCCGGTTAAATCAAGCCCTGCTAAGTACATGACTCATCGAATTGGGGCAACCCCTCCCCCCCCCCTGGCAGGGCTTCAGCCAGGATAGAAAAGTTGGTGGCCCAAACCTCAGCGGAAGGGGGTACCATAATTTATAAACCGCAAGAAAACCATCACAATATTCACCATCTGAGAACCAAGCCTTGAAATAGTGTGTCTGTCATTTGCAGAATGAGGTCCCCAGAGGGTGAATTTAGTGATGCTACCCTGCATAGTGGGCTAGCATCACCAAATTCACCCTCTGGGGACCTCATTCTGCTTAGGCCTTAGCAGAATGAGGTTCCCAGAGGGTGAATTTGGTGATGCTAGCCTGCTGTGCGGGATAGCATCACTAAATTCACCCTCTGGTAGCCTCATTCTGCAAATGACAGGCTCACTATTGCAAGGCTTGCTGAGAACTTAGACAGAGTCTACTAGTAGGTCTCCCATAGCAGATGAGACCATGCAGAATGAGGTTCCTAGAGGATGAATTTGATGACTCGAGCATGCGGTGTGAGGTAGCATCACTAATTTCACCCTCTTGGGGACCTCATTCTGCAAATGTCCAGCACCATATTTTCAGGCCTGGTCATCACTCATGTCTTAGGCACGCATGTTATTAATTCCTAAAAAATAGTTCAAATATTTCATCAAAACCATTCTGTTACTTTTGTTTAGAAAAGAGAATTTGTTGTGTGATCCAGATTCCAAATACGGTTGTCAAGTCCGTGAAAGTGTCGACTGGCACTGACTGGCAGGCCATAATTGAGAAAAAATTTCATTATCTGCTGGACACTTCAGGGCATAATAATATCCCATCACACCATTAAAACCCTATTAATAATTTAATAGTTTATGGAACACCCTATAAAGTGGTAATAAAATTGGCAATACATGTATTCTATACTGCAAGTGGTTTATTAGTTAAAAACATTATTAATGTTGATGTGTGCTGATGTGTGGTGAAATTTTTAGACTCATATCTACAATTACATTGTCATTGTCACTTTGGATCTACAGTAGAATGTAGGGTATTGGTTCAATGCTAGAAATTATGACTTGTGACATCATCAGGGATTAAAATCTGACGAGAATCGGAATCATGGTTCTTAGTTTGATTCCCGTGAAAGCAGCTGATTCACTGTAGAAATAGAATGCATTGGCACATGGTTTTCGCAAAATTTCAGGAAGCTCCAGTCATGGAAGGGTTAAGGCCTGATCAAGTCCAGACCCCAATCTGTTCCTGTCTAATAATTTTGTATGGAAGAAACATTCATAATTATTATGCAAATTTGATTGAAACATACAGAATATCAATGACGTTCAATGCTGTACTTTTTTAATCTGCCAGATGAATATTCCACACAAAATGTCTGACCAACTTGTATCCATTCTATATGGACTGCGACAATATCAACATGTATTTGTTAAGGAGATAGAGGAATGGGCATGTTGACACATTTAAACGTTATATTATGCCTTAATCCAAAGTCACTTGGTATACGTAATCGAGTAAAACGACTCTTTTTATTACAAAAAAGAGCAATACGAATTGTGTGTAATAAAAAGTACAGGAGCCATACCGAACCTTTGTTTAAAAAAGAGAATATGTTAAAGGTATACGACCTTCATAAAGTCCATACTACTCTATTCATGCATGATTGGTATTACAACCGCCTACCTGAATCTTTCTCGCAAATGTTCACCAACGTATTGCCGGACCCGATACTAGACAACAGCGCCCATTATTCCTCTAAACCCCGAGAACATCCTTTTCCGGACTTTTCCCAACCTCATGGAACAATTTAGATAACACCATGACTAAATATCAAAGTAGGCACGTATTCAAAAAACACACCACAGAACAAATAATAAGAGCATATTCTAACAATATCAAATGCAAAAATCGAGGATGCCCAGACTGCCCCCAGATCGTACCCTGTTAAGTGTACATATGACGGTTTCAATGTCAACATCAACCAATACGAATCAGTAGTCCCTGTACCCTCATCCGCCAAAAATACTACCCACTCATCTGAATTTGAACCATACACATGATATTGAACAGCCCTTGGGTAGTATCCAATTTCACACACTCTTTAACTAAGCCCTAAACTTATAAATTACATATACACAATATGTGCACGGCTCACCCGAGGCCATCTTACTATTGTTATTAATTTCTATATTCACCATAATGGGGATGGCAGGAAGACAGTCTTGCCAGACTATGCCATCCCCCACAATATACGACATAATTATCCATAATTTTCACCATTATTATGTAATAGATATGTGTATTGCAAATAAAAGATCCTATCCTATCCTATCCTGACTGATGAAAATTAAACTATGTATGGGCCAAATAACCTGGTATGGCCATTTTTTTATTTATTGGTTTACAGATCCTTCTGCCCTAAAAATCATCACTTGTTTGAATAATACCGAGTATAATGAAGGCCAGGATATCATATAAAACTATTTCTGATTGGCTGTAATTGGGATATAACCGCTTAGAAATTCCCGTAAACCAATCAGAAGGAGCCTTTCTGAACAATTGCAGCACTACCATACTTTAGCATAGCATATGGCGTTCATTCATGTCTATTACAGACCATTTCACCATTTTGTCTAAATTTATATGTATTAGTACTATTACATTTAATTTAGAATTTTTTTTTTCTTCCTTAGTATCTGATTGTTTTAATTCAGAAGCAATTTAATTTTTTATCATTATGTTTTCCCCTCCTCCTACCTAACTTTAAAAACTATAATCCGTAGACCAACAAATTAAAAAAGTGGCTTAAGGATTGTACCAGCAGCAATTTCTTCTTGTGAATACAATGTACAGTTATGTTTATTTGGCACTCAACAGCGCCAATAGATAACTGTACTTTTCATAATAGGAAAGATCATACTCGTTGCAGCTTTTAGCAAGAGATGTGGATACAAGGTCTTCTTCATTCAGGGTTTTTTCTGAGTGACATTTCTGACTTATGGTAATTTTCCAAATGGGCCTTCCTGGGGGGATATTTGAGTCTTCAATTTGCCTGAAAGTAGGGAGCTCAACTCTTTTTTACTGTAAATCAAAATCACATGATATCGAAGTGAACATCACTAAAAGTGGTGTTTGATTCTGGTTACATTGCAGTTACCGGTATATCATCATTACCTTGCCAAATAAAACATATTGCTATGATGCTACCCCTTTTTGTGCTGATCTTAAACATTTCTGTCAAAAATAAAATCACATTTGCCATTCCTTTAAAGTTACTCAATCGGATCAGATGCTCCTAAATTACTATTTCTTTGGCTTCGGGGGTAAACAAAATATTTGAATCGAGTCGAGGAACCCATCCATCAAAGCTCAGAGTGATGAGATATTGATTTTTGAAGTTTGTTAATTTCTCGAGATGTGGCCCAGAAAACACGTGGTCAAATCAAATGGACAAATTGCGGATGAAGATGGATAACTCTAAAATCAAGTGGTTATTATTAACTCAAATCAAATATTTCTTGCCCCCGAAGCCAAAGAAATAGTAATTTAGGAGCGTCTGATTGATTGAGTATCTTTAATTGATCTACTTATATTATCATAGATGCTCAGAATTTTTTTTAAATTATGGGCCGATTACTAATATTAGATACAGGTATTTACAGTTGGTTGTATGAAGTTGGGCTAGCATCACCAAATTCACACTCCGGGGACCTCATCAGAACAGATTGAATTTCTCCGATTGAAGTTGGTGATGTTCACCCATTAGTCATTACTACAATAGTCACCTCCATTATGAATTTTATCTTCTGCAAATTAGGGGATATAAAATTTCCTAGAAGGAAAAAAGTAACTAAAAACAATGTTAATTTGAGACTACCATACTTCCCAGAAGATGAGGCCTGTAAAGCAGAATGAGGTTCCCAGAGGGTTATTTCTAGGAAAATGGTCTTTACAATGTATGCTTGATAAATTGGTACATGCCCTACTTAAGTATCTTTTGTAGTCAAACCAGTTGATTCTAAATTTGCAAAGGAGGTTGTTGCACCCTGACGGGACATACATGTACATCATTTTAGAAACACGATCTCACAATACAGGTATTTGAGTTTGTTTGTTCTGAGGTTATCATGGCATAAAATTATCAGTATAGCCTAGGACGGTGTTTTTTGGTGTTCTCCTAATAGGAATTTTACATACCGGTATGCAGTTTAATGCAGTGCACAAGATATTATCGCACTTATTTTTCAGAAAAGAACTCATGATCCAACATTATTACTATGCACAAGCCTGCAAATAGCGTGTCTGTCATTTGCAGAATGAGGTCCCCAGAGGGTGAATTTAGTGACATTATCCCGCAAAGCGGGCTAGCATCACTAAATTCACCCTCTGGGGACCTCATTCTGCTTAGGCCATCAACTGCTATGGTAGACCTAGGATCAGAATGAAGTTCCCAGTTGAAGTTGGTGATGTTCACCCATTGGGCACCTCGATTATGTATTTTATCTTCTGCAAATTAGGGGATATATAGAGACTTCCCAGAAGGGAAAAAGTAACTAAAACCAATGTTTATTTGATACAATAGATACTTCCCAGAAGATGAGGCCTAAGCAGAATGAGGTTTCCAGAGGGTGAATTTGGTGATGCTAGCCCGCTGTGCGGGATAGCGTCACTAAATTCACCCTCTGGGGACCTCATTCTGCAAATGACAGACTCGCTATTTGCAGGCTTGACTACACACATAATAATTCCTAGGCCACAGTTATAAATATCTTTGTATCTCCAGTCCCTCTTCCTAAGCAAGGTTTCAACAATTATTAGGTACGGTACCATTGACTTATTTTTTATTTGGCTCGTAAAGACAACATTAGATACTAGTACATATAGACTTAATGCATACATCGGTTTGTGCTGGTTAAATTTTCTAATCAATGCCATTGGTTGCATAAAATATGCTCCTTTAGACCATGGGAGGAAATTCTAGGGCTGTCGAAAGCAAGGCATGAAGTTAAAATAGCTTCCAGTTAATATAATGCAATATACGTGTTCAGGATAAATTAGCAGACAACAGTATGATGAAAAGATAATACAAGTGCTGAAGGATTCCTATTCATTTGTGGGAAATGTGCAGAAAATAAGTTAATTGAACTTATTACCTGAACATTTCCTAAGGGAACTACATGTACATGTACTATCAAGGTAGGGGGAATATATATACATGTATATATATATACATGTATATATATATAGCCACTGGGGAAAAAATTCCGAAAAATGTCAGTCAACCAAGAAGATCTAGTATTCATAATTTAAGCTCAGATTCTGAACGTCTATGGTAACATACATGTACCATAAGTTGATATAGGGTCAAATATATGTAGTGAGAATTGTTCATACTGTCACTACCAAAAACGGCAGTGAAAACTTGAAAAATATGCATTTAGTCTCCATGTCTGACTTCACTAAATTTATGAAAAATGTTTATACCATGATTAATCTTCAGTAGCTAACATCTTGTCTACAAATTCTGATAATTAGTATGGTCAAATTGGATTATAAACACATACTAGTATGTTATTTGACAACGTAATCACGAAGTAACCAGAAAGAATCAAGTGTGTGGCTTTCAGTAATATCCAAATCGGCATCTCTTTATAGAATAAGGCAATAATGGTCGATGTAATGGTATGAATCCTTGAAGACATTGTTATTTTTTCATAAAAATATAAGTAGATTAATTAAAGGTACTCAATCAGATCAGACGCTCCTAAATTACTATTACTTTGGCTTCGGGGGTAAAAAATATTTGATTTGAGTTAATAATAACCACTTTATTTTAGAGGTATCCATCTTCATCCGCAATTTGACCACGTGTTCTCTGGGCCACATCTCGAGAAATTAACAAACTTCAAAAATCGATATCTGATCTCTCTGATCTTTGATGGGTGGGTTCCTCGACTCGAATCAAATATTTTTTTTACCCCCGAAGCCAAAGAAATAGTAATTTAGGAGTGTCTGATCGGATTGAGTACCTTTAAAGGAATAGCAAATGTGATTTTATTTTTGACTGAAATGTTTACATGATCAGCACAAAACGGGGGTAGCATCATAGCAATATGTTTATTTGGCAAGGTAATGATGATATACCGGTAACTGCAATGTAACCAGAATCAAACACCACTTTTAGTGATGTTCACTTCGATATCATGTGATTTTGATTTTATTTTATAAAATGGTTGTTTAGCGGTCAGTGTTAGCTGGCTAGTTGCCAGCTAACACTGACCGCTAAACAACCATTTTATGAAAAAAAAGGCTAAAAAGGGCCCACTGCCCCTCTAATGAAAACCCTGCTACAAGTCAAAGAAAGGGTTAATATGTCCCTTGGATGCACAGTAAAGGCAGTATTGTTTGGAGTATTGTATTTATCCTTTGAATTGATCGATCCGTGCATCGCTCTGAATACTGGCATTGACTAATGTCACATAAATTGTATATAGCCTTACATGAGTGCTCATGTACCGATGGTCCACACCCAGTTAGTTATCATCTTCCTTTATTCCTTTTTTTCCAGCTACTTATGATTTGAATAGTGCTCTTTATTACTTTAGTGCAGATGTTAATTTAATAATACTCTCTGCGTAAATGATTTGTGACTAATGAGTGAAAGAGATTTTGAGGAAATCACTGCAAAATAGTTCACTTACCCATTGATTCCTTAATGGATACTCCAGTTGTAAGAGTACATGTACACCGGTACATTGGATTGGTCTGATTTTCATATTGTAAGAAGGGCAGGCTACAGATCCACCAGGCCAACCATATGAAGCCTCGCATTTATAAGAGAATGCACTGGCTTACAAGGTCAAGGTAAATATTGTTAGGCCCTATGGGAGACTCGCATATATAAGAGAATACATTGGCACAGTGTTTTCGCAAGATTTCAGGAAGCTCCAGTCATGGAAGTTCTAGCTGAGAGCTCTCCAATGAATGGCAACAAGCCATATTTCCAACTAAATCCTGAAAGATTTCCCATAATTCTGCTGTGGTTAAAGGGTCATATACTTCAGGCATTATTGTATATGTACAGTAGCACCTTTATATTGAGAATGAATCACCTTGTCGATTATACTGGTATAAGTGAACAAACTTTATGTACTAGTATCAATCTGTCCCTTCTCACTGGTACAAATAAACCAGTTCCATGACACAGCTCGCATTAAGTGCATGTGTACCGAGATCTTTGTTGTTATAAATGGATATAGACACTCTCTAAGCCTGCAAATAGTGTGTCTGTCATTTGCAGAATGAGGTCCCCAGAGGGTGAATTTAGTGACGCTGACCCATACAGTGGGCTAGCATCACCAAATTCACCCTCTGGGACCTCATTCTACTTAGGCTTCGTTTTCTGGGAAATATCTAGTCTCAAATTAAGATTGTTTTTAGTTAATTTCCCCCATTCTGTACAGTTTCTATATCCCCTAATATGCAGAAGATAAAATGTAAAACCGAGGTGACTTTAATGGTGAACATCACCAACCTCAACTGGGGAACTTCAATCTGATCCTACATGTACACATAGGTCTCCCATAAAAATTGAGGCTTAAACAGAATGAGGTCACCAGAGTTGGAATTTGGCGATGCTAGCCCGCTGTGCGGGACAGCCTCACTAATTTCACCCTCTGGACCCGTTTGAGGAACTCATTCTGCAAATGACAGACACACTATTTGCAGCCTTGACACTCTCATTGAATTGTTACCCTACCAGTACAGTAATGCTCTAAGTAATCGACTCCTTAACCACAGTAGAATTATGGGTAACTTTTCAGGTTTAGTCGGAAATATGGCTTGTTGCCATTAATCGGAAAGCTCTCGCCGAGAACTTTATGTATCAATCTGTCGCCGAGAGCTTTCCGATGAATGGCAACAAGCCATATTTCCGACTAAATCCTGAAAAGTTACCCATAATTCTGCTGTGGTTAAGGGGTGGATTACTTAGAGCATTACCAGTAGCTGCAAGATTCAGAGCCACTAGCAGTATTGATAGCTTCATGATTTAAAGTCTTCAATTAGGTTTCTGGATGACTTTACTAAGTCTGAACTGAATGGAATGAAATATGGCATGTGAGTTTAATAGCCCAAAATACAGGTTACTTTCAAATTTGGTTTTGCCCGCGATTTATGGCTCTTTGTTGGAATTACCAAGGGTGTATTTTGCCACTCTCTAGTGATGCTGAACGAATCTGAACGAGTGTTCAAGAAAAATGAGCATTCGACAGACATGTGAAAAGATAATACGAGTGCAGAAGAATTCATATTCATGGGAGGGAAATGATCTGATAATTATCTTATATTACAGCCTTTACTGGCATCTGAATATGTGACCCGCCATATCAAATCCAGTCATAAGTCGGGATTTTTTTTACCCTGTGCCAATGCATTCTCTTATATATGCGAGTCGACCTATATACCGCTATACTTAAAGTAATTGACCACCAATAACGTGGTGTCACCCCGTTAATATGGCGGTACTCTACCACGGTATCCTCAAATACCGCGGTATCCTCAAATACCGCGGTACTGATACCGCTTGTTAACGCGAACAAGTATGTGTGAGTAAATACCTCCCCTAAAAGAGTTCCATGAAAATCACCGCGGTATTCAACAAATTAATGCGGTGCCCGCTAAAAGACCACGGTATCATTATCGCCCAATACCGTAACTCCACGCCATGACAATCTCGATACCGCTACCATTTATTACCGGTATCACCGCGGTCATGACCGGGGTATCACCCCGTTTTTCTGGTCAATTACTTTGAGAATAGCGGTAAGAGAATGCATTGGCGTAACAATTTTTTACAATTTTAATAATTTTTTCTTATATTCTTTAACAATTTTATAATTTCACCCATACAGAGCCCCAGACAAACATGAGCAGACAACACTCTTCTATATGCTTCTATATATGTGTGGGGCTCCCTGCAGGGTAATGGATGTTTTTTATTTTATGTCCTAAAAATTGTAAGAAACATTTATTTAAAAAAAATTATAAAAAATTGTTAGGCCAATGCATTCTCTTATACATTGTATATGCGAGGCGACCTATGGTCGACTCGCATATATAAGAGAATGCATTGGCACAGGGTAAAAAAAATCCTGACTTACGACTGGATTTGATATGGCGGGTCACATATTTCCAAAGGGAACTACTGGTATTCATCAATGAGTATATTTAAAGATGCATTATCCGAATTAAAGCTCCCAAATTACTATTTATTTGGCTTCTGGGATAAAAAATATTTGATTCGAGTCGAGGAACCCACCCATTAAAGCTCAGAGTGATCAGATATCAATTTTTGAAGTTTTCTTATTTCTCGAGATGTGCAATTATTTGTGGCCCAGAAAATAGTTGTTCAAACCGACGATTTCGGACAAAATTGCAGATGAAGATGGATAACTCTAAAATCAAGTGGTAACACAGCCAAATTTCGTGATACTCAAGTGATAATACAGCCATATTTTGTTGAACAAAATGGTGATAAATAACACGTTTTTGGAAATTTTATACCATAGTTGACAGTGGTTAGCATTATTTTGTTGTAATTGATCGATTCTGATAACTATAGCATATTTTGAAGAAATGTTGTTGTATCTTGATGATATGTGAACCGTCTGATCGGATTGATACCTTTAAAGAAATGCATGGTTAATACAAATGAAAAGGTTACGCACCTGGATATTATGTCTGACTGTATTAAAGACTCGGGTCATGCTTGGGTATAATTATTCTATGCCTTACAGCTGTGCCTTAGACTATAATCTAGAAAAAATTACTTGTGACAGTGTGTATTGAAATAAAGAAGATCAATGAGTTATCAGGTGCAGAAAAAACAGCAGTATACGTATATATCCAAAATAGCATCATTATTTTATTGTGCTTACTTCAGCTATTCATTGTGATCTCCAAGAATTAAATATCTGAACTTTTATCCTCAAAAGTAACATTATACTGATAGCTACCAGGACACACAGTGCTATTATTTTAACTGTTCAATATCATCTTACAGAAGTGTGGGTGTGATTTCCACTGATGGTATAAAGCTTAAGTAAACATATTTATGACTGCGACCAGGATGTCCTCAATGCCCAAAGGCCAAAGAACAAAATATTTCTGGATGGGGTTTCCCTACCGACCCCCATTTTAACCTGTTCATGATGGGAGCTGCGCTGGTGCAGTATAAAAGATCCATGTGCCAGTGCATTCTCTTATATATGCAAGTCTCACATAGGGAGCCTCGCATATATAAGAGAATGTACTGGTACTGGCTGGTAAATATTGTTAGGCCAATGTTTTCTCTTATTGTATACGAGGTTCCCTATGGGAGACTCACTCACATAAATGTACATGTATAAGAGAATGCATTGGCAAAGCTCCAGTCATGGAAGGGTTAACTTAAAAATGTTTTCATTGTTTTCTGTTTTCAAGAAAATCTTAGGAAATTTATATAAAAAATTTCATAAAAATCCCTTTTCAGTGTCTCAGAATAGCTTTCCTTTTCAGTCAAAGCATTGTGTTTATTACAGTTTATACAAAGACAATCAAAATAATATGTGAAAATTAAAAAACAAACTTTTTCAGCCTACCTGCTTACCCTTATTTTATCTGACATGTAACCCAAACTGGACATTTAATTTTATTCGGCCTAAACAAACCGGACTTATGGTTGGTCGGTGCATGACAAGTCCATTCTTTATCTGAAAGGACTCACTTGAGCTATATCAGACCACCAGCACATATACGTCACATTGCCATTTTCTTAGAAATGGTAACTTGGGTCAAAACATTACTGGGAATATCATCAAGGAAGTTGGTTATGGAATTCCTATAAAATATAGTTTGAATTGGTGTACTCATAATAAACATTCCTATAAAATTGACACCTTCTTAGAATTGGTAACTTAGGTAAAAGCATTACTGAGTATATTGTCAAGGAAGTTGGTTATGGAATTCCTATAAAATATAGTTTGAATTGGTGTACTCATAATAAACATAGCATGAAATATGCTATGGTATTGAATAATATAATTTTAAAGGTGCTCAATCCGATCAGATGCTCCTAAATTACTAGTTCTTTGGATTCTGGGGTAAAAAATATTTGATCGAGTTGAGGAACATCTTTCACTGAATGCTTGTTTATGTATTATATTATTGGCTGTCTGTCTGTCTGTTTGGAGGAAGCTCCAGTCATGGAAGGGTTAAGAAAACAATATACAAATATGATAATAATGAGATTATGTGTATATATAGAGAATAATTTGGGTGTATATAAGATTTAGCTTGTCTGTCCTCACATCCATCTGTCTTTTTGTCTGTTGATGCAACTTTGTCCGAGCTTATACTTCTACATTTTCCTGTCAATTTATTTGAAACAGGGCACAGATATTTAGTACCATGGGAACCTATGCACCTGCGATTATGAGGTTCGTCCGTCTTTTTAAAGTGGAGTTATCCCCCTTTTTCAACTTTGAAAAAGAAAAAGAAATTGTTTGCAACATATCAAATTTTGTAAGAGCTTGTATTCCTACATTTTCCAGTAAATTTTTTGGCAACTTGGCACATATGTTTAGCACTATTTAGCATGATACTATCCGTATACATGCTGCTCATCATGATTAATTACTACTCTTGAGAGATTTGGTGGGTATCCTTGATAATATATGCATTCATGTGTTCATCAGACAGTGCATCAACATGATACATGTAACATCTGGTCTGTCTGGAAACATACTTATCCAATAACAGTTACAGTAAGTTAATAATTATTCCTCACTCAAACAAACTTATCTCTTTGACAAATGGATGCTCACTCATTTTTAGACACTTGATTGAGTTGATTCCCAGTCATTCATTGGTAGGGATAGGTGGTTTGGCTGTTTGTTGACCGTATTATCTGAACAGCTTTCTGACAGATATGTCAAATTCTTAACTCGGTGGCCTGCAACCATGTTTTGCACAAATAAACTCATTTGGGAGGAATTTTGTTGTTGTGAAGTGCATTGTAGGGCAATTATGCAACTTTTTTTGCTCTGAACATGTGTGTTTTTGCTAATTTTATGCATGGATTTTCCTGTGTTTTGATATTTACCTGTCACGATAAATTGGCTATTTTGATAATATCAAACATGATATTTATTCAAGATTTCATGCCTTATACATCCCTTTGATGCCTCATATTTTAAGTTATGTTTCTATAGTAACTCAATTTATTTCTTGTTTCTTGGCATTTTGATGTTATCCGCAGGTGTTCACCAGGAAACGTAACAGGTACATGTATTCAACAGACATGTCAAATCACGTCACTAGGAGTTAGAGTACAATGTACAGTAATGCCCTAAGTAATCGACCTCTTAACCAAAGCAGAATTATGGGTAACTTTTCAGGATTTAGTCGGAAATATGGCTTGTTGCCATTCATCGGAAAGCTCTCAGCGAGAGCTTTCCGATGAATGGCAACAAGCCATATTTCCGACTAAATCCTGAAAAGTTACCCATAATTCTGCTTTGGTTAAGAGGTCGATTACTTAGGGCATTACTGTATGTATTCATAAAAAAAATAATTAATATATCCTGAATGGAACATTAAAAAGCAAGTACCTGTAGTTACTGGGTATAATATGATGTGTACCATTTTAATGGGTTCATAAATTGACAACCAGTCCCAACTCCCAAAACACTCAACATTGTTGTCGTATTAACCCTTCCATGACTAGAGCTCCCATCGGGAGCCTCACATATATAAGAGAATGCATTGGCCTAACAATATATACAGGTCTTGACCTTGTAAAGCCACTGCATTCTCGTATATATGCGAGGTTCCCTATGGGAGACTCGCATATGCATGTACAAAAGAATGCACTGGAATATGGTCTTTAATGCTGCACCAGCGCAGCTCCCTTCATGAAAGGGTTAACTGATAGTGAATTGTATAATAGAGTCATATCATTTAGTAATAATATGATATTATAAGCTATTAGTAGGACGAATTGGCACAAACATTCACAATTAGCCTTAATATTATCATTTTGTCACATTAGATATGGTGCAAGAAAAGAATAATTATCAATCAATAAATCGGTCGGAATATGTAAATCTTTCTAATCATCTAATTAACACTAACAGCTCTTCTGCATCAGTTTGGCGTATTCGCATTGTTATTCTAAGTATGTTAAAATTCTTTCATCTTGTTTCTATGTGAATTACCAATAATCCCATTCATTAGTAAATATTAGCTATAACAATATTTATTGAAGTTGATGTTTTTCCTTAACCTTGACCTATTTTTCTATAAATGTATGAAACAGTATAAGTATTATGCGTATATTCTTGGCTGTGCAGCATTATGGCTTGGTGCAAATCCTGGGGGTTTCCTATAACATTATTAGAAATCTTTCCAGTACATTTGTACCCACTACACTTGTACCACCCCTGGGTGAATGGTTATGCAACATTTACAGTAGGATCATATGATGTTAAGGGTCCTGCTTATTTAGTTACTAGTATCATGTTGGGGGGGGGGGTGGGGGGCAAAATAATGCTGTTAGAAAATCTGAAGTCCTATTTAATTTATCGATCGATGAAATAAATTAACAAAACACTTAATAAATTTTAATAAATTATTTTGAATATTTATTATATATTGTTGATTTGTTTATAGATATTTTTACGATGAGATGAACCACCATGTTCAATCTAGAAATTTATAAACACATTTGATGTCTGTCGCCGTTTTTAATCACCAAGCTTTCAATTGATAAATACCATATCTACTGGTACACCATCAGGGGTATCTTTATTTTCAAGTTAACTTCGGTACATTATACAAAAAACAATATTTCAATTAACAAATTGTTTACAGTTTATTCAACATGTGAAGTTGGTCACTGACATTATACAAAAAAACAATATTTCAGTTAATGAATTGTTTACAGTTTATTCAACATACAAAGTTGGTCACTGACTGACATTCGCGATTGCATCATTAAGGCAGCAATTGCATCATCAAAGTATCATCACGTCAGACATACTATCTCCAGGCTTGCCACTATATTTTGTTTACATAAAAAAAAATTCAAATTAGACAAAATGAAAACAACAAACTAAATGTGACTTATGAATAAATTCTTTTCACTACTGTTCACTAGGCCATTTTTCATAACCCTAAGATAGCCTAGTTAGAGACCTATGATTTTGTCAACAGAATGACGAAGCAGTACGAAACTAGTACAAGGCCAGATTGAAGGCCTGGAGATATTCAATTGAAGTATGTGTTGAAGTATGAGCTATCTCTAGTTACTATGCTCTAATTAATCGACCCACCTTAAAGTCAGCATTATAAACACACTAGAGAGCTTGATTATTTCTGGCATGGCGTACATTTCAGAATGTGGTCCCCAGAATGTGAATTTAGTGATGCTACCCCACACAGCGGGCAAGCATCACCAAGTTCACCCTCGGTGAGAGCTTTCCGATGAATGGCAATATGCCATATTTCCGACTAAATCCTGAAAAATTACCCATAATTCTGCTGTGGTTAAAGGGTCAAAGGGGCATTACTGTATCTGTCATCCTACTCAGTATACAAGAGAAACATCAATCACACTGTCATCTACATGTATGATTTTTCTATGCGAGTCGCCCATAAGAGAATGCATTGGCCTAACAATATTTACCTTAATCTTGTAAGCCAGTGCATTCTCTTTTATATATGCGAGGTTCCCTATTGGAGACTTGCATATATAAGAGAATGCCTAGGCACATGGTTTTTAATGCTGCACCAGTGCAGCTCCCTTCATGAAATGGTTAATTACTATTTCTTTGGCTTTGGGTGTAAAAAAATATTTGATTTGAGTTGAGGAACCCACCCATCAAAGCTCAGAGTTTTTAGAAATTGATTTTTATACCCCCCGCAACAAAGTTAGGGGGTGTATACTGGAGTCAGCTTGTCCGTCCGTCCGTCGTCCGTCCGTCGTCCGTCCGTGGACACAAATTTGTCCGGAGTTTTTCTCAGTCGTTTTTTGATGAATTTCCGTTAAACTTGGCACAGACATCAACCACCATGGGAACCTGTGCACCTGCGATTATGACGTCTGTCAGACTTTTTTTGGTGGAGTTATCCCCCCTTTTTCGACTTAGATTTTTTTCGCAACATGTATACTTTTGTCCGAGCTTTTATTCCTACATTTTTTTGTCAATTTTTTAAAAAGTGTGGCACAGATATTTAGTAGCATGGGAACTTGTGCACCTGCGATTATGACGTCTGTCCGACATTTTTTGGTGGAGTTATCCCCCTTTTTCGACTTGGAAACCTTTTTGCAACATGCATAATTTTGTTCGAGCTTTTATTCCTACATTTTTCGGTCAATGTTTTTTAATCTTGGCACTGATATTTAGTACCATGGGAACCTGTGCACCTGCGATTATGACGTCTGTCCGACATTTTTTGTGTGGAGTTATTCCCCTTTTTCAACTTTTTTTCGCAACATACATAATTTTGTCCAAGCTTTTATTCCTACATTTTTTTATCAATAGGTTTAAGATTAGGGTTATGGTTGTACACCTGCAATGGGAACTGTTATTTTATTATTTTAAATAAATGTTTACTGACATGTGAAACATCTTAGTATTTTAAAAACAGGGGGGTATCCGTAGTCCCATTGGGACAGTCACACCTCTAGTTTAAATCTATTGTTTTTCACCTCCGGGGACTTTTTGGTGGCCTGGCAAAAAGTCGACTAATGCCGACTGACCTATTCTTGAAACGAAATTGCGTTGAACAAAATATTGATATATAACACTTTTTGGGCAATTTTATACCATAGTTAACAGTGGTTAGCGTTATTTTTTGGCTACTAATTGATTCTGATAACTGAAGCGGCAATTCATGAAATGGTGTTGTTGTTGGAATCTGATGATATGGGGACCATCAAATCGGATTGAGTACATTTAACCTTTAAAGTATACATCGGAATGGTCTATTATTCATCTGGACGGATACTATGGAAAAATAAGCAGACAAAAAATAATACAAATGCAGAAGGATTCCTAATATTGTTGGGAAATATTCAGATAATAATTTAAGTTCAACATATGGCCTGTGGTCATTTGTTGAACTTACCGTAATGCCCTAAGTAATCGACAGCAGAATTATGGGTAACTTTTCAGGATTTAGTCGGAAATATGGCTTGTTGCCATTCATCGGAAAGCTCTCCCTGCCCCCGCTCGCCCCCCTTGGTCAAGGGCAGGGGGGTCAGCTGCCCCCTCTGCCCCCCTCTTCCGGCACCCCTGCTGAGAAGCCATATTTCCGACTAAATCCTGAAAAGTTACCCATAATTCTGCTGTGTTTAAGGAGTCGATTTACTTAGGGCATTACTGTACCATACTACTGTGAATGGCTTTAAATTCGGTGGTATAAATTTTCGTGGTTCAGCCATTTATGACTTTTTCGTGGGTTCGTAAATTCATGGGTCTGCCAGTACTAACTGTCGCCTCCAAACCCCCAATAATAACAATCAAGTCCAACTAATAGAAGTGCAGACACATCGGAAATTGCGGATCCGCACTGTAGGCGTAATTAGCATGTCGGGTGTCTGACTTTTGTTGACGACTATTGAGAATGTCAACAACGGGATTGTATTACATAACCTAGGTGAAAGTCACTCTCTTCTCATAAAATAACTCCCTAGGCTTTGAATGTACATCGGGTCACTAAAGTTACCTCTTGCATGACATTCTCAAAATGGCGACCATTTAAGTTTTGAAGATAAAAAAAATTCGTGGGGTTTTTAATTTCGTGGTTATCAACAACCATGAAAACCACGAAAATTGAACCACCCTGAATAAATGTACTTTTACAGTATCTGAACATTTCCTGAGGGAACTTGTACTCATCAATGAGCTATAAAGGGTTAAAACGCCAGTAAGTTAATCTGATTCCACATATTTATCAAAGATTAAGTTGGTCTGAATGAAGGATAAATACATGTAATTATAGTTATACTTACAGGTATATTATATGTTATAAGATATGCTACCTGACCAAGCCTGAGTTTAGCGTGCCTGTCATTTGCAGAATGAGGTCCCCAGAGGGTAATTTAGTGACACTCTCCTGCATAGCGGGCTAGCATCACTAAATTCACCCTCTGGGGACCTCATTCTGCTTACGCCTCATCTTCATCTTCTCAGATGGAAAGTTTCTTTATTAGCAAATTTCTATAGAAACTTCTTCACATAGATTCTATTTCTTTTTCAGTTCAGTTTCTCAATATCCCCAAATTGGCAGACGACACATTGCATAATCGAGGCTCCCATTGGGTGTACATTACAATATTCACCATTTGGGAACTTCAATCTTAGTCTATGTCTCCCATAGCAGACGAGGCCATGCAGAAGGGTGAATTTAGAGGTGCATGAGGGTGAATTTAGTGATGCTAGAGGGTGAATTTTATAATAGTGATGCTAGCCCGCTATGCGGGATATAGTAACTAAATTCACCCTCTGGGGACCTCATTCTGCAAATGACAGACAAGCTAAACTCAGGCTTGTACCTGACTCCTTGGGGGATAATGTTGTATTTATCTGTATTAAATACTTACTGTGAGGAGCTACAGGATAAGCTTGTCACAATCCTTCAAAGAAGCTTAAGGTACAGTAATGCCCTAAATAATTGACTCCTTAACCACAGCAGAATTATGGGTAACTTTTCAGGATTTAGTCGGAAATATGGCTTGTTGCCATTCATCGGAAAGCTCTTCAAAAACCATATGATTTATATGTAGCGTCTCTCATTGGTGGAATCATAATCGTATGTTTATAGACAAAAACTTGGCCTCAATTAATGTACAGTAATGCTCTAAGTAATCGACTTCTTAACCACAGCAGAATTTATATAATATGGGTAACTTTTCAGGATTTAGTTGGAAATATGGCTTGTTGCCATTCATCGGAAAGCTCTCGGAGAGCTTTCCGATGAATGGCAACAAGCCATATTTCCAACTAAATCCGAGAGCTTTCCGATGAATGGCAACAAGCCATATTTCCAACTAAATCCTGAAAAGTTACCCATAATTCTGCTGTGGTTATGGAGTCGATTACTTAGGACATTACTGTAGCAACTCTCATTGGCAGAATCATTGTTGTAAGTTTATATACAAAAGTTTGTCCCGAATTAAGGAGTAACTATTGAATAAATTATTTATTGGAAAAAGCATGTACATTTTCAATAGGATTGATAAAATAATGGTGAAAAATACAATGCACATACCAAATTAATATTTAATATTTACATATTTCTGAAATGATCGATGATTGATTTGCAAGCCTTGAAATAGTGTGTGTCATTTAAAGAATGAGGTCCCCAGAAGGTGAATTTACTGATGCTTCCCCACACAGCGGGCTAGCATCACCAAATTCACCATCTGAAAACCTAATTCTGCTAAGGCCTCAACTGCTATTGGAGACCTAGGATCAGATTGAAGTTCCCCAGTTGAAGTTGGTATCATGCAGTCACCTCGATTATGCATTTTATCTTCTGCGAATTAGGGGATATAGAAACTGAACAGAAGGGAAAAATTAACTAAAAACAATGTTAATTTGAGACTATTGGTACTTCCCAGACGATGAGGGCTAAGCAGAATGAGGTCCCCAAAGGAGAGAATTTAGTGACGCTATCCAGCACAGTGGGTCAACTGCTATGGGAGACCTAGGATCAGAGTAAAGTTCCCCAGTTGAAGTTGCTGATGTTCACTCATTACTCACCTCGATTATGCATTTTATCTTCTGTAAATCAGGGGATACAAAAACTAAACAGAAGGGAAAAAGTAACTAAAAACAATGTTAATAATTTGAGACAATAGATTAACTTCCCAGAATATGAGGGCTAAGCAGAATGAGGTCCCCAGAGGAGTGAATTTAGTGACCCTATCCCGCGGTTTCAGTTATAAAGTACACATTTAACCCTTTCACAACTTGAGTTTCCTGATTTTTTGTGAAAACCCTGTGCTGGTGCATTCTCTTATATATGCGAGTCAACCATATAGCCTCACATATAGAAGAGAATGCATTGGCCTAACAATATTTACCTTGATCTTGTAAGCCAGTGTATTCTCTTATATATGCGAGATTCACATATATAAGAAAATGCACAGTCACAGGGTCTTTAATGTTGAACCAGCGCAGCTCCCATCATGAAAGGGTTATTAAAATAGTCTATTCCTAATATTGGTGGGAAATGTTCAGATAATAATTTAAGTTCAACATATGGCCTGTGGTCATTTGTTGAGCTTACCATACTACTGTGAATGGCTATAAATTCTTTGGTATCAATTTTCGTGGTTCTGCCATTTATGACTTTTTCGTGTGTTCGTAAATTCATGGGTCTGCCAGTACAAACTGTCGCCTCCAAACCCCCAATAATAACAATCAAGTCCAACTAATAGAAGTGCAGACACCTCGGCAATCCGTCGGAAATTGCGGATCCGCACTGTAGGCATAATTAGCATGTCAGGTGTCTGAGCTTTTGTTGATGACGGGATTGTATTACATAAACCTACATAATCTAGGTGAAAGTCACTCTCTTCTCGTAAAATAACTCCCTAGGTTTTGAATGTACATCAGGTCAATAAAGTTTGACATTCTCAAAATTGCAACCGCAATATTATTTGAAGATAACATTTATTTTGTGGTGTTTTTATTTCTTGGTTATCAACAACCACGAAAACCATGAAAATTGGACCACCCTGAATAAATGTACTTTTACAGTATCTGAACTTTTCCTGAAGGAACTTGTACTCATCAATGAGCTATAAAGGGTTAAAACGCCAGTAAGTTAATCTGATTTCCACATATTTATCAAAGATTAAGTTGGTCTGAATGAAGTATATATACATGTAGTTATAGTTATACATGTACTTTATACAGGTATATTTACATACAAAGTGTTGTCATCACTAAATCCAGCATTCTGATTGGTCGGCGCCCACGTGGCTAGTTGCAGTTATTTCTCGGTGAATGCGCAACGGCTCAATAACACCAAGCTCATAACAACATCGATACGTCATTGGGTTTGGAAAGACGAACGCGTAATGTTTTGGGGGCATTTGGACTCGCGCAGGATTGACTTAATACATCATCGGGTTTCAATATGAAGAGAAATTGTTCCTATTAACTTTTGCCAAGGGTGCTATTGGGTATTTTGGGCTGTTTTTGTCACGATACACTTTTCGATTTAAATACATTTACAAAAGTGGCTTTTTCGCTAAATTTATATAAATATAAGTATTAACTGTCATGTGGACTATTTTTATGGAGATGTAACCGTGAGGTAAGTGGTCATAACTTGTATGTAAAACCCTTCGGGTTTTACACAAGTTATGTCCACTTACCTCACGGTTACATCTCCATAAAAACAGTCCACATGACAGTTAATCCTTATATATTATATGTTATAAGATATGCTACCTGACAAAGCCTGAGTTTAGTGTGCCTGTCATTTGCAGAATGAGGTCCCCAGAGGGTGAATTTAGTGACACTCTCCCGCATAGCGGGCTAGCATCACTAAATTCACCCTCTGGGGACCTCATTCTGCTTAGGCCTCATCTTCATCTTCTCTGGAAAGTTTCTCTATTAGCAAATTTCTATAGAAACTTCTTCACATAGAATCTATTTCTTTTTCAGTTCAGTTTCTCAATATCCCCAAATTGGCAGACGACACATTGCATAATCGAGGCTCCCATTGGGTGTACATTACAATATTCACCATTTGGGAACTTCAATCTTAGTCTATGTCTCCCATAGCAGATGAGGCCATGCAGAAGGGTGAATTTAGAGGTGCATGAGGGTGAATTTAGTGATGCTAGAGGGTGAATTTTATAATAGTGATGCTAGCCCGCTATGCGGGATATAGTAACTAAATTCACCCTCTGGGGACCTCATTCTGCAAATGACAGACAAGCTAAACTCAGGCTTGTACCTGACTCCTTGGGGGATAATGTTGTATTTATCTGTATTAAATACTTACTGTGAGGAGCTACAGGATAAGCTTGTCACAATCCTTCAAAGAAGCTTAAGGTACAGTAATGCCCTAAATAATCGACTCCTTAACCACAGCAGAATTATGGGTAACTTTTCAGGATTTAGTCGGAAATATGGCTTGTTGCCATTCATCGGAAAGCTCTTCAAAAACCATATGATTTATATGTAGCGTCTCTCATTGGTGGAATCATAATCGTATGTTTATAGACAAAAACTTGACCTCAATTAATGTACAGTAATGCTCTAAGTAATCGACTTCTTAACCACAGCAGAATTTATATAATATGGGTAACTTTTCAGGATTTAGTTGGAAATATGGCTTGTTGCCATTCATCGGAAAGCTCTCGAACTAAATCCTGAAAAGTTACCCATAATTCTGCTGTGATTATGGAGTCGATTACTTAGGACATTACTGTAGCAACTCTCATTGGCAGAATCATTGTTGTATGTTTATATACAAAAGTTTGTCCCGAATTAAGGAGTAACTATTGAATAAATTATTTATTGGAAAAAGCATGTACATTTTCAATAGGATTGATAAAATAATGGTGAAAAATACAATGCACATACCAAATTAATATTTAATATTTACATATTTCTGAAATGATCGATGATTGATTTGCAAGCCTTGAAATAGTGTGTGTCATTTAAAGAATGAGGTCCCCA
The DNA here is from genome assembly GCA_032622095.1 of Siphonodentalium dalli. Lineage (NCBI taxonomy): Eukaryota > Metazoa > Mollusca > Scaphopoda > Gadilida > Siphonodentaliidae > Siphonodentalium > Siphonodentalium dalli. Next base: position 214,951,611 of record CP136061.1, read on the forward strand.
GAAGGTGAATTTAGTGACGCTACCCCACACAGCGGGCTAGCATCACCAAATTCACCATCTGGAAACCTAATTCTGCTGAGGCCTCAACTGCTATTGGAGACCTAGGATCAGATTGAAGTTCCCCAGTTGAAGTTGGTATCATGCAGTCACCTCGATTATGCATTTTATCTTCTGCGAATTAGGGGATATAGAAACTGAACAGAAGGGAAAAAGTAACTAAAAACAATGTTAATTTGAGACTATTGGTACTTCCCAGACGATGAGGGCTAAGCAGAATGAGGTCCCCAAAGGAGAGAATTTAGTGACGCTATCCAGCACAGTGGGTCAACTGCTATGGGAGACCTAGGATCAGAGTAAAGTTCCCCAGTTGAAGTTGCTGATGTTCACTCATTACTCACCTCGATTTATGCATTTTATCTTCTGTAAATCAGGGGATACAAAAACTAAACAGAAGGGAAAAAGTAACTAAAAACAATGTTAATAATTTGAGACAATAGATTAACTTCCCAGAATATGAGGGCTAAGCAGAATGAGGTCCCCAGAGGAGTGAATTTAGTGACCCTATCCCGCGGTTTCAGTTATAAAGTACACATTTAACCCTTTCACAACTTGAGTTTCCTGATTTTTTGCGAAAACCCTGTGCTGGTGCATTCTCTTATATATGCGAGTCAACCATATAGCCTCACATATAGAAGAGAATGCATTGGCCTAACAATATTTACCTTGATCTTGTAAGCCAGTGTATTCTCTTATATATGGGTCAATATTTCAAAAGTGTGCATTTCGGGTAAATAAAAAACTAATTTTGAAACTAGAATACTGAAGAAAGTTAAATACTCGTTATCATTATACATGGTTGGCAGGTAGGAGAAACATGTGCAGCAGTGCTAAAATGTCACTGTGGTTGCCATGGCAACCACAAGTAACCAACCATGAGCCAAATGTTTGTCATTTGTGTTACTATCAACCAAGGGTGTAATGCTCTATAAACAGAAAAGTTATTCTGACCAAAACTCATCATGCTTAACAGGTAGGTCATACCTACTGACTTCCACATATGAGACATATGGAGATGATCTACATGTTAAGATATGGTCTGTTATCGCTGTTATATGATAAAATGTTATAAATTTGGTCTTTGTTTGTTTTTGCAAATAATGTGGTCATGAATAAATTTATAATTTCCCAATCAAACTATAGGTAGGAGATAAAGTCTATTTGTCTCTACCTGTGGCAGAAAAAGGAGAGAAACAATCCTCACTGGTTTTCTTAGGAGATGCATTTTATTATGGTAACACCAATGACATGAGGGCAACACCAATGACATTTTTGGATTTTCCTTTAGAAATCATTCTCCCTTCCTTTAAAAAACACAATAGGGCGATTCCAAGGTAACGGACGTACCGTTCAGAATGGTTTTGGAGATAACAAAATTCACATTTTTCTATCCTTTTATATAATGTCTTCAAATGGGACAATGTCAGAAAAAAAGTACAATTCTTTTAAAAATTTTGCATTTTTTTCTCTCCAGCATGGAATTGCTCAATATGGCAATATTTCAAACAGATAACAAGATACATAACATTTAAAAGGGAAATAATAGTACCACAGGTGTGTAAACACTAAAAATTGGCTATTGGCTATATTAAAGGCACGTGAGGCCTTAGTTGTCGAAAATATTCATATTTGTTCCAATCACCGTAAACAGAAAAAACAGTAAAACGCATACAGTTTCGTTCATATATACCATGACCATCGCGTAAACAGCATGTTATCATAAAGACCTACTATATTTTACCTAACCAAGAGCCTGATTGTGTTTCAGAAGACAGCACAATGCTACTGGCTAATCACACAAATGGCATAAACGCTCTTTATTAGTTCCATATCAGGAATTCACCCACAAAGAACGCTCTTTATGTTTACCATCATAATATAAACAAACATCAGAAAAGTAACTTTTTATGCTTTTGTTTATATAACAATGGTCAACCATATGACAATAACATACTGTTTATGCGATATTTCTTATTTGTATACGGACAAAGTCTGTCTACGTTTTGATGTTCTTTCTGTTTGTGGTGGTTTTTGACGGTTGGAAATATTTTCACAGGATACCCACCGCCAAGGCCAACCGTACCTTTAATACATGTGTTGCATCAAGCTGTATGAATGCAATATAATCAGATTTATACAGTTGGAAAATTCATTTCTGACACATTACCCCTGTTGGAAAATTCACACCAACAATAGGTTAAAATTGTACTCGAAGTTTGATTTTCCAACAATTTATAAGTGGGGAATTAGCTGTATTTAGACCAAACTTTGCCTATTTTTCTAGTTTTTTTCTCAAAATTTTGGACTGACATAGCCATCGGTTCATTCGGTTGGAAATTTTCCAACCTCAGGGGCGGTGTCAGGTTGGAAATTTCAAACAATGGAAAAATTGATGACAGTCTATATATGCTAGGATTTTGCAATTTCCATCATGTTCAGATTTCAATATTTTCTCCCACTGGCCAACCCATGGCCCGGAGTGTCTCCTGTTCCCTACCATGCGGCCAGTGAACAACTTCTAATTAATTTAAGAAAAACAAATTGGGGTGTACGTGAATTCACCTGCCGTTAGACCACTTTATTTTAGGATTTTGCAATTTCCTAGATCAGATCTCAAAATTGTCTCATACTAGCCCAGTGGATTATGTTCCTCCCCTGACTAATGTCCACAAGACTACTGATCCATTTAGCATATATATGCTACTGTCCAGGCTTGTGAGGGAACAGTTAACAGTTGGGGGGAAATCAAAGAACCCAAGTGGGGGAGGAGGTGTAAATGCAAATGAAACTACACAAACTTGTGAGTTTGGTTTAGTTCAATTGTGTGGGGGAAATTCCAAGGTGAACACCCCTCCGTAACAGAGATTATGCCACGCCCCGGCGGACATTAACACATTAATTGTCTTGTCACTTTATAATTTTAACTTTAACACTTCTTCAATTTATAACAAAACTGATTCGTTTTGTATATAGAGGTCCATAACCCTGAAAATATCTTCGAGACTATTTCATTGGCAACTTAAGAACAAATTATGATGATTTATATTTGTAATGTCATTGGTGTTACTTTTTGTGGTAACACCAATGACGGTAACACCAATGACATTTTTTAGGTAAAATGCAATTTTCAGATAGAAGTCAAGGAATTTTGTTTGCCATTTCTCAATTTCTTTTCTAAGAATCATTTAATGTATAAAATGCATATAAATCTGTTTTGTTCTATAACATAATATTTACCATATTGCGGTAACACCAATGACAAGCAATTAACATACTCAAGGACATTTTGAAAAACATTTTGAAAAACATAAACAGTTGATGCCACCACTTTAACTTTTCAAGCAATTACCTTGAAATATTCTACCAACCAGTGGTGTTATCTTATCCTAGACTGATTCTTATCATCTTATTAAGGAGGATTATCAACATGGTAACACCAATGACACAGAAATCAGTAACGGTGCTAAACAAGTAAAAATCTGAAATATGATGTCTTGTCACATGTTTTTGTGATTTATTTCAAAAAGAGCAGAGTTTTGTAATAAATAAAAATAATAAATACCTATCATTTGCTATATATTTATCTTGAGAATTTCTCATGAAATTAGGTTGGTATGACCAGTAACATCAATACAACTGGTATGTGGCTCTAATACGGAGCTTGGAATAAATTTGGAATCTCAATAAGTTCACTTATAACAATTTTAAGTAACCCCCGATGATACCACCATCACAAATAAATACAATTATTTCAGGTTATTAGTGTGCTAACTGACATGTGTTCATGTCAACCCAAGTAACACCATTTTGCACCTTTTTTCAATATTGACCCATATGCGAGATTCACATATATAAGAAAATGCAGTCACAGGGTCTTTAATGTTGAACCAGCGCAGCTCCCATCATGAAAGGGTTATTAAAATAGTCTATTCCTAATATTGGTGGGAAATGTTCAGATAATAATTTAAGTTCAACATATGGCCTGTGGTCATTTGTTGAGCTTACCATACTACTGTGAATGGCTATAAATTCTTTGGTATCAATTTTCGTGGTTCTGCCATTTATGACTTTTTCGTGTGTTCGTAAATTCATGGGTCTGCCAGTACAAACTGTCGCCTCCAAACCCCCAATAATAACAATCAAGTCCAACTAATAGAAGTGCAGACACTTCGGCAATCCGTCGGAAATTGCGGATCCGCACTGTAGGCATAATTAGCATGTCAGGTGTCTGAGCTTTTGTTGATGACGGGATTGTATTACATAAACCTACATAATCTAGGTGAAAGTCACTCTCTTCTCGTAAAATAACTCCCTGGCTTTGAATGTACATCAGGTCAATAAAGTTTGACATTCTCAAAATTGCAACTGCAATATTATTTGAAGATAACATTTATTTTGTGGTGTTTTTATTTCTTGGTTATCAACAACCACGAAAACCATGAAAATTGGACCACCCTGAATAAATGTACTTTTACAATATCTGAACATTTCTTGAGGGAACTACCCTGTGCTAGTACTCATCATTGAGCTACAGTAATGGCCTAAATAATTGACTCCTTAACCACAGCAGAATTATGGGTAACTTTTCAGGATTTAGTCGGAAATATGGCTTGTTGCCATTCATCGGAAAGCTCTCAGTGAGAACTTTCCATTCAATGGCAACAAGCCATATTTCCGACTAAATCCTGAAAAGTTACCCATAATTCTGCTGTGGTTAAGGAGTCGATTATTTAGGGCATTACTGTATAAAGGGTTAAAACGCCAGTAAGTGATCTGATTTCCACATGTTTATCAAAGATTAAGTTGGTCTGAATGAATTAAGGGATAAATAGTTATCATCTTACAGGTCTATTATATGTTATAAGATATGCTACCTGACTCCTTGGGGGATAATGTTGTATTTATCTGTATTAAATACTTATTGTGATACCCTACAAGATAAGCTTGTCACAAACCTTCAAAGAAGCTTAAGGTATTTAATATGGAAAGTGTTAAGGGGTGTTTAATCTGATTAAGCACCCCTCAATTACTATTTATTTGGATTCGGAGATAAAAAATATTTGATTCGAGTCGAGGAACCCATATATCAACAAAGCTCAGAGTTATTAGATATTGATTTTTGAAATGTTTATTTTTCACCATCGATAATTATTAGTGGCCCAGTAAACAGTTGACGAGCCAACGGTCCAAATTGGACCAAATTGCGGATGAAGATCATAGATGGCTAACTCTAAAATCCAAAGGCTTTCTGTTGACAATAAGGCCAACTGGGATATGGATATGGTGGATTTTCCTGTTAACCCTTTCTATACTAAAGCTTCATTGATGACTATATATAGTTATCCTGTAGGAAATGTTCAGATAATAAGTTCAACAAATGATAGGTCATTTGTTGAATTTATTATCTGAACATTTCCCTCAATAAATAGAGCTCCTTCTGCGCACAGACTGTACTGTAACATGAACACAACATCACAAATTGTTGACCTGATCACTAAAAGCGGTCAGCAGAATAAATGGCCGTGCTTTTCAAAGTTCAGCCGAATTGCATCAGAAGCCAGTTATTTATATTGATCAGGTTATCATTGCTAAGTGCTTGGAAATCTTATATTGGGCTGACTTAATGGGCTGCTTGGGCTATTGTCTAAAATTTTCGGCAGAATTTGTGAAAATAAATAAGAATACACTCCTGGGAATAAAGCATCTAAAAGCTATATAAATATAAGAAATTAATGTACATGTACCGGTAGTTGGTGTTTGTGTTATTGGGGAATCAGCGCTGTGTTCATTGGGGGCAAATTTAGTGTAACCCGCTTCGCTTCGCTGTTTACACAATGCGCCCCAACGACCACAGCGCTGTATCCCCCAATAAAACACACACCCACTACATTCATTTCTTAAATCAACAAGTTTGATCAGAAATATTCTTCACATGCATGTTTGATAGTATTCTAATAGCTTGCTGATATCTTTGGAAAATAATAGAAGAAAAAAAATGTTAAAATTGCCTTGCCTGATATCTTTTTTGAGCAAATCATGATGTGGCTATCAATTATAAAGAAAATGGCCATTGTATGCATGTCCTGTATGTCTAACTGTAAGATGAATGCAGTTTATATTGCAGTGAATAATTGCAGTCTGGACCTATATAAGCCGCCACTTAATGTCATTCCCAGAAACATGAGTGAAATAAATCAAGATAAAAGAACATGACAGTACAAGTGAACTAATGCTTTAGGAAATACAGTTACATGGTGCATGAGAATTCATTTTATTATATAACTACAACCGTGAAATCACATTTAAAGTGATGTGGAACACTCCGATAGGGTGATTGAACAGGAATAGAGAATAAAGAAGTTATTTTCTTAAAGCTTATCAAAATTGGCAGCACGCAACGTCATTAATATGAATTATATGTAGCGATTCTCATTGGCAAAATCATCGTCGTATGTTTGTCTATAAACATACGACGATGATTTCGCCAATGAGAATCACTACATATAATTCATATTAATGACATTGAATTAAGGTAGCAACCCTCATTGGTGGAATCATCGTCGTATGTTTATAGACAAAATTTTGTCCTGAATTAAGGTAGTGACTCTCATTGGCAGAATAATCGTCGAATGTTTACAGACAAAAGTTTGACCTCAATTAATGTAGCGACTCTCATTGCGGAATCATCATCATATGTTTATAGATAAAAGTTTGACCTCAATTAACCCTTTACCCAACAGAAGGGCCCTGTGCCAATGCATTCTCTTATATATGCGAGTCGACCATAGGTCGCCTCGCATATATAAGAGAATGCATTGGCTTAACACATTAAAAATTATAAAATTGTTAAAGAATGTAAGAAAAAATGGTAAAAAGTGTTAAAAAAAGATTTTGTTTAGGCCAATGCATTCTCTTATATATGCGAGGCGACCTATGGTCGACTCGCATATATAAGAGAATGCATTGGCACAGGGCATAACTGTAACTATCACAATGTGATCAAGGAGCCGGTTCCAATGATATCCATATTTGTATGGTTCTATTGAGACAGACCGAAGATAATTTAGGCTGTTGAAGCTTTATTTGGCCGGTTTTGGCCGGTTTGTTGGGTAAAGGGTTAAGGTACCGGTAGCGACTCTCATTGCCAGAATCATCATCGTATGTTTATATACATAAGTTTGTCCTGAATTGAGGAGTATATATTGATTGAATAATTTATTGGAAAAAGCATGTACATTTAGTATACAATAGGATTGATAAAATAATGGTGCAAAATACAATGCATATATATAAAATTAACCCTTTATCGGGGAGAGCTTTCCAATGAATGGCAACAAGCCATATTTCCGACTAAATCCTGAAAAGTTACCCATAATTCTGAGCACTGTGGTTAAGGAGTCGATTAATTAGGGCTTTACTGTATAATTTAAATGATGGTATAGTTGACATGGCTGATCAGGGATCATTTAGATTCTAATTGTATATATTTCGGATGTGAAGCCTTCTAATTTTAAGAGCTCACCCCTTTCTGCTGATAGGAGTTCATTCAATCTAAACTTTCAGAATTAGAGGTTCAGATGAAGTAATTTGTGGATATCAGATATTATTAAAATTTAGTTAAACTTATATTTTGTTGATGTTTAATGTGTTGAGTATATATTGAGTTTTGTTTAGTTACATTACAAATAATTCATATTTAGTTGTTCAGTGGTTTGATCTTAATAACTTCAAAGTCCTTAACCCTTTACCCAACAAACCGGCCAAATCCGGCCAAATAAAGCTTCAACAGCCTAAAATATCTTCGGTCTGTCTCAATAGAACCATACAAATATGGATATCATTGGAACCGGCTGCTTGGCCACATTGTGATAGTTACAGTTATGCCCTGTGCCAATGCATTCTCTTATATATGCGAGTCGACCATAGGTCGCCTCGCATATATAAGAGAATACATTGGCCTAAAAAAAAACTTTTTTTTAACACTTTTTACCATTTTTTCTTACATTCTTTAACAATTTTATAATTTTTAATGTGTTAAGCCAATGCATTCTCTTATATATGCGAGGCGACCTATGGTCGACTCGCATATATAAGAGAATGCATTGGCACATGGCCCTTCTGTTGGGTAAAGGGTTATAGAATAAATTAAGCTATGGCCGTCCTCTAGAATAAGCCACTGAATATTATTTGGAACCGCTACACTAAAGCGTCATTGATGAGCAGTTATCCCATGGGAAATGTTTAGACATGAAAGTAAATGAGATATATATACATCGCTGGTTTAGATATTAAGGTCAACAAACGATACCTAGGTCATTTGTTGAACTTATTACAGTAATGCCCTAAATAATTGACTCCTTAAAAACAGCAGAATTATGGGTAAGTGAGAGCTTTCCGTTGAATGGCAACAATCGATATTTCTGACTAAATCCTGAAAAGTTACCCATAATTCTGCTGTGGTTAAGGAGTCGATTATTTAGGGCATTACTGTACCTTAAGCTTCTTTGAAGTATTGTGACAAGCTTATCCTGTAGCTCCTCACAGTAAGTATTTAATACAGATAAATAACCACACATCCTCCAAGGAGTCAGGTACAATCCTGAGTTTAGTGTGCCTGTCATTTGCAGAATGAGGTCCCCCGAGGGTGAATTTAGTTACGATATCCCGCATAGTGGGCTAGCATCACTATTATAAAATTCACCCTCTAGAATAAGCCACTGAATATTATTTGGAACCACTACACTAAAGCGTCATTGATGAGCAGTTATCCCATGGGAAATGTTTAGACATGAAAGTAAATGAGATATATATACATCGCTGGTTTAGATATTAAGTTCAACAAACGATACCTAGGTCATTTGTTGAACTTATTACAGTAATGCCCTAAATAATTGACTCCTTAACCACAGCAGAATTATGGGTAAGAGAGCTTTCCGATGAATAGCAACAATCCATATTTCCGACTAAATCCTGAAAAATTACCCATAATTCTGCTGTGGTTAAGGAGTCAATTATTTAGGGCATTAATGTATCTGAACATTTCTCTGCAATAAATAGGACTCCTTTTGTACATTTATGATCTGTTATCTGCTTGTGTTCTCCTATTTGAAAACCACTCCACTTATAGAAAGGGTATATAAACAAATAATTTGGGGAGAGGAGCTTTATAATCTAAGTTGCCTAACTTGTGCTCCAATCCCCAGTGGTTACTCCCTCATCATTCATTAGCTCCACATTATCATTTAATTGTTAATACTGTATATATTGGGAGACACAATAAATATGTTACAAACAAACAAATAATTTTGTTCTGTATTGAAGAGTGAATGGAACCCACTTCAAGTTCTATTGATCCCATTTCCAGATGCTACTAACGTCACATTTCCTATAGAATGATCACTGATCATCAGAACCACTCCACTTATAGAAAGGGTATAAACAAATAATTTTGTTTTGTATCGAACTGAGTGAATGGAACCCACTTTGAATTCTATTGATCCCATTTCCAGGCGCTACTAACATTGCATTTCCTATAGAATGATCACTGATCATCGGATCAACAGATTAGCATAATACGATTTTTCACTTACGTAACACATTATTACCAGGGGCTATCTTTATCTAATCATGGTATCTGTCTGTATGAAGCCCAAGCCTTGAAATAGTGTGTCTGTCATTTGCAAAATGAGGTCCCCAGAGGGTGTAATTAGTGACCATCTCGGAACCTCATTCTGCGAGGCTTCAACTGCTACATGGGAGAATTAGGATCAGATTGAAGTTCTCCTGTTGAAGTTGGTGATGTTCACCCATTTGATGTTCACCCACCAGTCACCTCAATTTTATATTCTGCAAATTATGGGATATATAAACTCAACAGAAGGGAAAAAGTAACTAAATATAATGATAATTTGATATTATAGATACTTCCCAGCAGATGAAGCCTAATCAGAATGAGGTCCCCAGAGGGTGAATGTAGTGATGCTAGCCCACTGTGTGAGATAGCGTCACTAAATTGACCCTCTGGGGACCTCATTTTGCTAATGACAGACACACTATTCAAGGCTTGTCTAAGCCTCCCCTATAGCATGCAGAGGGTTGTAAGGAGCTTAAGCTTATAGCCACCAATCTCCCATCTGCACCTGCATGTGCACCTCTGATATTCAGTGATAGTATTACTACTACATGTTACAAGGACAAAGAAAGTGAAGAATTAGATGTACATGTTTTTTGTATGATTTACATGTACTGTAATGCCCGAAGTATATGACCCTTTAACCACTGCAGAATTATGGGAAATTTTTCAGGATTTAGTCGGAAATATGGCTTGATGCCATTCATCGGAAAGCTCTTGGTGAGAGCTTTCCGATGAATGGCAACAAGCCATATTTCCGACAAAATCCTGAAAAATTTCCCATAATTCTGCTGTGGTTATAAAAGGGTCATATACTTGGGGCATTATTGTAGCTCCTCTCTTGATCATGTCATGAATCACTAGTTTGCATGGCTATGGTCGTAGAGATCATACTCCACAAGTTGAAAACCTGCCGAACTGTTTTGACAGGGAATTTTATAACTTTGAACAGACAATGCAGGGAACATATTTCTTTGTTAATAACCAAGCCTTGAAATAGTGTGTCTGTCATTTGCAGAATGAGGTCCCCAGAGGGTGAATTTAGTGATGCTACCCCGCATAGCAGGCTAGCATCACCAAATTCACCCTCTGTGAACCTCATTCTGCTGAGGTGTATTAAGCAGAATGAGGTCCCCACGATGTGTCTTTCTGCAAATTAAAATGCTGCCAGATTTTTTGTCGACATGTTGATAGCATTAGCAATGGTTGGTATGAATTTCTACCATAGCATATATATACCATACCAGATGGAGATAATGAAACATGATCATAAGAGTGATATATTATATTGATCTATTGTCAATTATTTGAAGTTGGTTTCTCATTGTATTTATCAAAACAAGCCTTCTACCTTAAAGGTTAACCAATGCTTAAGCAAACAAACAGGAGGTGTCAACAAAATTCACCATTGAGACACAGTGGATAAAAACTCAGTGTTGTGACAGTGATAGCCAGTCACCAGTCTTACACTTTGAAATTTGGAAAAAAAACATTTGAAGAAACCATTGGATGAATCATGAAAGAAAACTTTGAGAAGAAACAAGTACCTGTGTTTTTGAAGTAATTGAAATTAGACCCTAATTACAATTACAATTACATCCTAACCAATTACAATTGCAATTACATGTAATTGAGAATAAACTCAATTACCAATTACATGCAATTACTTGAAAAAATGTAATTAATTACAATCAATTACAATTACAAATTACAATTACCCCATCCCTGGTCCCCAGAGGGTGAATTTGGTGATGCTAGCCCGCTATGCGGGGTAGCATCACTAAATTCACCCTCGGGGACCTCATTCTGCAAATGACAGACACACTATTTCAAGGCTTGTTAATACCTATTATTTAATAATCTATTTCACAGTCGGGGTGGTACTAGCTCGAGATTGCATGATTTAAGTGACTTACATGAGCCTATTTCACAATAAACATTAAGTTGATTGCCTGGAAAATCTCCAGGATTGTAAACCAAGCAAAGCAAAATTTGCTCACAAAAGTTGTCTAATTATGTAATCTCGAGCTGCGATCTTCACCTACTGTGAAATACATACTAAAGATGCATAATCCGATTATTAAAGCGCCCCTCAATTACTATTTTAATATTTTGGATTTGGAGGTAAAAACAAATTTATTCGAGTCGAGGATCCCACCCATCAAAGCACAGAGTTATTAGATATCGATTTTTGAAATCTATTATTTTTCACCATCGAGACTTATTTGTGGCCTGATAAAAAGTCAACGAGCCGACGATTTCAGACCAAATTGCGGATGAAGATGGATAACTCTAAAATCAAGTGGCTTTGTGTTGATAATAAGGCCAAATTTGATTGAACAACATGTTGATAAATAACACATTTCGTGCAATTTTATACTATAGTGGACTATATTTTTGGGCAATTAATCATTTCTGATAACTGTAGCGGCATTTCAAAAAATGTTGTTGTTGTTGGCATCTGATTATATGGGGACCATCGATTAGGATTGAGTATCTTTAAGGAAAAGATATAAATAAAGAAATGTATTACCTACGTTGTTTTTTCAATATTATAAAGTTTCCCATCTGAATATCAAAAAGTTCCCAGGTATTGTACTGGTGAAATATGATCTCTATGGACGTCGCCAGAGTAGAGATTCATGGCATGATCTAGCATTTTCCATACAAGATACACATGCACAAGTAAAACATTTGGTAAATTTAACTTATAACCCTACGGTGTTGACCAAATTGTTGTCGGTTGTTACAACATTTATGTCAGCATGTTCAATAAAATGTATGAAAATATGCAGTTTTTTTTTTTGGACAAAATATCTCAGGTACAGTAATGCTCTAAGTAATCAACTCCTTATAAACCACAGCAGAATTATGGGTAACTTTTCAAGATTTAGTCGCAAATATGGCTTGTTGCCATTCATCGGAAAGTTCTCCCCGTGAGCTTTCCATTGAATGGCAACAAGCCATATTTCCGACTAAATCCTGAAAAGTTACCCATAATTCTGCTGTGGTTAAGGAGTTGATTACTTAGGGCATTACTGTACATGTATGTTTTATCATATTTCTGCTAGGACTAATGTAATCTAATATCTAGACAACTTGCACCATTGGCTTATTTTCTTTTGAAAAGTACCATGCAGTACACAATATGAACATGATACATAAACTCCATCTGTATATGCAAATTGCATTATATTTTTCTTAAATATATATGCAAGGCTCCCTATTGGAGACGCGCAAATATAAGATAATTCACTGGCATAGGATCTTTAATGCTGCACCAGCAGGTTAACTACGAAAAAAGGCAATGTCATTAAAAAAAAAGTCATAGAAGCCAACAAGTAATTTCATGTTAATTTAAAGCTTTGTCATAGCAGAAAAATACCAATTTATAAGGCCTGCCTTTAGATCGCTTTTATGATGTTTGATTTGCAATCAGAATGGTGCACTTGTCTTGAAAAACTGCCCCAGTGCCCTCCGATGCTTCTGACATCCGTACATGTTCGTACCGACCAGGAATAACCCAGGAAGCCTTCAGCAGTATTAAAAGGCTTGATCAGTTCTGCCTGTCGTGGTTACTAAAGAAAATTATTGTCAGTCCTCTGCACTTGGGTGTCTGCAGCATTGATTTAATAGGCTCAGTTTCTTGTCAGCTGTGAGAGGATCAATAAAAGGGTTGTATGAATTGGATTTATGCCTCACCTATTTGAACGTTTTACATAGCCCTTGATCGAATTTCATCACCCCAAGGCGTATTTCAATTTCTTGTTTACAAACATTTAAAATCTTAGATATGCTCTATTACTCTAGGTCACTGTCATTTTAGTGCATTGTGTAAATGACCTCCATTCAAGCCTGAGATTAGTTTGCCTGTCATTTGCAGAATGAGGTCCCCAGAGGGTGAATTTCGTTATGCTATCCCGAATAGTGAGCTAGCATCACCAAATTCATCCTCTGGGGACCTCATTCTGCATGGCCTCATCTGCTATGGGAGACATAGACTGAGATTGAAGTTCCCAAATGGTGAATATTCTGATATACACCCATTGGGAACCTTGATTATGCAATATGTCGTCTGCCAATTTGGGGATATAGAGAAACTAAACTAGACGATGAATATGCGGGATAGCGTCCCTAAATTAACCTTCTGGGGACCTCATTCTGCAAATGACAGGCACACTAAACTCAGGCTCCATTTGACGTCCTCAAGCTAGCATATTATTGTTGTGGTTGATCTATGATGACATGTCGTAAAATATATGGAGGAGGTCAATTACCAATTTTGAATGCAATATCATTCAATTTAATGCACTGGGATACAAGGTCAAGGTGAATATTGTTAGGACAATTTATTCTCTTATATACAGTGTTATATATGTGAGGCTCCCTATGGGAGACTCGCATGTATACATGTAAGAGAATGCATTGGCACCGGGTTTTCACTAAATATTAGGGAAAATCTAGTGATCGAAGAGAATTTGCTCTGTTAATTTTATGCATGACGATTTTGAGTCACTTTAATTTCACTAGTTAATTGCAACAGTGGCGTTCGTTGCAGAAATATTCATATTTGTTCAAATCGCCATCAACAGAAGGAATATTAAAATATATATAGTTTTGTTCATATGCCAAACATAATCAGCACATAAATAGTATATTGTCGTCAAGACGTACGTTGGTGTACGTAAAAAGAACCTTTCCTGTTACAGAAGTTTGGCTTCTGTTTACATAACACAGCGCAATTCTATTGGTTAAAGGTACGGTTGGCCTTGGCGGTGGGTATCCTGTGAAAATATTTCCACCCGTCAAAAACCGCCACAAACAGAAAGAACAACAAAATCTAGACAGACTTTGTCCATATACAAATAAGAAATATCGCATAAACAGTATGTTATTGTCATATATTTGACCATTGTTATGTAAACAAAAGCATAAAAAGTTACTTTTCTCGTGTTTGTTTATATTATGATGGTTAACATAAAGAGCGTTCTTTGTTGGTGAATTCCTGATATGGAACGAATAAAGAGCGTTTATGCCATTTGTGTGTGATTAGCCAGCAGCATTGTGCTGTCTTCTGTAACACAATCAGGCTCTTGCTTAGGTAAAATATAGTAAATATTTATGATAACATACTGTTTACGCGATGGTCATGGTATATATGAACGAAACTGTATGCGTTTTAATGTTTTTCTGTTTACGGTGATTGGAACAAATAAGAATATTTTCGGCAACTAAGGCCTCACGTGCCTTTAATCACACACAAATGATATAAACGCTCTTTATTATTTACATATAAGGAAAACAGTAACAAACTAGAATTCACTCACTGGAGCTGCCTATACTTGCGCCCGTCACACATGTGGCATGTTTTGTGGTGTCTTTAATACCAACAACAGTTTGAACCACGGGTGCTGGCCCCTCGTTTGAGAGATCGATAAAAACAAATCTAGATATCAAATCTCAGTTCATCCATCGCTGAAATATTTGTGTATACAAACAGAATCAAGTTGATCTATGACACTAATGATAGTCTTAGTAATACGTAGGAGTTGTTTGGCATATTTATAGAACAATATAGACATTGTTCATATGAAGGGTGTGAAGATGATTGGTTGCCGATGATGCCAATATATATTATACTAGCAGGTGGACCCGACTTCGTCCGGGCTGTTTCCCCTCTGCTTTTCGGCGAATTGCGCGATTTGACCTTGAATTGTCCATTTTGAAGGTCAAGGTCAGGTGGGGTCACGATTTGACCCGTCCAAAGCACTGCCCGGACAAAAGTACCTGACAAAGTACCCGTCGAAATCCATCCGGTTTTACCCGATTTTACCTCGAATTGATCATTTTGAAGGTCAAGGTCAGGTCAGGGTTACGATTTGACCCGTCCAAAACACTCCCTGGAAAAAAATTACCACTAAGTATCAAATTTTGTCAAAATCCGTCTGGCAGTTTTCCAACACCAACACCTCAAAAATGGTGGAAATCGGCCCAGCGGATACCGGGAAATCGGCCCAGCGGATACCCAGATACCCTATGTATCAAATTTTGTCCGTAAAAATCCGCCAGTTTTACCCGATTTGATTTCCACTCAAGTATATAAACGCGCCTCATATACACACGCTCATTAATTATCAAGCTTCAACGTAAAGATAAATTAGCGTTGTGTGGTAAATTTTTACTAATTATTTTCTCGCCATCAACGTTCAACAATGTCAATGTTGTTGGCATTGACGGCCACGGTAGATTTGTACATGGAAGCCATTTCAGCTAAATGGATAATAATTTAGCGAACTTTTACCCGCGGGGTAACTGTAAACGCCTTGAGCCTATGCGTGGTGTGAATATACAAAAAATAAATCTATCGACAATAGACCTATGAATATCAGCTGTAAAAAAATTATATATCAGAAATTGTAAACGATATATTTTGGGATAGATACACGATTCTTAATAGCCTGCAAATTGACAATATATATTGTAAATGTTATAATTTTGGGATAAATACACGATTCGTAATTGCCTGCAAATTGCTTACGTCCGTCGACGTATGAATATAGAGTTATCCTCCCTGCATCGGGTGACAACAGGGTTCATACAGGTGCTTAAAGTCATTAAAAGTGCTTGAATTTGATTTTCTATTTTCAAGGCCCTTAAAACTGCTTAAATTCTCACCCTAATACCACTCAGGTCATTAAAAAGGCTTAAATTCTGGTATAAGACCGGGCCTGGGGAATAAACAACAAGGCATGGGCGGTCTTATACCTAGAAAACTGTTAACATCACCGATATGATCGTAAAAATCGAACGGAACACATTGCTGCGGAAGTGAGGGAGACATCGCGTAATCGCTAAAAATAGCATCGTTTCCGATATGTACGATTTTTCAATAGTACGAAACTGTGTGCTCTCCGCAAAGCATATGTAAGCTTCGCTCTGATTGGAGGGAAAATTTACACCAGCCAATCATGTAAGTTAATAGAAAATTTAACCGGCTGAACAAATAAATATGCCGGGAAAGTGCAAGTTCAATGTCGAATGGTGTAAACAAACAAAGTATAAGCAGTGGTTGTCGCCCGATCAAGACATTCATTCGGCAAAATGCGTAATATGCGCGAAAACGTTCACAATAGCCGGTATGGGCGAGGCGGCCCTGAAAAGCCACATTTTGTCGAAAAGACACATCGACCGGAGTCAAAAATCGAATGACATTTCGGTGTTTATGAACAATGCGACGAATGCCACGCCCACAACGTCCACAAACTCCACATCGACATCAGTTTCATCCACTTCCAGAGGCCCAACAGTGACACCATTTGTGAGAACAGAGGAAGTGGTCAAATCTGAAATCTTGTGGACAATGAAAGTTGTTGAGTCACATTATAGCTACAACAGTTCGACACACACCGCATAATCAGTATAACGTTCCCACCCACCACCCCATCCCGCCACCCATAGTATCTTATGCGCCGCAGGCGCCCATTTACAGGCTCTTGCCCACATAAATAATCAGTATAACGTTCCCACCCACCACCCCATCCTGCCACTCATAGTATTTTATGCGCCGCAGGCGCCCATTTACAGGCTCTTGCCCACATAAATAATCAGTATAACGTTCCCACCCACCACCCCATCCCGCCACCCATAGTATTTTATGCGCCGCAAGCGCCCATTTACAGGCTCTTGCCCACATAAATAATCAGTATAACGTTCCCACCCACCACCCCATCCCACCACCCATAGTATCTTATGCGCCACTGGCGCCCATTTACAGGCTCTTGCCCACATAAATAATCAGTATAACGTTCCCACCCACCACCCCATGCCGCCACCCATAATATCTTATGCGCCGCAGGCACCCATTTACAGACTCTTGCCCACATAAATAATCAGTGCAAATGTACATGTATGTGAAGTTATAATCAACAAACAATATTTAACATTTTGTTTTGCCCGTGATAGTGTTAAAAGGGTGCTTGAAAAGTCATTAAAAGGTCATTAAAAAGGTGCTTAAAAGTGCTTAAATTTAGTTTTTGGGAACCTGTATGAACCCTGTGACAATCACGCCGGATCCGGATATATGAGTTTTGAAGGTCAAGGTCGCATCGCACGGGTAAATTAATATGCCTATGCCAGTTCTCGGCCGAAAGTACCCCCACATACCAAGTTTCATCGAAATCGGGTCGGCCGTTTTCGAGTTCATCACGATCACACACACACACACACACACACACACCCTGATCTTCCAAAATATATAATAGATACCAATTGGGTTAAATTACTAGTTTGACTAGAATGATATCAAGTGTGTATGCCATTGCACTTCAGCGGCAAAAAACATCAAAGTAAATTACAAATACCGACACAAATAAATAAAAGACACGCGACCATTGGCTAGTCTTTGATTAACAGTGTGTCAATGTGAACATGCCCTTAGCGACTGATCTATACAGTCTTCGGGAACATATCATCAAAATGTCTATTTCGATGAGAATGAGAAAGCTTGTTTTCCCAGTTAATTAATAAGGCATTTAATAATCCATATATTTCAACATTCACATTTTTCAGTGCAATTGTTTCTCAATTGAACCACGCGCTCGACTGTTTGTCCGGACATGATTTATATGTACCATGATCTTTCGAAAATGTTTTGAATTTCAAAGAAAGTTTCCAGAAATATGTTCGCACCTCACTGTTTCTGCGAAGAAAAAAAACAATTCCGCGCTCATCTTTTAGACATGATCTCAACACATTTCCAGAGTTTCAAGTTACATAAAATAGGCTTCTAATGGGCAGTACTATTGCCCACTTTTATTTTTCATGCAGTATATATATATATTTATAATAATATAACACGAAGTTGTTGGCAGTTACATGTATAATGGGTTAGCCCGCCCATGCAACACGGGTCTCAGCTGTCTGGACATCGACGCAATCATGTCTGGTGTTTGTGCGTCCATGTATTTGTGACGTCCTGATGTGCGTCGTGACGTCATGGCGTCTTTATCGGTTTCCAGAAAGAAATCATTCAATATTTTTCATTTATGAACGATTTATTACCAAAATAAAACCAGATAACAATGCAAATTAAGTATATATGTGGATTTAAATTACAATTGATGCAACCATTTAATATTAGCGCATGTGCAATCTTTACATTCTGTACTTCCGGTATGACGTAACATATTCGCGGAAGGACAGACAAATAAACAGACAAATAAACAAAGATCCGGACCGAAAACATTACTTGCGTCCAGCATAGACTGGTGGAAGTAATAACGCTCTTTATGTTTACCATATCCGGATCTAAACAAAAGCCAGGTTCTGTAACGTTTTTTGCTTTTGTTTACATAACAAAGGAAAAACATTTGACAATAACATACTGTTTATGCTATATTTCTGATTGGTATAAGAACAAAATATGTCTATATTTTACTATTCTTTCTGTTTATGGCGGTTTTTGACAGAGTTGAATATTTTAGCAGCAAACTCACTGCCAACAGTGGAAACTCGATCTAACCAATCATTCTTTTCCTTCTCAATATTTTGCAGGTGGAGCCTGAACAAGTCGTGATGTCTCACAGTCCTCTGAAGATGTTCAAGCATTTTCACGACAAACACGTGTTGGTCAGTGGTCAAGGTCCTGTTCTCGAGATTGCCAGGAATCTCGGCTTTAACAACGTAACATCAATGGAGGCGTTGAGATGTATGTTTCCAAAATTAGACACAGTTGACCACAAGAGACGGAAAGCTGCTGTAAGAATATTGTGTGCTATGTTTAATAACCCTTTTTTTTACTAAATGGATTCTTCCAGCCAGATATAAAACTTTATACCCGGTATTGGATTATTCATTTGGAGGGGTGTTCAGGAAGTATGAGCAGATGACAGTTAATACATGTGAAGATGGATTCCTATTAATTATGGGAAATGTTCAGTTAAAATTTCAACAAATAACTTGTCATTTGTTGAATTTATTCTCTGAACTTTTCCTATTGAAACTACTCATCGATGAGTATTTAGTATAGAAAGGGTTATAAAAACAATACAACATTTTTCAAAATTATATATTGAATATCTTCATTTTAAGATGGATTATCGCTTCATATAACAATATACAAATAGTTTCGTGGTTATAAAATAATAATATGAATTGAAGACCCATGCCCGGAAAGCTTCTATCAATTAATATTGATTTTATTTCGAATATTTTATTATAAAATGAGATAAATAAGTGGGACACTTTATTGTTCTATTTTTAAACAGACCATTCAGGTGATACCATATAATGATAGAGATCATAAGGGTGTTCCCATAGCTATGGGTCTTTAATTCATATCTAATATTTTATATCCCGGTATAAAACACATGTTTACAAAGAGATTGACCATCTTTGAGCCAACTTGCTATTAAAGTGATGTGGAACACTCCAATGTAGTGATCGAATGGCAATACATAATAAAGTAAATATTTTCATAAAAAAAATTGTGCTTTTTTGCTCTTGATTTGTTGTCTTAACAAGACCATTTTGAAAATTCAAAGTAATGCCTGCCATTGAACTGAATTACACTACTTTCAGTTTTATTTATTGTATAATTGTGGCACAGATGGCATCAGAATATTCAATGGAAAAGAGACAAATTATCAATCAAGGAGATGTAGATTACAATAAAATTGTTCTTACATGTATTTCATTATTACAGACCTGCAAATAGTGTGTCTGTCATTTGCAGAATGAGGTCCCCAGAGGTTGAATTTAGTGATGCTATCCTGCACAGCGGGTCAGCATAACAAAATACACCCTCTGGAACTCCTTGCTGCTTAGGCATCAACTTCTATGGGAGACCTAGGATCAAATTGGAGTTCCCCAGTTGAAGTTGGTAATGATCACCCATCAGTCACCTCGATTATGCATTTTATCTTCTGCGAATTAGGGGATATAGAAACTTCTCAGAAGGGAAAAAGTAACTGACAAAAATGTTAATTTGAGACTTTAGATACTTCCCAGAAGATGATGCCTAAGCAGAATGAGGTCCACAGAGGGTGAATTTGGTGATGTGTGGGATAGCATCACTAAACTCACCCTCTGGGGGACCTCATTCTGCAAATGACAGACACACTATTTACAGGTATTTGATAAATAAATTTACAGTGATATATCTTCTATTCTTCTATTTTCAGGCCTGTGCATTTGAAAAATACTTCCCAAGAATCGATGGTATGTTATTCATGCTCCATCATAAACTCATTTTCAACTAGATGATACACAGACAATTGCAGAATGAGCATTCAATTATTATTGCAGAATGAGGTCCCCAGATGGTGACTTTAGTGACACTACACTGTACAGCAGGCTAGCATCACCAAATTCATCCTCTGGGGACCTCGTTCTGCATGGCCTCATCTTCTATGGGAGACCTGGACTCAGATTTAAGTTCTCAGATGGTGAAGATTGTGGTATACAACCATGGCCATTGGGCACCTCAATTATGCATTCTGTCGTCTGCCACTTTGGGGATATAGAGAAACTATAAGACTAAAAAGGATACTAAAAAAATTGTTAATTTTATAATAAAGATACTTTTCAAGTTTCCAGAGAAGATGAGGCCAAAGCAGAATGAGGTCCCACAAGGTGAATTTAGTGATGCTAGCCCACGACCTTATTCTGCAAATGTCCAGCACTATATTTTCAGGACTGATTGTAGCTCATTAGAGTCCAATTGATATTCTTCATCCTTTCTGAGTCCGCCATTTTTTGGATACTACTTGTAATTAGATTTCTCTCGATGAAATCAATATTGATCCTTTCTTTACTAAATACTCATTGACAAGTACCGGTTGTTCCATTATAAAATGTTCAGATTAAATAGGTTCTTAGGTTTGTTCCCAGGCTTCAAAATATTGTGCCGCACATTTGCAGAATGAGGTCCCCAGAGGGTGAATTTTAAATTCACCATTTGTCTATGTATATTCTATGTCTTCTATGTATAATCATTATGTATATTTCCATTCAGTAATTAAAGGCACGGGCGGCGTTCGTTGCAGAAATATTCATATTTGTTCAAATCACCAGGAATATTAAAATATATATAGTTTTGTTCATATGCCAAACATATTCAGCGCGTAAATAGTATATTGTCGTCAAGACGTACGATGGTGTATGTAAACAAGAGCCTGCTCGTGTTTCAGAAGTTTTGCTTCTGTTTACATAACACAGCGCAATTCTATTGGTTAATCACACACAAATGATATAAACGCTCTTTATTATTTACATATCAGGAAAACAGTAACAAATAACGCTCTTTTATGTTTACCATATCCGGATCTAAACAAAAGACAAGTTCTGTAACATTTTTTGCTTTTGTTTACATAACAAAGGAAAAACATTTGACAATAACATACTGTTTATGCCATATTTCTGATTGGTATAAGAACAAAATCTGTCTATATTTTACTATTATTTCTGTTTATGGCGGTTTTTGACGGAGGTGAATATTTTAACAGCATACCCACTGCCAACGCCGCCCGTATCTTTAAAGGGTTTTTCATCAACACGACACTTCTTTCTTCAGCTGTGATATTGTTTGGTGAGCCAGTTCGATGGGAGACCAATCTTCAGCTGATTATCGATGTACTTCTAACCAATGGAAAGCCGAGTTCAGCTCCAAAAGAAATCCCTTATCCACATATACCAGTGCTGTCCTGCAATATGGACCTGTTGTGGATGGCAGAAGCTCCTATGCCAAGGTTAGAGTTATTTAAGAAATTAAGGTTCACAATTCCATTCGATGGCCCCTGTATACGCTTTAGTTATCAGAATCGACTAATTACAAAAATAATGCCAATCACTGTCAACTCTGGTATAGAATTTTCCAAAACGTGTTATA
This sequence comes from Siphonodentalium dalli, assembly GCA_032622095.1. Classification (NCBI taxonomy): domain Eukaryota; kingdom Metazoa; phylum Mollusca; class Scaphopoda; order Gadilida; family Siphonodentaliidae; genus Siphonodentalium; species Siphonodentalium dalli. Next base: position 214,974,185 of record CP136061.1, read on the forward strand.
TATCAAACATTTTGTTCAACACAATTTTGTATCGAGAGTATGTCGGTCAGCTTGTAGAATATTTGCTAGGCCGCCAAATATTCCAGGTGGTGAAAAATAACAGATTTCAAAAATCGATATCAGGTAACTTTTAGCTTTGATTGGTGGGTTCCTCGACTTGAATCATATATTGTTTACCCCTGAAGCCAAAGAAATAGTAATTTAAGAGCGTTAATTCAGATTATGTATCTTTTTCCTTATTAATTTCTATTAAGTATTGAGATTAGAGCTTCACGATATTGACTCAAGTTATACCGACTACGGTATTGAAAAATATATCGCGATATGACTAAATACCGTGGGAAATTTGTAATTGTCAAAATCTTCTGAATTATTTCGCATTTATGACGAACTCATTCGCATCCAACACAAACAAAGCAGAGCATCGGAGTTTAATAGAGTCAGCGTCAACACGGAAATGGGAAAACTAATGGGTGTGTCGCTTATGTTCATAAATTGCCTGCGCGTCGCTTACGATCACAAAATATAACATACTAATATTATTTCAATTTCGTCTTAATTTATATGAACACAACAAACAAAAATAAAACATTAAACAATGATAGTAATTACAAATAAAGTGAAGCCAGACAGGCGATGTTGTGTTAGCTTTCGGAAGAAACGCTAATTTGTCTTTATCATTTTTTAATTTGTCCATATTGAAATTCTAGCTGAGACTATTGAATGCCTAACTCGGCCTACCATATATACATCATTGCGATTAAATCGCCATCGGCGTATTTCGTTTCTCACACTGGCCAGGGTGTAAGTAAACCAACAATGGCGCAATGTGTCGACACCATGTGTACAAACGTTAGCGCTCGTAAAAACTTCAATGAGCTGTGATCGCGAATGAATGCGCTGTGAGGACATTTGATTATGGCTTTGATGCATGTACACGCAATGAAATTGTTTTATTACTTCCGACAACACACTGTGATGAGGCGCATGAACGAAGGCGTTGACACTATTCAATTACTGATACAACCATTTGCAGTAAAACAAAAACGCCGTTAGCGCTTGATCCAAAACATGTGTCTCTTTGTCTCCTTGATTTGGAATATCGTCACCGACGATATACCGACTATCCATTTTTTTCGAAACCGACTACACGATATAAAAAATTATATCGTGATATGACTAAATACCGAAAAACCGTGAAGCTCTAATTGAGATACCTTTTAACCAAATTATGTAAACATAATTGTGGGTTCGAAAAAGCCATGTCCGTTTAATATACTCTGAGAAAACAAAGTCATAGTACGTTCTCAGCTGTTTTACATTTGTTGCAGAGAAACTCTTTATTTGTATCATATCAGAAATAGAGTATCAAGCAATGCTCTTCATTGTACCATGCTAAAGAAAAGACTACACCAGATTATTAATAAATTCTGTGTCTCGAAGTGAGTCTTTCTGTAGCATTTAAACTGTTCCATATACAGAAAATTTTTATTTTTATTTTGACTGGACGCTGGCTCTATGATTCTCCTACACTCTGCTTTGTTTGCCAGCATGAGACACGAGTACCATTTCCCTAACCAACCAGAAAAGAGTATCATGGTCGCACTACCTGGCTTTTTGGGTTGTTGTCGAGAAATAAATACTGATTGAAATAACCCGAAAAAAATAAAAATGCATAATCCGATTAAGTGCCCCTCAATTTCTATTTACTTAGATTCAGGGGTAAAAATATTTGATTCGAGTCGAGGAACTCATCTATCAAAGCTCAGAGTTATTAGATATCAATTTTTGAAATCTATTATTTTTCATCATCGAGACTTAATAGTGGCCAGTAAAAAGTCGATGAGCCGACGGACTCGGAAAAAATTGCGGATGAAGATGGATAACTCTAAAGCAAGAGGCTTTGTGATGATAATAAGGCCATATTTCGTCGAACAACATGTCGATAATTAACACGTTTCGGGCAATTTTGTACTTTAGTTGACAGTGGTTAGCATTATTTTTGGGCAATTAATCGATTCTGATAACTGAATCGGCATTTCTAAAAATGTTGTTGTTGTTGGAATATGATTATATGGGGACCGTCAAATCGTATTGAGTACCTTTAACAATAATTGTATGAACACAGATATCTTGTTGCTAAATGTTTCATGTAGCTATGTGTATCCATATTTATTGTTGTTTTGCAAAATGGAGCACAGAGACAGTTCAAGTTAAGTTGTTTACTGTCATTTGTAAGGGGTCTTCTCGATTTCCAGTTGGAAACTATTATGACACGACATGTACCAAAAATACCTGGGCACTATTTTGCCCTTTGACAGATTAAGGCAGATGGATTGTACTGGTCTCTCATGACGGTGTGCTGAGTCAACAGTCTCACTGAAAAAAACTTACCTTGGCATTCGAGTTTTATCAAAGCGAAGATCACGTAGTCCATGAAGGATTAAGATGGGCCTATTCGCCATCTATCACAGATTACATGAGGTCATGAACCATGATAAAACGTACCATAGAATTTTCATACCATTTTCAACTCAAGTGTTTGTTAACCCTTTCTACATAGAATGGGATATACCATATAGTTCACAACATCACAAACAAACATATAAATGTGAATTCTCCACGAACTCTAATTGTTGTGAACTCATGCACTTACCTAAAAGTACATGTAACCTTTGCCAAAAAATAAAAGTACATGTAACCTTTGCCAAAAAATAAAAGTACATGTAACCTTTACCAAATAAACTTAGGTCAAGAACCCAAGGTCAAAGTCAAACCAAAGGTCACCACCCGGACACCCGGAATTTCGCTATATAAACAAAACAGTACAAGACATCGTCCCACTTAATCAGAAAAAAATATCCAATTGCTGATCGTGACCAACACCTGAAGAGCTTAACCCAAGCGAAATCAGTAAACCCACTAAACTATGAACATAGTACTAATATACCAAATACTTATTACCTAAGTTATCATACTTAACAAGCAACTTACGAGAACTCAACTCGACAAACACTATACTAAGACACTTAGGCTTCCCTTGCTAATCTTTAATCATATAGTTCAGTGGGCAATATATCTTGACGGAGATAAATAAATCCCTTTCTTGCTGTTTCTCACAACATATTGCTTGTGAAACCAAAGTTTTTATTGTCCCCCTGAAAAAAAAAATTCGGGGGACTATTAAAATAGCCGGTGTCCGTCCGTGCATCCGTCGAGCCGTCCGTGTGTCAGTGCGTCCGGAAATGGTTTCCGGATGATAACTTTAGTTTCGGTTATTAGATCAAAAGCAAATTTCATAGGTGAGTTTATCAGACCAAAATAAAGGTCAAGTTCGAATATGGGTTTGCTCCGCCAATTTTTGCGAGAGTTATGGCCCTTTTTATACGCCCTTTTGAAAAAAAGGCCGTATTATAGTATTGGTCTGTCCGTCCGGGCGTCCGTCCGTCCGTTGTCCGGATGATAACTTTAGTTAAAGTGAAACAAAATTAGTAAAATTTGGTATGTGGGTTTATTAGCCGAAAAGTAAGTTCAAGTTCGAATTTGGGTTCCGCCCGCCAATTTTCACCGGAGTTATGCCCCTTATTTAACGTTTTTTGACTTAGAAAATCCTTGAAATTTGTTGTCCGGATGATAACTTTAGTATAGTTTATCGGAATGAATCCAAATTTGGTATATTACTTTCTCCCACCAAAACACAGGTCAAGTTCGAACTTGGGTTCTGTCCGACCATTTTTGGCAGAGTTATGCCCCTTTTTCGACTCAGAAAATTCTGTTTTTCTTATGTTTTTTGGTTTCCGGATGATAACTCGATTTTGGAATGTTTATACGCAAAACCCGTTTTTTTGTGGATTACATATATCAAAATACAGCTCGAGTCCGAATTTCGTTTTAATCCGATAATTTTTGCAAGAGTTATGGCCCCTTTTTTGACATAATTTGACTTAGAAAATCCCTGAAATTTGTTGTCGGATGATAACTTTAGTTAGAGTGAACCGATTTCAATCAAATTTGGTATGTGGGTTTATTAGGAGAAAAGACAGCTCAAGTTCGAATTTGGGTTCCGTCCGCCAATTTTCACCGGAGTTATGCCCCTTATTTGACATAATTTGACTTAGAAAATCCCTGAAATTTGTTGTCCGGATGATAACTTTACTAGAGCTTATCGGATTCAATGATAATTTGGTATATTACTTTCTCCCACCAAAACACAGGTCAAGTTCAAATTTGAGTTCCGTCCGCCAATTTTTACCAGATTTATGCCCCTTTTTGACCAGTTTCCGCCGACCCAAGAGAGGGCGTATATTGCACGCCCAGCGTAGCTCTTGTTTGACTTAGAAAAACCCTGAAAGTTGGTTTCCGGATGATAACTTTAGTAGAGTTAATCGGATTCAAACCAAATTTGGTATATTACTTTCTCCCAACAAAACACAGGTCAAGTTCGAACTTGGGTTCTGCCCGACCATTTTTGGCAGAGTTATGCCCCTTTTTTTACTTAGAATCTTGTAATTTTCTGGTTTCCGGATGATAACTTCAGTTTGTGTGATCATATCTGAACCAAATTTGGTATGTGAGTTTATCAGCCCTATGTTCAGGTCAAGTTCGAAAATGGGTATGCTCCGCCCATTTTTGCGAGAGTTGTGGCCCTTTTTCGACTTGTTTTACTTAGAAAATTTCTCACTTTTTCGGTTTCCGGATGATATCTCAAGTTTGGATCCTTTAATTGCAAATACTAATTTTTATATGAATCAGTCATATCAAGATACAGGTCAAGTTCGAATTTGAGTTTGATCCGATGATTTTTCTCAGAGTTATGGGCTTTTCGACTTAGAAAATTAATTTTTTCTTGTAATTTTCTTCATTTTGTGCCAATTTGAGGTTATATTTTGACTTTAAGAGTTTTTTTAAGATTTGGTTATTTGTATGCATGTCAGTAATGAGACAATGCACAAGTGTCTTATCCATATAGTATACTTCTACAAAGCCTCCGCTCCAAATGAAGCCACCGGTTCGGGGGACACTGTGGCCGAGCGGCTTTTTATTATCATTGTCCTGACTATGTATTACTATGAGAACATTAAGAATTTGTTCATACTATGTATGATGTATTTAAATTACAAATTGAAATAAATCTATAATATTAATGTCGATTTTGCAGATTTGGACATGGATGTTTCCTCGTAGCTTTGGAGAGTCTCTACCAGGTAAGTATCAGTTAAGGCGGCTACTCTGTAATTTACAATTAATTTGATATAAAGCAAAAAGCATATTTTCAGTAGCGACCCAGCTGAGCGACCTTTGATATTTTTCATTAACCCTTTTTAGCTCACCTGAGACGAAGTCTCCGGTGGAGCTATAGTCATCACTCCTCGTCCGTCGTCCGTCCGTCTGACCGTCCGTCCGTCCGTCCGTCAACAATCATCTTCTTCTCCAGTATCATAAGGCCAAATGAGTTCATATTTGGTGTGGATGTTCCCTGCTTGACTCAGACTCAGATTTGTTAAAATAAGGTCACTGAGTCAAATAGTTGCGAAGCTAGGGCCATAACTCTATCCCGCCATAGTAATTCTTAAAACAACTTCTTTTCAAGAACAATCAGGCCTATTTAGCTTATATTTTGTATGGAAGGTCCTTGAGTGACTGGGGGTCAGATTTGTTCAAATGGGGTCACTGGGTCAAATAGGGGCAGAATCAGGGACATAACTCTATTCTCCCTAGTAATTATTAGAATGACTTCTTCTCCAGAATCATCAGGCCGATTTAGCTAATATTTTGTTTGGTGGGTCCTTGTGTGACTGGGGTTCAGATTTGTTCAAATGGGGTCAGTGTGTCAAATAGGGGCCGTGTCAGGAACATAACTTTAAAAAAAAAAAAAAATTTAAATCCTTGCTCAATTCAAAAAACAAATCACAATTCAAAATGAACCAATACAAAATATTTTTTTTTCATTTTAACCCCTGATTTTTTGTATTTTTTAGACACAAAACACCCCATTCCACCCCTTTCCCTCCTCACCCCTCGACACCCCTGTCCCCACTACCACCCCCCCCCCCCCCCCCCCCCCCCCCATCTGCGTAGCCCTGCACCCACTGCAGTCAAGAAAAAATTAATTAGAAAAACTGACACCTTGTAACATCCATAAAGTATGGTATTAGCCCCAGACAGAAAGAGTTAATAACAGTCATCAATTCAGATGTTATCTAGCTGGCTGACAGCTAGGTGTAAACAGTCATGCTCTTGTGTGTATCATTAACATATCATATCAAAACAAAATGCTGTATGTCTGACATTTGCAGAATGAGGTCCCCAGAGGGTGAATTTAGTGATGCTACTCTGCACAGTAGGCTAGCATCACCAAATACACTCTCCAGGGACCTCATTCTGCTTAGGCCTCATCTTCAGGGAAGTATACAGGTCTTAAATTGACATTTCTACTTACTTTTTCCCTTCTGTTCAGTTTCTATATTCCCTAATTTGCTGTCAAGATAAAATTGATAATTGAAGTGCCCAATGGGTGCACATCACCAATTAACTGGACAACTTCAATCTGTTCCTATGTCTCCCATGGCAGTTGAGGCCTAAGCATAATGAGGTCCACAGAGGGTGAATTTGGTGATGCTAGCCCACCTTACAGGATTGCAGCACTAAATTCACCCTTTAGTGACCTCATTCTGCAAAAGTCAGACACTATATTCAGGCTTGGCTGTTCCACTATTATATTCTTAACCACCACCTATCCAGTTGTACTCATTATACCCTGATTTGCAAAGAAAACTTGGGGGGGGGGGGTATATTGGATTGAATTTGTCTATAAATTTTGTTCTTCTCCACATACATATTAAAGACCGAAATGGTTTATATATTTTGACTCACATTCAGATTTGTTCAAATGAGTTCATCAGGTCGTATAGGTGAGAAGCCAGGGCCATAACTCTTTCCCTCCATAGTAATTCTTCAGAAACCATCAGGCCTATTTAGCTTTTGGTATGGAGGGTTCTTTGGTGAGTGGGGTTCAGATTTGTACACGTGAGGTCATTTTTAGGAAACTTTTGAGGAAAATCAGTTTTCTTCAACTCTTAAAATCTACCGTTTGAAATTTCTAGATGAATAGATCTCATAGATGGGGATTCACATTTGTTCAAATAAGGGCAGAGATAAGAGATTTAACTCTCAACCACCCACCCTACCTGTATGTATGCTGTTTGATACTGGTATAATAATATATAGATTCCTATTGATTTCTAAGCTGCCTGGGTGGAGGCAATGAGGCTGTAGATTTGATTTTTCAACCAGTAACAGTCCACATTTTCCTACTTCGGGTTAAACTGTTCGACCGAAATCGCCACAAATGTTAACAGGTCTATTTTGCTGATATTTAGTATGAAGGGTTCTTTGGTGTCTGGTATTGAAATTTATTCAGATGTGGTCATCAGGTTAAATAGGGTGGGACCAGGGACATAACTGTATGTCTCTATAGTCATTCTTAAATTGTCTTCTCAAGAGAGGTTGGACTATTTAGCTTACATATAGTATGGATGATCCTTTAGTGACTGATATTCAGATTTGTTAACATCAGGTCAACCTGTTAAGAAATGACGGGGGGCTATAGGGAGTTAACAATTTTGTGTTTAAAAAATCATTGAAATACCAAATTCATTAAAACATCTTCCTTGGAACTACCTAACTGATTAATCTGACATACATGTATGGTGTTTTGGGTCCATGGATAAATGGGCTTCAAACATGTCTAAATGGTTTTATAAAAAGGTGCTTGTGAGATTGGAAATTTCCAAAAATTGAGAAAGTTTGAGATGTCGGTTGTGAAATTCCAACCCAAGACTTGGGAGTCTGGAGCCCGGTTGGGAGGGGACTTGTTGAGCTGGAGGAGGGGGGTGATCAGTAGTGAACAGTGGGCAATTTCATGGTGGATATTCACCTTGAAATTACCCACTGTACACTACTGAAGCCTCTCTAGCCACATATCGTGTTTAGATCTACTTTTTTCAAAGTGCTTATGAAAAGTTCTGACTATTGTGGTCTCCAGAGTCCCAGTCTCATCAGTCTTTGCAGTCTGGTGAGCGACCCCACAGTCTTTGACTGTCTTGTATTACTAAATGGATTCTTCCACCCAGTTATAAGTGTGTATATTGGAATGGTCTATCATTCATTTGGAGGGGTGTCCAGGATAAATAAGCAGACAACAGATAATACCAGTACTGAAGGAGTGGAGGGAAATGCTCAGATAATAAGTTCAAAAAATGACATGGGCCTTATTATTTAAAGAATATAAGAAAAAATTATTAAAATTGTAAAAAATAATAACAAATGATGAAAAATTGTTAGGCCAATGCATTCTCTTATATATGTGAGGCGACCTATGGTCGACTCGCACATATAAGAGAATGCATTGACACGTAGGGTATATGGGTTGATACAAAAATCGGACTTGGCTCTGAAAGGGTTAAACATTTCCTAAGGAACTACTCGTCAATGAGTATTTAGTATAGAAAGGTTCAATGATGAAGGAAACCATAAACTCTATTTACCAAAGTTGATCTTTGCCTATTTGTTCATGTGGCCAAAATTCAAATTGCCTCCCTTGATAACTGACCATCAAAACATTCCAGGGCCATCGTTAAAGCCAAACAACTTTAATATTACAAAAATTATTACAAAAAGATTAAGTTGGCACCAAAAGCATTTTGAAATGATTAAGTAAATAATTTGTAAATCCCTAGAAGTACCTATGTACATTTGTTAATTAAGCAGGAACGAACACCCAGGATCACCTTTGGTCATTTGTTGAACTTATTGTATGAATATTTTATAAGAGATCTTTCCGATGAATGGCAACAAGCCATATTTCCGACTTAATCTTGAAAAGTTACCCATAATTCTGCTGTGGTTGAGGAGTCGATTATTTAGGGCTTTACTGTATTCAGTATGAGTATTTAGTATGGAAATGGTTAAAGATTTAGTTATTTTGAGGCAGCCGAGCGGAATGCAATGCAGAGAAGATCTGTCCTGATGGAAAGTGGTTCCTGACAATTCCTAATTCGTGTCACCCTATATTAACCCTTTCAGTGCCAAGTCCGATTTTTGTATCAACCCATATTTACTTGATCATTTTTCAAATTTATTGATTATAATAATGTGATACATTGATGGAAAGAGCTTAAGAGCTCTTCCATCAATGTATCACATTATTATAATCAATAAATTTGAAAAATGATCAAGGAAATATGGGTTGATACAAAAATTGGACTTGGCACTGAAAGGGTTAATAGCTGCACATGCATTGTGGAGTAATCTCCCAGACGATCTCAGATTGACTTATGATCTCCTATTATTTCGAAAATTGATCATTTTAAGCTAATTCATACAGGATCGTATATGGATTCAACTGACATTTTTATTGATCAATTGGCTGTTTTACGTGTAAACGATTGTTAGAAAATTATACATTGGAAATGTCTAATTCATTTGGAGGGATGTTAAGGATATGTGATCAGATGACAGCCAGACTAAAGATAATACCATTGGAGAAGAAATCATATTCATTTTTGAGAAATGTTTAGATAATAAGTTCAACAAATTATATGAATTTTTTTTAAAGGAACAACTACTCATCAATGAGTATTTAGTATAGAAAGGATTAAGCAAATAAATAATTTTTTAGGCATACAGTCAAACTTAGTTAAGTCGAACGTCGGTAACTCGAATACCCCACTTAAGTCGAAGCCATTGCCTGGTCCCGGCTGAGTTGTGTGCAAAGCCAATAGAATAATCACGGTTAAGTCGAAGGTGGATAAGTCGAAATTCCACTTAAGTCGAAACGAAATTTGGTCCCACCAGCCAGCTTATAACACTAATTACTATGGTTAAGTCGAAGCGCCGTCGGCGATGCATCGCCATGTGATTATAACTCAGTGTGCTTCTATTCAATTGCTAAAAAGCTGTGAAGTTTCATGGAGTCTTTATTTGTCCTAATGCATTGTTTCTTTAACATATTAACGAGTTGCGTGGATCAATTTCCCCATGTGAGGATTAGAAGTGTTGACAGACGAAATGAAAATCATATTTAAATCGCCTGATATGGTGAATAATTTCATTCAGTCATGCTTTCCCAAAACGAAAACAATGTTCCGAACGAAGAAATACGCCATCCATCTGATGAGCCATCCATCTGATGATGGAAAGAAAAACATGGACGTTTAAAGCGACGACTTAATGAAGATACTGGGCATCAGCGATAAACTAAAGAGAGATTCAACAACTATTTTTTTGCCGAAACCACAGTCCTTGACAACCTGTCTCTTCCAATCCTGAATCCCAATTTTTATAAATACTATTGTAACCACTTCCGGGTCAAATGTACTTTTGTTGTTTCTACCGCGAATTTGTTGATGTTTTCTTATCATATTCTGTGTTTTTATTATATTATTCAATAAACAAATATCATCTCGTCTGTTGTATGTGATCAGCATAGTCACTGACTATTGATTTAGCGTGTAAGCGTGCACAAGGTTGAAAACAATTATTATCAGATCGAAATGAATTCGACTAGTTGGAATTTGTGGTCACCAAATGGTCAAAATGGTTAAGTCGAACACACGGATAACTCGAAGTAAACCAACGGTCCCTTGCGATTCGACTTAATGAAGTTTAACTGTATTAATACAGTAATGCCGTAAATAATCAACTCCTTAACCACAGCAGAATTATGGGTAACTTTTCAGGATTTAGTCGGAAATATGGCTTGTTGCCATTCATCGGAAAGCTCTCAGGGCATTACTTTATCTCCCATTGATTCAATTTTATCGACATACATTCTCTTTTAACCCTTTGAGTGCCATCTAAAGTGCCAATGCATTCTCTTATATATGCGAGTCGACATAGGTCGCCTCGCATATATAAGAGAATGCATTGGCCTAACAATTTTTTTTTTTACAATTTTTTACAATTTTAATAATTTATTCTTATATTCTTTAACAGACTTATTTTGTAGGTTTAGGGCCGATGGGATCGGCCCCTGGCACTCAAAGGGTTAAGTTTGTTTTTGAATATCTATTTGCAGAAAATAACAGGCAGAGAATTAAAATACACAGCTTTAATTGGTAAACCCAGTGAAATTACTTATCACCATGCGGATTACCAACTGTCGTCACATGCTAAAGGCATTGGATATGATTGTGTCAAAACTATCTATTGTATAGGGTAAGTTAATAAAATTGGTAAGATAACTGATAAGTTATATGCACCAAATATATATCATTCCTGGTTGGTGGTAAGTAAATATTAAAAAAAAATGCTACATAAACACCCCTGGTCAAGTGGTCCTGCTAATGTGCTATGATGATTGTGGGTCCTGCTGAATTGATTTGATGCTGGTAGGGCAAACTGATGCTGTTAAGAAAAAGTACCTTTATTTTTTCTAAGGTTTAAATTTTTCGCATTGAATGGATAATCTGAATTCATATTCATTGGTGGTAATATCAACATTTCGATCTAGGGTGATCCTGGAGACTTTAGTGATGTAATTCCGTCGCTAAAGGTGACATAGCATTAATTTAGGAAGTTTGTGATATAAAATCATTGCAAAAACCTACAAATGTCAATTGGAAAATCTCAGAATAATGTTTTTTGTGTTTAGGGTATGTAATAAATATAGAGCCTCGCTCGTGTTGATTTTCATTCAAGTCTGAGTTTATTGTGCCTGTCATTTGCAGAATGAGGTCCCCAGAGGGTGAATTTAGTGATGCTATCCCGTATAGTGGGCTAGCAACACCAAATTCACCCTCCAGGGACCTCATTCTGCATGGCCTCATCTGATATGGGAGATATAGACTCAGATTGGAGTTCCCAAATGGTGAATTTTGTGATGTACACCCATTGGGAACCTCGATATTGCAATGTGTTGTCTGCCAATTTGGGGATATAGAGAAACTAAACTAAAAAAGAAAAAGAATCTATGTGAAGAAGTTTCCATAGTAATTTGATAATAAAGAAACTTTCCAGAGAAGATGAGACCTAAACAGAATGAGGTCCCCAGTGGGTGAATTTGGTGATTAGGCCTGCTATGTGGGATAACTTCACTAACTTCACTCCCTGGGGACCTCATTTTGCAAACTCAGGCTTGTTTTGGTTAGAGATTACCACACTTGAGCGGATTGCAGAACGATACCCCTTGAGCCTTCGATAGTGCAAACTTAATGTTAAATATCCCCTTTTCAATTTTCTTTGCAGCGATAATCCAGAAACAGATATCTACGGTGCCAACCTCTACAATAGATATCTAGAAAAACGCCACCCTCAGAGAAAGGTTGTGAAAAAAGTTGCCAAAGCCTCTGATTCAACCGACATCTCTAATAATTCTGTGGATGATTTAGATTCTGTGTTTAGTGAAAACGGTGAATACCTTGATAATGAAGCTGACACGTGCCAATCGATCCTTGTATGTACTGGTGTATACCGCACTGATCGAGACTATAGCACGTACGGCGGAAAAATGCCATCGAACCACAACCATCGTGATTTCGTAATTGACCCAGTGTTGAAGGTCCCATCCCACGTTGTGGACAACGTACTTGAGGCTGTTACATGTGTTCTTGAGCTAGAAGGATTTAAATGATGTAAGCTTTAATAGCTAAAAACTGTTAACCCCCATGTATTTCCAGATGATTTAATTGTTTTTTATGTGTTTGGTATGCATGGGAGGAGTCCATCCTCTAATTCATGGGAGGAAATGTATCTAAAAATGCTCCCAGGTCTTTGCTCAAAGGCATGTATTGGAGAGAAAATGAGGTGATTAAATCGAGGATTTTACCCAAGACACTGGTTTTTTGGAGCCCTTGTAATCAGATTGACACCTGAACACAAGGCGGGCCTCGGTGGCTCAGTCAGTTAGGGGTACAACTCCAAGCCGTCTCACTCTCCAGCACTGGCGATCAGGGTTCAAATCCAGATGTCTCCATCATGGGCTTTGTAGCTGAAAATCGTTATCTGGTGGAGTTGCCAGTAACTCGCCGATGGCTGGTGATTTACCGCACATACTCGACGAGTTTATCACTATAAATTATCAGCCATTGAAATAATTGTTAGATTAGCCATAAGTGTGCGGAATTCCTCCACCACTAAATCTGGCAATGTCGTGATATGGCCTTTGTTGCTGAAAGCGACATTAAATCCCAATCAATCAATCAACTGAACACAAGGCCAATCTGATAATGTTACTTGTTGCAATATCTATATAATTAGAGTGATGAATTTTAATGATCTTGTGTCCGATCATAGCTATCCAATGTTTTTTTATTTAAATAGTTTCTGTTTCTTTTGAGAGCCTGTCAATTCTTTGAAGTTCAATGTTGAAGTTTTCCATTCTAAACATCTCAATTTATGCCTGATGAGCTGAGACCTGGTTGCACATCTGGGTGCTTTCACATAAAAGGTTGACTGCTTATATTACTTAAATGGACTTTATTAAAGAGAGTCCCTATCATTTATGGAAGGTAAAAACATTCTACAAGGTTGCTTTCATAATTTTATTGCCGTGATACTCTTGACATCTACCTCAACATAATAGGGCTGTAACGATTCATCTTTAACCCTTTGAGTGCCAGGGGCCGATCTCATCGGCCCTAATTTACGGTCTGTAAAATTGGCCCTAAAAAAAATAAAAAATAAAATTTTTGTTTTGTTTATTTTTAGATTTTTTTGTTGATTTTTTTTTGGGTATGCTTAAGCATGCTATAGCGAATTTAAAAACATACTGGATAAAACCTTAGGGGCATGTTATAACTCAAAACTATCACCAAGTATTCATAGTAATAATTTTGATGTCCATGAAAAATGTAAGATTCCCTGGCACTAAACCTACAAAATAAGTCTGTTAAAGAATATAAGAAATAATTATTAAAATTGTAAAATAGGTCGACTCGTATAATTATATAAGAGAATGCATTGGCACAGGGTATATGGGTTGATACAAAAATCGGACCTGGCATTCAAAGGGTTAACGATTCATCTTGAATTCAATGTATCACGATACACTTTCTAACAATACGCATATCTTATCATATCGTGTCATGTGTATTGTGATACAGGGAAAGTAGTTTCCAAATATGGGCATGGGTAAAAGAGGAAAACCTAAATGTTCTCTCAAGTTTACATGTCTATTATGTGTACTTGACAAATCTAGCGAACTATTAAAACTGAATTTTCGATAAAATTGGACCCTACAGTAATGCCCTAAGTCCTTAAACACAGCAGAATTATGGGTAACTTTTCAGGATTTAGTCGGAAATTGGAGAGCTTTCCGATGAATGGCAACAAGCCATATTTCCGAACAAATCCTGAAAAGTTACCCATAATTCTGCTGTGTTTAAGGAGTCGATTACTTAGGGCATTACTGTATCTCCAGTTTTAAACATGTTGGTTCTTATAATTCAGGAGGTAAATCATTTGAGAACATTAATTTAGTGCTTCATGATTCAATGTGTAGCGTATTGTTGGTAATGTATCGCGATTCATATCATATCATGACTAAGTGCATCGTTACAGCCCTACAACATAATAGAATAATTATTTATTATAGAAGTTCAGCCTTGGTGTTTTACTAAAATTACTATTAATTTTGAGAATTATGAGAATTAAGTAAATAATAAATAATCTTTATGGACAAATCAGCAAATGTTTTAACCCTTACTTGACTGGAGCTTCCTGAAATTTTGCTAAACCCTGTGCCGATGCATTCTCTTACATATATGCAATTCTCTCATAGGGAGCCTTGCATATATAAGAGAATGCATTGGCCTAACAATATCTATCCTTGACCTTTTAAGCCAGTGCTTTCTCTTATATATGGGGCTCCCTATTCGCATATATAAGAAAATGCATTGACCTAACAATATTTACCTTGACCTTGTAAGCCAGTGCATTCTCTTATATATGTGAGGCTCCCTATGGGAGACTCGCATATATGAGAGAATGCACTGGTACAGGATCTTCAATGCTGCACTAACCCAGCTCCAAACATGAAAGGGTTAATGCTCTTTTTGAGATAACATAAGCCCAATTTGGTATATAGTATGGTAATGGTACAATGTCTGGTTTAAATGTCTGAATGCGTTCACATTATCATTGTTATATTTCTTGCTGCCGTACCCAGAGAGTGAATTTAGTGATGCTATACTGACTTGCAGAATAGCATCACTAAATTCACCTTCTGGGGACCTCATTCTGCTAGGCCTCGTCTCCTGGAAAGTATAATTATTATAAAATTAACAAGTTTTAGTTTCTCAATATCACCAAATTTTCAGCCGAAACAATACATAATCAAGGTGCACAACACAAATCTGAGTATAGTTGGTCTTCCATAGGAGAGGAGGCCATGCGGAATGAGATCCCCCAGAGGATGAATTTAGTAATGCTAGCCCGCTGTCACTAAATTCACCCTTTTGGGACCTCGTTAAGCAAATGTCTGGCAACATATTTTGAGACCTGTCAGTAGGTGATTGTGTGGTGCAAGCATGAGTTTACTGTGCCTGTCCTTTCAGAATGAGGTGAATTTAGTGATGCAGTGATGCTATCCCGCATAGTGTGCTAGCATAACTAAATTCACACTCTGGGGACCTCATTCTGCTTAGGCCTCATCTTCTCTGGAAAGTTTCTTTATTATCAAATTTCTATAGAAACTTCTTCACATAGATTTTATTCTTTTTTTAAATAGTTTAGTTTTTCTATATCCTCAAATTGTTTCATTGAGGTTCCCAATGGGTGTACATCACAATATTCACCATTTGGGAACTTCTATCTGAGTCTGTCTCCCATAGCAGATGAGGCCATGCAGAATGAGGTCCCCAGAGGGGGGATTTGGTGATGCTAGCCCACTATGCGGGATAGCGTCACTAAATTCACCCTCTTTGGACCTCATTCTGCAAATGACAGGCACACTAAACTCGGGCTTGGTGTGGTGAAGGACAATGTATACAAGCTTTTAAATAATTTCGCAATTCTCAGCTATTACAGCCTGTCAACAATATGTTACAGTAAATACCCAACGCTCATTCCTATATATGTGATCCGCCATATCAAATCCAGTCGTAAGTCAGGATTTTTTTACCCTGTGCCAATGCATTCTCTTATATATGCGAGTCAAGCATAGGTCGCCTCGCATATATAAGAGAATGCATTGGCCTAACATTTTTTTACAATTTTAATAATTTGTTCTTGTATTCTTTAACAATTTTATAATTTCACCCATACAGAGCCCCAGACAAACATGAGCAGACGACACTCTTCTATATGCTTCTATATATGTGTGGGGCTCCCTGCAGGGTAATGGATGGTTTTTATTTTAAGAAACATTTATTTAAAAAAAATGATACAAAATTGTTAGGCCAATGCATTCTCTTATATATGCGAGGCGACCTATGGTCGACTCGCATATATTAGAGAATGCATTGGCACAGGGTAAAAAAAATCCCGACTTCCGACTGGATTTGATATGGCGGGTCACAAATTAGCCTAACATTGAACAGTCCTATGCTCATATGACTTCCTATCCCTAGATTAATCGTAAGTGCTTACATAGATTACTGGTTGTTTTTGGCATTTCTGGGATTGATCAACTAAATTAGGGTCTGTCACAATGGCTGGTACAAATTAAAAGCATTTCAGCCTGCCATATTAAAAGTTTCGTTAGGTTTCAATGACCTTGACAGGCCGGTTATTTCAAGGCTTGAATGTTTAACCGTTTCACGACTGGAGCTTCCTGAAATTTTGCGAAAAACCCTGTGCCAATGCATTCTCTTATATATGCAAGTCTCCCATAGGGAGCCTCACATATATAAGAGAATATATTGGCCTAACAATATATACCTTGACCTTGTAAGCCATGCATTCTCTTATATACGAGGCTCTCTATGGGAGACTCACATATATAAGAAAATGCACTGGCACACTATCTTTAATGCTGCACCAGCGCAGCTCCCGTCATGAAAGGGATATATAACATTTATCCAGATTTCTCTTTAACCAGGTCCCTGTTAGAAGAACTGAAAGGGTATATGTATAATGTGATCTTAATAATTTATAGATAGAACGACACAAGTGTGTGAACTGGTTACCTTTATTGCACTTGTTTGTCGTGACTGATGGTAAAAACAAGAACCATAAGTTCAAGTTTTACCTCGCAGCATGAAGAACGAGTACAATAATATTAACATGTTCACATAACTGTTTTGTTCTATATTTATTACACAACCTGTAATATACTGAAATTTAGGTCAATATTGTTTTAGTAAATTGAACAAACATAGAGGATCTCACATGAGTTTCTATTTTATACGGAATTTATCAACCGAGTTCACTAAATTTGATTTGAGCCAAGGTTTACCGAGGCTCAAATAGAATTTAGTGGATGAGGTTGATAAATTACATATAAAATAGGAAGAGTTTGAGATACCTTTTATCACATGATCAAATAAACGCGAAGCAACGGGAAGTATTCATCGAAAACAACAATCATAAACTGCAGCAATCGCAAGTCATTTAAAGAACGGCGTGACGTCACCACACGCGCTGATATTAAACGTGTGTCTTACCGATAATTATGAAACTGCTTTTATGGGCAATTTATGTGATTTATATAAACCATGCCTCTATAATTTAGTGAAGACTTTTTCTGTTAAAGTTGACGTCGTCAATCAGTTTGTATTGTTCAAGGACAATACAAATATTTTTTTTTAACATTTTCAAATCTTCTGTATTTTGCAAAATTAAACTACTGGGTGTGCAATAAAAACAATTATTTTAATTTCGACCTACGTCAGGCATTCAACTGGGCCTGGTAGTTTCTTGATTAGTGTTGGTATTCAACAGGGTCCAGCATAGAGGTAAACATCAAAGATGTCTTCTCGATGAAATAGTTACTTCTCCCTCCCTCTCATTTTGCCAAGGAGAAGTGAAAGTTTGCTGCATAAAAGAACACAATTTGCTTTTGAATTTTTCCCGTTATTGCAATAGGTCGTTAAATATATGAATGACCTTTATACGAGCATTATATGTCCCGGAAAGACGCATCATAACAAATAGAACTTAAAACACAAAAATCGTTTCAAAGGAGCCATGTCCGTTTAACCCTTTACCCAACAGAACGATCCTGTGCCAATGCATTCTCTTATATATGCGAGTCGACCATAGGTCGCCTCGCATATATAAGAGAATGCATTGGCTTAACACATATTAAAAATGATAAAATTGTCAAAGAATGTAGAAAAATATTATAAGAATTGTTAAAAAATGTAAGAAAAAATTCTAAAATTGTTAAAGAATGTAAGAAAAAATGGTAAAAAGTTTTAAAAAAAGATTTTTTTTAGGCCAATGCATTCTCTTATATATGCGAGGCGACCTATGGTCGACTCGCATATATAAGAGAATGCATTGGCACAGGGCATAACTGTAACCATCACAATGTGGTCAATGAACCGGTTCCAATGATATCCATATTTGTATGGTGTTATTGAGACAGACCGAAGATATTTTAGGCTGTTGAAGCTTTATTTGGGCGTTTTTGGCCGGTTTGTTGGGTAAAGGGTTAACCCTAAGGTTCAAGACTGGAGGTGCGCTGGTGCATTATTAAAGACCCTGTGCCAGTGCATTCTCTTATATATGAGTCCCCCATAGGGAACCTCACATATATAAGAGAATGCACTGGCTTATATGGTCAAGGTAAATATTGTTAGGCCAATGCATTCTCTTATATATGCGAGGTGCCCTATGGGCGACTCCTGTATATGCATTGGCACAGGGTTTCCGCAAAAAATCAAGAAGCTCCAGTCATCAAAGGGTTAAACCCTTTCTTTACTAAATGTATTATCCATTCAGTTATCAAGGTATACATTGGAATGGATTATTAATCATCTTGAGAAATGTTCAAGAAATATAGAAATATAAACAGACGACAGACAGGCAAACAGATGACACAAGTGCTGAAGAATTCCTATTCGTTTGTGGGGAAATATCTAGATAATAAGTTCAACAACAATGAGGAAAGGTTCGGATAACATAGCCTATGGCCATTTGTTGAACTTATTATCTGAACATTTCCTACCAATATTAATGCATAGGAATACTTCTGCACTTGTATAACTGTATCTGTTTGTCTGTCTGTCATCTGCTTATATGTCCTGCAGGGACCACCTAGACCATAATTTCAGGGCGAAATGACTTCGCCCTACTATAAAAATAAGGCGAAGTGGCCGTTCTATAGGGCGAAGTGAGTCTACAAAACTTAAATTGAACAGTACTACGACAGGAGTCGCTATAGAACGAAAATAGGAGAGATGTAATATGTCAATTAAACTTATGAAACAATGGTTGAAATATGGAGTCTTTATGTTCACTTCATGACCCTAATAACTATTAATAATACCCAAACATAATTGTGAGAGGATAGCAGCATTTTATATCGTAATTGTGGGAGAATGACAAGATTTTATTTCATATTTTTTCGGGTTTTTAAAAATGCCAACAATATTTATCAAACCGAAACGAAACGAAATCATGAACACTTTCACTGCGCTCTATTAGTAATCCCGTTTGAAAATTTAATATGCTTCACAAATGAATTTGTTTTAAAATTTCTTTAACCAAACTCCATAGAGGGAGTGATGAACTGACACATTGTGAGAGCTGTGAGTTGTAATCTTCATTGTAAGGTGTGGTAATCACGGTAATCTAAAAATCACAACAACCAGATTAACACTTGAGGCCCGACGATGTTTTCACAGCTGCCAGTAATCAGACTCCGTTGTCAACATGCTTCCAGATTGGAGCAATACAGGTGTTAATTGTTTTACAACACCCTGATAGTGGAGTATTGTGTGCAATCACTGTTGACAGTTGTAAATTATCATAAATTATTTGGGGAATTTTGCCGATTTTCGTCAGTCAACTTTGGAATTTTCAGGGCGACTTGAACTTCGCCCGACTGCAAAAATAAGGCGAAGCTGACGGCGCTAGGGCGAAGAAGTCGCCCACGTCGCCCTCTCGGCTGGTCCCTGATGTCCTGAACATCCCCCAGATTAATAATAGACCATTCCTATGCATACTTTCATAACCGAATGGGAGAATCCATTTAGTAAAGAAAGGGCTAATCTTTAGGCTTTTATTTTTCATCGAGAACAGTCAACTACAGTAATGCTCTAAGTAATCGACTCCTTAACCACAGCATAATTATGGGTAACTTTTCAGGGTTTAGTCGGAAATATGGCTTGTTGCCATTCATTGGAAAGCTCTCACTGAGAGCTTTCCAATGAATGGCAACAAGCCATATTTCCGACTAAATCCTGAAAATCGGAAATATGGCTTGTTGCCATTCATCGGAAAGCTCTCACTGAGAGCTTTCCAATGAATGGCAACAAGCCTTATTTCCGACTAAATCCTGAAAAGTTACCCATAATTCTGCTGTGGTTAAGGAGTCGATTAATTAGGGCATTACTGTACGTCCTAATAACCCTTCCAAAAAGAAGAAAAAATAGAGCATCTCTAATGAGTCGCAATTCTATATAACATTTATTAACCAAGTGCACTAAATTCGATTCGAGTCAAGCTTTAAATTGCGACAAATTTGATATCCATTTTATCACATAATCACATTTTAGCAAGGAAAAACAATCTCGAAACGGCTGGGGTTAAAACAAATTAATATTGATTTCCTTATCATAACCAAAGAGGAAGTAAAGACACCTTCAAAAACAAATTTGTTTTATTTTAAATGTGTCTTTAAATGTTGACAAAATTGTTTAGCCACCCTTATCACTCATGTTTATCTCACAGTCAACACTAAATAACCCAACATAAATTGAATATCATAATTATATTCTAATTAACATAATACTAAAGTTCCGGCATTTCCATCAATATCATTGCGCTAAGCTGTTATGTCATTGTGCATGCCGATAATATACGTGTGTCTTACTAAAAAATATGAGGCTGGGTTTAGGGGCTAATTTTGTGATAAAGCTATTTCCCTCAATTTGATACCTCTTTGCTGTTCCCTGACCAAACTGACATTACTCTGAGCCCCCAGTGTTATAACACAGTCAGCTGATTTATGTGAAAGCACCCCTCACCCGGTGATAAGAATGAGTCAGTTTGTGAGTTCGTTTGTTTGTTTGAGATATCCTATTGTTTGCTCTCAAGAGGGCACCATTTTGTATTTTGTTTTATGGAACAGTGATAAGCAAGCCTGCGAATAGTGTGTCTGTCATTTGCAGAATGAGGTCCCCAGAGGGTGAATTTAGTTATGCTACCTTGCATAGCAAGCTAGCATCACCAAATTACCCTCTGGAGACCTCAATCATGCTAAGGCCTCATCTTCTGGGTAGTATCTATATTGTCTTGAATAAACATTGTTTTTAGTGACTTTTTCCCTTCAGGGAAGTTTCTTTATCCCCTAATTTGCAGACGATAAATGCATTATCAAGGTGTTGAATGGGTGAACAACTTCAACTGGGGAACTTGAATCTTTTCCTAGGTCTCCCATTGCAGTTGAGACTTAGGCAGAATGAGGTTCCCAGAGGGTGAATTTGGTTTATGCTAGCCTGCTTAACAGGATAGCATCACTAAATTAATCCTCTAGGGACCTCATTCTGCAAATGACAGATACACTATTTGCAGGCTTGGCTGTCAGCCTAGACGGAGACACGGGAGATAACTCCTGGAAATGTGTCACTTCTCCAGTTTTTAGATAACAAGACGTGACTTCTGGTATTTTAATTTGCATATGGTCAGGACAGAATAGAAACACTACATATCATTATGAATATAATTAAAATGATTGAAGTTTGTTTACTCATCCTATTAAAGATATGGGCGGCGTTGGCGGTGGGTATGCTGTTAAAATATTCACCTCCGTCAAAAACCGCCATAAACAGAAAGAATAGTAAAATATAGACAGGCTTTGTTCTTACACCAATCAGAAATATGGCATAAACAGTATGTTATTGTCCATTTTTTTCTTTGTTATTGTAAACAAAAGCAAAAAACGTTACGTTACCTGGCTTTTGTTTAGATCCGGATATGGTAAACATAAAGAGTGTTATTTGTTACTGTTTTCCTGATATGGAAATAATAAAGAGCGTTTATATCATTTGTGTGTGATTAACCAATATAATTGCGCTGTGTTATGTAAACAGAAGCACAACCTCTGTAACACGAGCAGACTCTTGTTTACGTACACCATCGTACGTCTTGACGACAATATACTATTTACACGCTGATTATGTTTCCATTCCTTCTGTTGATGGCGATTTGAACAAATATGAATATTTCTGCAACAAACGCCGCCCGTGCCTGTAATTTTGCTTACCATATATAATAGAATACATTGGCTTAACAATATTTTCCTTGACCTTGTAAGCCAGTGCATTCTCTTATATATGCGAGGCTCCCTATCATGAAGTTTTCTAACATCAAAATCATGAAGTTACAGGCAATGGATGCATCCTTTGAATGTTATCACAGTAAATATTCTGGCCACTTAAAATTCACATGGATTAAATAAATTTATTACATTCCTCTGTGTGATTTACCTTGATATCTTGAGTTATTATGAATGATAATTTCACTCGTGAATTATGTCACTTTAACAACGAGTTATGTATTCCCACGCGCTATCAACATTTATGTGTCATGGGTATAATATCGGTATTATTCGGGTTTCGGGTAAATCAGATGTTTATAGTGGAATATAACAAACAGAATAATCATTTTATTGAACTGGTGATTTGAAATAATCCATTCGAGGCAGAGACTTATTTTGTAAAACACTCTAGCGCATTTCGCTCTTGTGTTTGTAGAACATCTCTGCCTCTAATTATTTCACATCACCAGTTCAATCAAGTGATTATTCTCTATCTAACCAGTTAACAGACTGTATTTCTCTGCAAATATTCGAGATTCGATTCGATGTCGATATCTGGCACCCGATTAGAGATCGACACCGAATCGTTCCGCTGATTCAGATATTTTTGAATCGGTGTTACTTTGGTGAAGTCTCGTATTTTGCGTC
Organism: Siphonodentalium dalli; assembly: GCA_032622095.1. Classification (NCBI taxonomy): domain Eukaryota; kingdom Metazoa; phylum Mollusca; class Scaphopoda; order Gadilida; family Siphonodentaliidae; genus Siphonodentalium; species Siphonodentalium dalli. The sequence continues at coordinate 214,997,259 of CP136061.1, forward strand.
TAAATAACACATGCCAAATGACCAGAGCTCACAAAAATTGAAGCACGAGGTTGCCAAGTTAGCTATAGTAGGTCATTTTGAATGTATGCCGTTCAGAATAGACGTGCATTATGCAAATTAGGTGCTTCGATCGCAACCCTTGACGGTGATCAATGTCCGCATATTTGTAATCTGTATCTACACTATGTAAATTGTCTACACGGTGCGTGATCGCTATATGCGGAACTCAACTATATGGGCATAATATATGTTGCGTCTTGTTGGATGATTCTGACTTTCATAACGATGGAGAATCATGAAGTTACAGGAAACTGATGGATCCTTTGATTGCTATCACATTAAAGATTCTCACCCGGCGGTGATAAAAATTGACATTTCGGTCTCAAAGGCGAAAAAGCTTGGCGACGAAAATCTTTAAGAGAGTCACAGTACCACTTTAAATTCATATGGATTTACAATTTAAATTCAAATTTAAATAAAATGAAAGATAACTCTATTATAATCTCAGCTTTTCCAAAGATAACAAACCTATTCGTTATTGATTTCTTATAAACGCTCAAATGTGGTGCCAAAAAAGAGAGGAACAATTTTGGTGCTGCTAAAAGTTGTTCTGTCTGCTAGGTGGCGGCCAATAAAAGTCCTTCTCTCTGCTACACCGGTGACCGATAAAAGCTGTTCTGGTGGGATTAGGGTTAAATAAATCAAACATTGCATCGAGTCTGAGTTTAGTGTGCCTATCATTTACAGAATGAGTTCCTCAGAGGGTGAGTTTAGTGACGCTATCCCGCATAGCGGGCTAGCATCACCAAATTCACCTTCTGGGGACCTCATTCTGCTTAGGCCTCATCTTCTCTGGAAATTTTATTATCAAATTTCTATAGCCAATTGTCTGGTACCAAAATTTGAGTTATTTCCAGGTTTGTTAGAGTTGCGACATTTTCCAAAAATGCTGCTAATGATGTGTATGTAATTTTGATTTCAACCAATTTCAGTTACAGTAATGCCCTAATTAAGAGCTTTCCGATGAATGGCAACAAGCCATATTCCCGACTAAATTTATGGCTTGTTGCCATTCATCGGAAAGCTCTCACTGAGAGTTTTCCGATGAAAGGCGACAAGCCATATTTCCGACTAAATCCTGAAAAATTACCCATAATTCTGCTGTGTTTAAGGAGTCGATTATTTAGGGCATTATTGTATATGGATATTGGATTTATCTGGGCCGTTCCTCACAATTTAACCCTTCCATGACGGGAGCTTCCTGAAATTTTGCAAAAACCCTGTGCCAATGCATTCTCTTATATATGCGAGTCTCCCATAGGGAGCCTTGCATATATAAGAGTATACATTGGCCTAACAATATTTACCTTTAGCTTGTAAGCCATTGCATTCTTTTAGATATGCGAGACTCTTTATCATGACTCACATATATAACAGAATGCACTGGCACAGGATATTTAATGATGCACCAGCATAGCTCCGTCATGAAAGGGTTAAAGATCAGAATTTCTTACAAATTAACATGTTTTTATTATGATTTGTTTTGTTGCATTCTTATATTTTATTGACATGATATATTCTCCCCTTAACTCGCGCCGATTGGGTTATTATCACAAGGCATCGATCACAAATGTAGCCAGCTTTTCACAGGCAATCTTATTTGTAACTAGCTTTTCAAATTCTGTCATTTTACAGGCAATCACATTTGCAGCTAGCTTTTCAAATTCTGTCGTTTTATGATGCAATATACAGTAATGCCCTAAGTAATCGACTCTTTAACTACAGCAGAATTATGGGTAACTTTTCAGGATTTATTCCGATGAATGGCAACAAGCCATATTTCCGACTAAATCCTGAAAAGTTACTCATAATTCTGCTGTGGTTAAAGAGTCGATTACTTAGGGCATTACTGTATGTCATCGCGTGAACAAGCGACTAAAATGGCAACTTCATGCTCCAAAACTGGGTTCTTTTTATTAAGTTATAGGAATAGAACTGGAGAAATTATTAACTATTAAATATTTAATTTATTTCCTCCCTTATAAATGTAAGTTGTCTTTCATTCATCTATTTAAGAATGTAATTAGCCTAAACAACTAGTCTCATTCATTAGACCAAAGTAAATATGAAAAGCTGGCTACATTTGTGAACGCCTTTGTAAAGCTGGCTACGAATTAGATCATGTCATGAATCTCTTCTATGGCTAATGCCCATAGAGATCATATTCCACCAGTACAAAACCTGGGAACTTTTTGAAGGTTTGACAGGGAACCTTATAGTCGAAAAATAACCTAAATATTTCTTAGTTATTATCTGTTCCTTGATAATGTACTGCATTGTGGATGAAGATCCCAACTCGAAATTGCATACTTTTCTGTGACTTTTGTGAGCCGATATCACAATAAACATTGAATTAATTACCCAGGAGAAATTTAAATAATTGTAAGCAACGGAAAGCTGTTTTTCGTTCATCTATTTAAGAATAGAGAGCTTTCCGATGAATGGCAGCAAGCCATATTTCTGACTAAATCCTGAAAAATTACCCATAATTCTGCTGTGGTTAAGGAGTCGATTATTTAGGGCATTACTATAGCTACGAATGTGATTGATGCCTTGTGACAATGACCCAATCAGGCTAACTCACCATATGGATTCCACTATTGCTGTTGGTGACAAAGAATCATATCACAAACTGCTATTCCGAGGTGCCCAAAAATGGGTTCTGACCTCCCAATAAATATCTCTGTGATAGTGATTAACGGTAAATGTTGAATTGTGATCATGTACTGATTAATGTATCAATGTTAAAACCTTTCATGATAGGAGCAGCGCTGGTGCAGCAATAAAGATCCTGTGCCAGTGCATTCTCTTATATATGCGAGTCTCCCATAGGGAGCTTAACATATATAAGAGAATACACTGGCTTACAAGGTCAAGGTAAACATTGTTAGGCCAATGTATTCTCTAATATATGCAAGGGAGACTCGTATAATATATAAGAGAATTCATTGGCACAGGTTTTTCGCAAAATTTCAGGAAGCTCCCATCATGAAAGGTTTAAAACCACACAGTGTTTGTTCCGTTATTATACCAATTTATCTCCTAAAAACTACTGTTTTAATATGCCCTGGGGATAAAAACAGGTTTTATTTTGCTAGCATGGCACGCTTGTGGTCTAACAGTGATAGACCCCACTCACATACACTTGAATGAAAGAATTCCTTTTTCTCCCATGAACCTCAACTGTTGTTGAGAGCTAGGGTTTAGACAAATCTGTTACCAGGTCAGGCACATCCTGAATTCAACTATTATGGTTATATTTAACCCTTTACCCAACAGAACGGCCCTGTGCCAATGCATTCTCTTATATATGCGAGTCGACCATAGGTCGCCTCGCATATATAAGAGAATGCATTGGCTTAACACATATTAAAAATGATCAAATTGTCAAAGAATGTAGAAAATATTATAAGAAAAAATGGTAAAAAGTGTTAAAAAAAGATTTTTTTTAGGCCAATGCATTCTCTTATATATGCGAGGCGACCTATGGTCGACTCGCATATATAAGAGAATGCATTGGCACCGGGCATAACTGTAACCATCACAATGTGGTCAATGAACCGGTTCCAATGATATCCATATTTGTATGGTGTTATTGAGACAGACCGAAGATATTTTAGGCTGTTGAAGCTTTATATGAGCGTTTTTGGCCGTTTTGTTGGGTAAAGGGTTAAATCCACAATTTCACTGTTTTAGTGGAAACTATGGGATTGCGCCCAGCCCCAAATTGCACTCATAGCAATATTACAACAAATTTTCAGTCTCCTGATGAAATGTGTTTTGCAACTTTTTGTACTGGCTTATTATAGCTAATAATGACACAAGGATGTCATTCTAAATGACATTAACATGATCACTCAATCACTCCTTCATAATAATATTTAGACCAATGGAATGTTAGTTGGTTTCCTTATCATGTGTCATCATTAACCCTTTACCCAACAGAAGGGCCCTGTGCCAATGCATTCTCTTATATATGCGAGTCGACCATAGGTCGCCTCGCATATATAAGAGAATGCATTGGCTTAACACATTAAAAATTATAAAATTGTTAAAGAATGTAAGAAAAAATGGTAAAAAGTGTTAAAAAAAGGATTTTTTTTAGGCCAATGCATTCTCTTATATATGCGAGGCGACCTATGGTCGACTCGCATATATAAGAGAATGCATTGGCACAGGGCATAACTGTAACTATCACAATGTGGTCAAGGAGCCGGTTCCAATGATATCCATATTTGTATGGTTCTATTGAGACAGACCGAAGATATTTTAGGCTGTTGAAGCTTTATTTGGCCGGTTTGTTGGGTAAAGGGTTAAAGGTACTCAATCCGATTCAATGATTCAATGATCCCCATATCGTCAGATTCCAACAACAAGAAATGTTTTTGAAATGCCGCTTCAGTTATCAGAATTGAGTAATTGCACAAAAATAATGCTAACCATAGTCAGCTATAGTATAAAATAATGCTAACCATAGTCAGCTATAGTATAAAATAATGCTAACCATAGTCAGCTATAGTATAAAATAATGCTAACCATAGTCAGCTATAGAATAAAATAATGCTAACCACAGTCAGCTATAGAATAAAATAATGCTAACCACAGTCAGCTATAGAATAAAATAATGCTAACCATAGTCAGCTATAGTATAAAATAATGCTAACCACAGTCAGCTATAGAATAAAATAATGCTAACCACAGTCAGCTATAGAATAAAATAATGCTAACCATAGTCAGCTATAGTATAAAATAATGCTAACCATAGTCAGCTATAGTATAAAATAATGCTAACCATAGTCAGCTATAGAATAAAATAATGCTAACCATAGTCAGCTATAGTATAAAATAATGCTAACCATAGTCAGCTATAGTATAAAATAATGCTAACCATAGTCAGCTATAGTATAAAATAATGCTAACCATAGTCAGCTATAGTATAAAATAATGCTAACCATAGTCAGCTATAGAATAAAATAATGCTAACCATAGTCAGCTATAGAATAAAATAATGCTAACCATAGTCAGCTATAGAATAAAATTGCCCAAAACCTGTTATTTATCAACGTTTTGTTCAACAAATTTTGCCGGTTTATCAAATATCTGACACAAAAAAGCCACCACTTGATTTTAGAGTTATCCATCTTCATCCGCATTTTGGTTCGAGACCATCTTCTCATCGGCTGTTTACTGGGCCACTTAAAATTATAGATTATAAATTATAGATTATAAAATAATAGATTTCAAACAGTGATATCTGATAACTCTGAGCTTTGATGGGTGGGTTCCTCGACTCAAATCAAATATTTTTTTACACCCGAAGCCAAGGAAATAGTAATTTGCGAGCATTAATTCGGATTATGCATCTTTAATATATCTTTAATGACGATATTCATATTTACCTATTATAGTTGAATATAACTAATAATTCAGGATGTGTCTGACATGATTACACTATGAATGACTCGTTGCATTGAAATTGGATTATAGGCAACGCCTGTTAGCCAATCAGATGGCTGCGATACGTCTGTTATGGTGTATCTGTTAATGCAGCCAACAGGGAGATTCTGTTTTCAATGTACTACACGCCCCCAACACATGCAGTAATGCCCTAAGTAACCACAGCAGAATTATGGGTAACTTTTCAGGATTTAGTCGGAAATATGGCTTGTTGCCATTCATCGGAAAGCTCTCAGTGGTTAAGGAGTCGATTATTTAGGACATTACTGTACAGGGTTAAACAAGTACGTTGCCGTCTCCGAAGAACACACAGCCCATTAAGTTTAATAGCATTAGTTAGCATAATCGTGTAGGTAAATGTGCAAAAAAATATATAAGTCTGTAAAAAACATCACCACTAAGAACATGGAGATATAGATAAACTTTGTTCCTATACTCATTGTTGATAATTGTCCAATAAAAAAAATTTGTGTGTTGAAATCATTGTTATGTTAACAAAACTGTTACATTGTCCATCAACAAACATCACTAATCGTGTAGTAAGTTCAAATATTTTAGTCTGAACATGATTTTCGAAATATTTTGTAATGCTTTGACATTTTCCAATGTTTACCATCAACTTTTGATTAAACTTTGGTATCTTATTGGACTAATTGGACATTTCTCAGTAATTCTACTGTAACCGTAATATTTACATACCAATGGTTTCAATATGCAATATCTTGTTATTGGAGAGTAATTAATTATAACAATTAGAATGAACGAACGTACAATAGTGCCCAAAGTATATGACCCGAGAGCTTTCCGATGTATGGCAGCAAGCCATATTTCTGACTAAATCCTGAAAAATTTCCCATAATTCTGCTGTGGTTTAACCCTTCAAGTGCCAGGTGCTGATCTCATCGGCCCTAATTTACGGTCTGTACAATCGGCCCTAAATAAATTTAAATGTTTTTTTTGTTTTTTTTTACATTTATTTTGGGGTTTTTTTTGGGTGTGCTTAAGCATGCTATAGCAAATTTAAAAACAAACTGGATAAACCTTAGGCGCATGTTATAACTCAAAACTATCACCAAGTATTCATAGTAATAATTTTGATGCCCATGAAAAACGTAAGATTCCCTGGCACTAAACCTACAAAATAAGTCTGTTAAAGAATATAAGAAAAAATTATTAAAATTGTAAAAAATTGTAAAAAATAATAACAAATGATGAAAAATTGTTAGGCCAATGCATTCTCTTATATATGCGAGGCGACCTATGGTCGACTCGCATATATAAGAGAATGCATTGGCACAGGGTATATGGGTTGATACAAAAATCTGACCTGGCACTGAAAGGGTTAAGGGTTGATTATTTAGGACATTACTATACTTGTTTGTGATAGTTGTTTTACAGACTTTTATTTAAATTTATCTTATTTCACATGAACTCACTTCGAAAGCTTCGGTTCCCTTTAATCTACAGTAATTCCCTAAATAATCGACTCGTTAACCACAGCAGAATTATGGGTGAACAAAATTCAGGATTTAGTCAGAAATATGCCTTGTTGCCATTCATCGGAAAGCTCTCAGTAAGAGCTTTCCAATGAATGACAACAAGCCATATTTCCGACTAAATCATGAACAATTACCCAAAATTCTGCTGCGGTTAAGGAGTCGATTATTTAGGGCATTAATCTACTAGATACATAGTTCTTTAAAGGCTCACTTGATATGGCTGTGTTGGGCTGAGATTGTTTTTGTTAAGCATGTTTATGTATGTAAAGAAATAAATTTTATGACCAGTTCAGTTTGTTATCAATCAAATTTTGGGCTGCTGATGAGTCCTGCGAATATTCGATTCGTTTTGGTCCCAATATATTCAATTCAAATTTATTATCTCAAATAGGCATTTGTTCTATCATTCCCCTCCAATATCTCACAATAAATTTCACAATATACAGATGGAAGATGATTGCATGTTATGTGAATTGACCTTTCCACAGCTGTCAATCAATTGATTATTAGCAGTTATTTTGTGCCAATCAGCGACTGAGCCGGTTTGCGGGGTGTGCCGATGGAATCAAATTTGAAATCCAAGATGGCTGCTGGTAGCCATGTGTTTTAACAAATTTCGGTCAAAATAGGAGGCTCCCATCTAGAGGTCACCCTGTAGATCCGTATGAAGTTTAGTGATGATCGGATGAGAGATGTGGCCTGTGGGGTGTGCCGAAGAATTTAGTAATGCAAAGATGCAAAGAGTAAATTCCAAGATGGCCACTGGTGGCCATGTTTTTCAACAAATTTCGGTCAAAATAGGAGGCTCCCATCGAGAGCTCACCCCAAAGATCCTTATGAAGTTTGGTGATTATCGATGAGATGTGGCCTGTAGGGTGTGCCAATGGATTTAGTCATGCAAAGACTAAAATCCAAGATGGCTGCCGGTGACCATGTTTTTCATCGAAAATCGAACAAATTTGACGGCTCCCATCTACAGGTGATCACAATCATGCCTGCAAAATTAAAAAAATGATCCGGCCATAAATACGGACTGTAGGGTGTGCCTGTGGATTGAAATCTGAAATCAAAGATGGCTGCTGGCAGCCATGTTTTTCATTGAAATTTGATAGCTCTCATCCATAGGTCACCCTGAAGCTGCATATCAAGTTTGGTGAGGATCGGATAAGGGATGCGGCCTGTTGGGCATGCCAAAGGAAGCATGCTCGCAGATGGATGGATGCCAACCCATGGCAATAGCTCGTTCTTTATGTTGAAAAGTTGAGCTAAAACGGTCACAAACCACACGTCCCCTGAATCGAGGAGGCTTTTTGGGACATTGGCTTTTTATTAAAACAAAGAATTCAAATTCTGGCAACATTTGACTCAAACTAGACGATGACCTGCATGTCCTCAAAGGTGAGCCACTCACCAAGTATCAAGAGATTCTTTTGAAGAATGCTCAATTTATCATTGAGACAACACTAATGTTATTTCTAAATGAAATAAAATAGAACTTGGCCTGTGTCTTCTTAAATGAGAACCACATGCTAAATATCAAGAAATTCTGTTGATTATTGCCCAAGTACTATGTGATATACACAAAAACAGTGCTTTCTAAGTCTGAAAAGGGGCATAACTCCAATCAAAAATCATCGGAGAGTGACCAAATTCAAACTTGGCCTGCGTCTGAACCACATACCAAATATCAGGAAATTCTGTTGAATATTGCTCAAGTTACCATGCGGACAACACGAATACAGCACTTTCTAAGTAAAAAAGGGGCATAACTCCACCAAAAATCATCGGACTGTGACCAAATTCGACCTTGGCCTGCCTTCCCAAATATGAACTATGTACCAAATATCAAGAAATTCTGTTGCATATTGCTCAAGTTACCATGCAGACAAACGAAAACATAACTCCGTCAAAAATCATCTGACCGTGACCACATTCAAACTTGGCCTATGTCTTCTCAAATGTGCACCACGTACCAAATAAGAAACTGTTGAATAATGCTCAAGTTATTATGCGGATGTGGATGGACACATGCATGCACACACGGTGCGGATTATAATAGTCCTCCAAATTTTTTTCGGAGGTACAATTAAACTATTTCTGCAGTTGCCTTGTCTCCTAGCAACTGTTAGCTCCTCCGAATACTTAATATGCGTGGAAAAGCTTCTGAGTTAGTGATGGGGTTGGGTAACATAAAAGCTGAGATGGAGCAGAGAAAAATCCAGAAATATTTTGGATGAGGGAGGTGCCTCGGAACACAGTATTTTTTTTATTTGGCCGAAGTATGAGATACAATGAAAACAGAACGAGTTTGTTTAATATGAAGATATTTTTTTTTTAGAAATATAAACATGATATGAACAGATGAACATAACATGACAATTGTATGTGTATGTAATATGATTGATGAAATGTCACAAAGAGTTTCTATTTTATAACACTTGACCCAGCATGATACTTCCAGCGTAATGCATAATTTAATATGTTAACCCTTCGAACAAGTCAGGTACAACCGGAATTCAACTATTATAGTTATAATTAACCCTTTCATGACAGGAGCTTCCTGAAATTTTGCGAAAAACCCTGTGCCAATGCATTCTCTTATATATGTATGACAGACTCGCATATATAAGAAAATACATTGGCCTAACAATATTTAGCTTGACCTTGTTAGCCAATGCATGTTCTTATATATGCGTGGCTCCCTATGGGAGACTCGCATACATAAGATAATGCACTGGTACAGGATTTTCAATGCTGCATCAGCGCAGCTCCCATCATGAAAGGGTTAACAAACTATTATAGTTGAATTTGCCACTACAAATCTCTGAGCACACTATTTCCCTGTTTTTGTGCAAACTTTGTGATCACGGATCCCATTGTTCAGCCAAATTACACTATTAACAATATTGAATAAACCAACAATCTCCCGATAAAATTTATGTTGCAATCTTTTGCGCCTGCTTCTTTCATTTAATAATGTCACAAGTAAGTATGCCTTTCTAAATGACATTACCGACACAATCGCCCCTTCATAAAAAAATATTCAGACCAATTGAATGGTACTTGACTTCCAAATCATGTGTCATCATGGTTAAACATTTGCATGGATCGAGACTGATCGAGACAGGTTATTTTGTCACAAAAATGGTATGGGATTAGTGCGACAATAATTTTGAACAATTTGTGAAATACGATTTTTGAATTATCCCTCTTTTATTGAATTCACAAAATGGAAATATCCATATTAAACTATCACAGTTAAATATAACTATAAATATAACTATAACAGTGTGAATTCAGGATGTACCTGACCTCATAACACTTGACCCAGCAAGATACTTAACCCTTCCATGACTGGAGCTTCATGAAATTTTGTGAAAACCCTGTGCCAATGCATTCTCTTATATATGTGAGTCTCCCATAGGGAGCCTCACATATATAAGAGAATGCATTAGCCTAACACAATTTACGTTGACCTTGTACCCTGTGCCAGTGCATTCTCTTATATATGTGAGGCTCCCTATGGGAGACTTGCATATATAAGAGAATGCACTGGCACATGATCTTTAATGCTGCACCAGGGTTAAAGGCGTAATGCAGGGCTCAATAGATTAACCCTTCAAACATCATGAACAGTTCACACAGCGATGTGAGAAACACACAGTATCAACCATAATAGATCAGCGATAACATCACCAGGCTGCGGCTATGTTCTCAATGCTGCAGTGTTCCACCAGGGAATGGTCAGTTCATATAGAGTGACATGGCACATAGTCTCCATCCTTATAGTTTCCTTGCATGTGGTCACACTCCGACTAGTTTCTTTGATTCCTCCTCTTCTGCCTGTAGAGAGTCACTTGTGTATTTCTGTAAGAGTTCCAATTTCTTTCTCTGCAAAATGACTTCCTCAATCTGTGTGAAGAAACAGTTGGGACAAAATTATGCTGAAAAGTTTATATTTTTCATCCTTTCTGCATTCTATGATCAAAATAAAATCGATAAAGTGAAACATTCAGGTAGGGCGGTCAAATAGAAATGTAAAATAATCTTACTCAAAGTAGTTATTTTTACGAATATAAATCCAAATTTATAACACACACCGTCATTCTTATATATCAATTAAATTCAATGACTCTCAGTGGCGAAATAATTTGCATTCGTTTATTGCCGTTTGTTGTTGCGCATTGTTCAGGCGATGTTTTCTGTGGAGTGGTGTGGTCGATTTCATTGAGATTTTCGGCGATGTTAGTAGAATTTTATATTCCCCGAGTTGGCACAGCGCCTGAGTACTAACTTATCAGTTTAATGCACCCGAACAAGTCCATAATATGTCTTTAACAAATTATTCAAGAGGTGGTTTATCACCCAGTGCATACCCTCATGTTGCATACTGTTTAGGGTGGGCATACCCTAAGTAGAAGTCACAGGACCGTGACCATTATCAATCCTTTTTTTTTTAACTGTCCTTGAGTTGAATATCTACACCCATTTCCATTGAAATCTGACCACCCATAGTTGAGACATTCATGCGGACAGACAAAATATAAACAAAGCAATATAAGCCTAGAATAAAGAATGCAAACAAAACTAATTTAAAATTATTTAGGCATTCTAATTATGGAATTATGGTGAACATTCATACCAAATTTCATTGAGATCTGATAACCTGTAAAAGAGAGATACTAAGTATTTGTATGGATGGACAAAATAAATCAACATTTCAAGATAAACGAAGGAGAAAACACTAGAATGGAAGTCCAAAAAAATGTTTACCTCTTTCTGTGATGGGACAGGGACATGTGCGATGAATGGTTGTAGTCCTTCCGTTGATTCCTTTTCTGATTTCTCCACCTCATCAACCTCCATCTGAATTTAGAAACGGACAGTGGATTGATTACTAAACAGTGATCATAAAACAAGTACCAACCAACATATTCCTAGCAATTGTTGTTTTGCAATTCAGGCAGATTCAGGTGGAATATTTGTCCCTAAATTGAGAATTTTGAACAAATTTTGAATGAAATACTGTGAAATAACAATGCCTGAACATTCTATACCATCGGCACAGGTAAGTAGTAGTCTGGTAACTCCCACGTGATGTATTTAAGCATTGAAATAATGTGTCTGACATTTGCAGAATGAGGTCCCCAGAAGGTGAATTTAGTGATGCTATGAAAGACCTAGGATCAGATTGAAGTTCCCCAGTTGAATATGGGATATAAAACTGCAGTCCAAAATAAACATGCAGGGTTGAAATCCTGATTAAGTATAATAAATGTGCAGACCTGAATAAACATGCAGCTAAGTGCAGCTAGAGCCCACTATAACTGTTGACATTTGTAATTACGGGATAGATAAATTGCCTAAATATACACCAGTGTTTCCACAAGGGTGCATCCTATCCAGTCAGTGAGATGGCCATTGTTTTGCATGTACCAGTGTCCCTCTTGCGCACATTCATCAAAATATAACAAATGTGACTACTTAGTCAGAGTTAGAGGTAAAATCCCATGCTCAATTCAGAATCGAAAATGACAAACCAATTTTACTCCAACCCAACCTGCACAGATTTTTTTTCAATGAAATATTTCACAACATCATCTGATTCTAGCAAGTAATAATGCTTACTATTATGCAAATGTCCAACTGAAACAAACAGATGCCGGCCATATATGAAATAGTCAATGGCTGTGTTTGCACATTTATTTTGAGTCTTGATCAAGATGAATATGACTAGCAAGTAAATGTCATTGTTTATGGGCAATACAGTTGTATGGACAGCAAGCCTGAGTTTAGTGTGCCGGTTATTTGCAGAATGAGGTCCCTGGAGGGTGAATTTAGTGATGCTATCCCGCATAGCAGGCTAGCATCACTAAATTCACCCTCTGTGGACCTCATTCTGCTTAGGCCTCATCTTCTCTGGAAAGTTTCTTTATTATCAAATATCTATAGAAAGTTCTTCACATAGATTTTATTTCTTTTTTAGTTTAGTTTCTCTATATCCCCAAATTGGCAGACGACATATTGCATTATCGAGGTACCCAATGGGTGCACATTACAATATTCACCATTTGGGAACTTCAATCTGAGTCTATGTCTCCCATAGCGGGATAGCGTCACTAAATTCACCCTCTGGGGACCTCATTGTGCAAATGACAGGGACATTATAATCAGTCTTGATGGACAGTTGTTAGCACAACTCTGCCAACAGTTTAGCACTAGCACTGTGAATAATGCATCTGTCATTTGCAGAATGAGGGCTAGTGTCACCAAATACACCCTCTGGGGGCCTCATTCTGCTTAGGCCTCATCATCTGGGAATTAACTATATCTCAAACTAACATAGTATTAGTTACTTTTACCCTCCTCTTCAGTTTCTATATCACCAATTTGCAGAAGATAAAATGCACAATCGAGGTGACTATCTGATCATGGGTCTCCCATAGCAGTTGAGGCTTGAGCAGAATGAGGTCCCCAGAGGGTGAACTTGTTAATGCTAGCACGCTGTGTGGGATAGCATAAATAAATTCACCCTCTGGGGACCTCATTCTACAAGTGACAGACACACTATTTGCAGGCTTGCACACAATACTTTTCAGGTCATTGAAAAAGCACTCACTTCTTCCACTGGATATAGTGGGGCCTCTCCGTCAACATCAGGATCGGGTACTATCTCTCCCCTGGCGATGGCTTCCTGTCTCTCTTTCCATTCCTGAACAATAGCTTGAATAGCTAGATGAAAGAACAGAATAATTATCCCTTTCTATACTGAATGGATTCTCTCATTCAACTATAAAAGTATACATTTGAACAGTATATTATTCAACAAGAGATGGACTGTCGTCCGGCGCATACCCCCTCGTGGCATACCGCCTAGTGTGGGCACATCTATAACTTATGATGGCTATACTCAGACATATGGCCCCAGAAATCAGCATTTTCATATAAACAAAGATAACTATAGAACAAAAAACCAAAACAAACTTTTAAATGTGCCATTAAATGTCCTCATAGTGGTGAACATCCATACAAAATTACATTGAGTTCCGAGCATTACTGTTCAAGTTATTAGCTGAACAGACATCGGATGGACCAAACAACCAACATTTCCAGATAAACAAAGATGAATAACTCTAGAATGGAAAAGCGGAACAGACCAATGGAACCCCCTATTGAATGTCCTCATAGCAGTGAATATCCATACCAAATTCCATTGAGATCCCAGCACAATTGTTGAAGTTACAACATGAACAGACACCAGATGGACTAAAAAGCCAACATTTCCAGATAAACAAAGATGAATAACTCTAGAAAGGAAGAGCGGTGCAAAACAATGGAACCCCCTATTGAATATCCTCATAGCAGTGAACATCCATACCAAATTCCATTGAGATCCCAGCACAATTGTTGAAGTTACAACATGAACAGACACCAGACAGACCAAAAAGACAACATTTCCAGATGAGCAAAGATGTATAACTCTAGAATGGAATATCCAAACAAAACGATGGAACCCTCTTTTTGATGTCCTCATAGCAGTGAACATCCATACCAAATTCCATTGAGATCCCAGCACAATTGTTGAAATTACAACATGAACAGACACCAGACAGACCAAAAAGCCAACATTTCCAGATAAACAAAGATGAATAACTCTAGAATGGAAAATCAAAACAAACGATGGAACCCTCTATTGAATGCTCTCATAGTAGTCAACGTCCGTACCAAATTTCATTGCGATACGAACACTACTGTTCAAGTTATGACATGAACAGAAACCAGACGGACCAAAAATCCAACATTTCAAGATAAACAAAGATGAATAACTCTAGAATGGAAAATCCGAACAAAACGATGGAAACCTCTATTTAATGTCCTCATAGTAGTGAACATCCATACCTAATTTCATTGAGATCCGAGCACTACTGTTCAAGTTATGACATGAACAGACATCGGACGGACGGACACACGGACAGACGGACGGACGGCCAGACAGGTGCAAAACAGTATACCCCCCTTTTTAAAAAAAGGGGGTATAATTAGATTGGTGTTTAGGGTAATACAAGCAGATGACAGACAGAAAAACAGGTCGTTTGTTGAACTTATTATCTGAGCACATTGCTTTCTTCACCATTCAAGACAATATGCAAAAGGAAAGTATACCTGAGATTTTATGACAGTAAATTCACGAGAACGTACATGCTCATGTTAAATTATTCTTTATGTTGATATATGTTGAGTTTATTCTATGTGCAACAGCCCATTGGGTGTATTTTGCATTAAATCTTATCTTATCTTATCTTTCATAAGGGAGCTACTCGTCAATGAGTACTTAGTACAGAAAGGGTTAAACAAGAATTGAGAATGTCTTCTCCCAAAATATTTGAAAACTAATTTTTATGCAATTCTGTGCCAGAGAACCTAAGGATTACCCCATATGAAGAGTTTCAAATATTACTTTAAATAAGGATGCAGAGGTATTCCATTGTCAGGTAACATAGCTTTATGGTTGCGTGTCATGAATCACGACTGATAGAGGATATCTAGTGGTTTGAGTGGAAACCGAAAATAAACATGTGTCTGGTTCAAAAATGAGATAATGTTATTATACACAATTCTAAAGAAATTCACCATTCCCAACAATAAATTTTCTCAAAACCATTCTCAATTGATGCACCAAAGCCGACAGCAGATCTCTGTATTATGAAAGTGAATATTATATAACAGCAATTGTTTTCTATAATCCATGTTTCCAAAGAAATTCACCATTTCCAACAATAAATTTTCTCACAACCATCTTCAATTGATGCACCAAAACCGACAGAAGATCTCTGTAGTATGAATGTAACTGCAATTTTATTCTATAGTACATTCAAGTCTGAGTTTAGTGTGCCAGTTATTTGCAGAATGAGGTCCCCAGAGGGTGAATTTAGTGACGCTATCCCACTAATTGGGCTAGCATCACTAAATTCACCCTCTGGGGACCTCAGTCTGCTTATATAGGCCTCATCTTCTCTGGAAAGTTTCTTTATTATCAAATTTCTATAGAAACTTCTTCACATATATTTTATTTAATAAGTTTCTCTATGTCCCAACATTGGCAAACAACACATTGCATAATCGAGGTCCCAATGGGTGCACACCACAATATTCACCATTTGGGAAATTCAATCTGATTCTATGTCTCCCATAGCAGATGAGGCCATGCAGAATGAGGTCCGCAGAGGGTGAATTTAGTGATGCTAGCCCTATGGGGACCTCATTCTGCAAATGACAAGCACACTAAACTCAGGCTATATCAAACTATATCAAAAATAGGATATTGGACAATTTTTTCCAAAAAAACTCAATATTGATAGCTCCATATTATACTCTTGCTCATACCTTTTTTCTCTTGTTCCGTCTCTTTTGGTAGAAGCACTCCATCATCTTCATCACAATAACCATAGTAATCAGCATCAATATCCCTCATTAATTCAGCGCGGGTCCTCCTGGGTGGAGGTGGAGCTGTCAAGATAAGTAGACCTATGTTACAGGGTCGGTTACCTATGTCATAATTCGCTCTCAAATGGCAGCAAGATATCACGCTCGGCAAATTCAACATCTGTTTTTTCTATATATTTTTATATTTTCCAAAGATAGCAGTAAGCTATTAGACTAACTACTCATCTCGGATACTGCAAAAAACTGGTATAACATGATATCTCCCCCCCCCCCCACCGGATATCACCCCCCCCCCCCCCCCCCCCCCATGTATGACTAAACAATGTTTACTCATTGGATATCGTTTGATCCTGAATGGCCAGAAAAATGTTTTTTATTGTTTTATTTTATTATTTTTGTTTTAGATTTCAATTTTTTTTTTTTTAAGATGGAAACATTTTGTTTCACTCAGTTTGATCCTGAAATGGGCAGAAAAATATTGTTTTTTGAGATTAAATTTTTTTTTTTTCAAGTCAACCTTCACCCATTTCAAAATTTAAAAGGATTGAATCATCAGCCAAATTCGCAAATCAAAATAATCTTGAAAATTCGTAGGACCATAGCCTAATTTTTATTTGAGAAATGACCAGGATTCGAAACACAAATCTAAGCATAGACGTCCTCATGCCTCAAAATAGTATTACGCCACTCAAAGATTCTATTTATAGACACGAAATCTGAGCATAAAAGTTTCTAATTCAGCCAAGCATCATAATAATATAGACTATAGAGCAAAGCATTGAATACTTACGCTCCTGTTCAAATAGTTCTCTCACTCCAGGTAAGTCTTTTGAGGCTCCAAAATACCTGAAATGTTTGTAGAACATAAAGCCAAGGCCTGATGGAGTGCACATAATTATGTGTCTGATGTCAAATTAAAAAACTACTTTAACCCTTTCAGTGCCAAGTCCGATTTTTGTATCAACCCTAAGAGCTCTTTCCATCAATGTATCACATTATTATAATCATAAATTTGAAAAATGATCAAGGAAATATGGGTTGATACAAAAATTGGAGCTTGGCATTGAAAGGGTTAAAATTAATGGAACTTTCAGACCGCAAATACTGTCTTCAGACATAACTTTTCACTCAAAATTCTAATTTTTGCCATTATATGCCATTGTTTTGCCATTTTAGTTTTAACTGTCTGTGACTTTGAAATTAAATGGGATGTTAACCCTTTGAAACATCACAATATTTTGGTAATTCTTGTATGATGCTACCCTTTCTTCATCAGTATGGGGTTGACTCATTATTATTATAATGGTAAATTGGCTTTGTTCTGCAGAAAAATTATACTTTTCAACAAAACCACAATTACACACATTATTGTTTGGGAATTTCCAGGAAAATGCCAGAACCAAAGCAAATTTTTATTGAACAAAACTCAAATTATCATGTCACACATTGACGAAAATGTACACAAATAGCGCAAAATAAAGTGCCAGTGATTGCTCCGATCCAAGAAAAAACTAAATTCTGAGAAACAAACTAGTCTAACAGTTCAAGTCATAACAGAGGAATAAAGATGAAAATATGGCACCCATGATAAGTCAATGTCAACTAGAGGTGTGACTGTCCCAATGGGACTACGGATACCCCCCTGTTTTTAAAATACTAAGATGTTTCACATGTCAGTAAACATTTAGTTAAAATAATAAAATAACAGTTCCCATTGCAGGTGTACAACCATAACCCTAATCTTAAACCTATTGACCGAAAAATGTTGGAATAAAAGCTTGGACAAAATTATGTATGTTGCGAAAAAATTTCTAAGTTGTAAAAGGGGAATAACTCCACCAAAAAATGTCGGACAGACGTCATAATCGCAGGTGCACAGGATCCCATGGTACTAAATATCAGTGCCAAGATTAAAAAACATTGACCGAAAAATGTAGGAATAAAAGCTCGGACAAAATTATGAATGTTGCAAAAAAAGTTTCTAAATAAAAAAAGGGGGATAACTCCACCAAAAAATGTCGGACAGACGTCATAATCGCAAGTGCACAAGTTCCCATGGTACTAAATATCTGTGCCACGTTTTTAAAAAATTGACTGAAAAATGTAGGAATAAAAGCTCGGACAAAAGTATACATGTTGTGAAAATTTTCTAAGTCGAAAAAGGGGGGATAACTCCACTAAAAAAAGTCCAACAGACGTCATAATCGCAGGTGCACAGGTTCCCATGGAGGTTGATGTCTGTGCCAAGTTTCACGGAAATTGATCAAAAAACGAATGAGAAAAACTCTGGACAAATTTGTGTCCATGGACGGACGACGCCGACGGACGACGCCGACGGACGACGCCGACGGACGACAGACGGACGGACAAGCTGACTCCAGTATACCCCCCCCTAACTTCGTTGCGGGGGGTATAATAAAATAGTGATAATAGCAGCTGCTACATGATATTTATTTTAACATCTCAGCCTTGAAATATTTTAATAGTAGCAACACACCTGGCTCGCTGCTGACAATATATTCTTATTCAGACCATGGCTGCACAACCAAAGAGCCATCAATGGCTGATTTATTTTAATTACAAAGCGATAGGTCCATAAGGTCAGCTGTGACAACTGTGTTTATGTAAGGGGGTGGCTTTAAAATTTATCTTTATTCTACTTTAATAATACAGGCCGGGATGAATGCTCTGAATTTGATTAAATCTGACCGAATTATTATAGCAGATATTTGAATATAGTATGGGTTGACAGACATGTGTCATGCACAGGGACAGAAGATGGAAGAGAGAGGGGGGGGGTGATGAGATCTTAGCGCACCAACTTTGGTCAAAATTTTCAACACGTGGAAATTTCATGCCTGACACAACATTAGTCGGAAATTTTACACCACATATAGTTTGAATTTACACCCGTTGTTTGATTTTCCCACCAGTATTAAATTAGTGGGGAATTTGCTGTTGTTTTTTTTACTTTTGGTCTGATATGGGCATCAATTGGAAATTTTCCAACCTTAGGGGAAGTCAGGCCCATAAGTCAAGTAAAAACAAGGGTTGCACATCATAGACGCTACCCCCGTAAATTGGGCTAGCATCACTAAATTCACCCTCTGGGGACCTCATTCTGCTTGAGCCTCATCTTCTCTGGAAAGTGTCTGTCTTATCAAATTAGTTTCTTTAGAAACTTCTTCGCAAGGATGCTTTTTCTTTTTTAGTTTAGTTTCTCAAAATCTCCAAATTGGCAGATGACACATTGAATATTCAAGGTTCCCAATGGGTGCACATCACAATATTCACCATCTGTGAACTTACATACGAGTCTAGGTCTCCCATACCAGATGAGGCAATGCAGAATGAGGTCCCCAGAGAATGAATTTGGTGATGCCAGCCCACTGTGCTTGAAAGCGTCACTAAATTCACCCTCTGGGAACCTCATTCTGCAAATGTCTGGCACCTTATTCTCCTGGTCTGTGCTAATTTATCTATGACTTCCTTGAAACATTGAACAGAAAAGCAATACGAATGTACAGTGTGTGTCTTACTTGTATCCCTTGTTGCCTGGAACTTCTTTTCCTTCATGATCCAACATTTTTGGCCCAATTCTCTAGAGAAAATAAATTTATAATGATTACACAATCATTCTCAGGAAAAACTAACTGCGAAAATGGATGCAGTGACTACTATCCATACTTATAACACCCCAATCAGCCCTCGACCAATGAAAATGATCCTATGAGGTCCTGTGATCTTTATTTACTGTAAAGATCATAATCTCGTATTCTACAGTGTAAAACAGCCTGTCATCATTGCAATAGGAGTATGCATTGTGTTAGTGTCGTGGGTCTTGATTGACCAATTACACACACCCGATAGTTCAGACAAAAGAGCATTGGTTGACTGGTACTGATATGTGGTGTACCAAGTGATCTGACTACTAGCAAATGCAGGGACGTAGCTAGTCTAGTTTAGAGCTAGTCTAGTCCTTGGCCCAGCCAGCTCCACTGAGGTGACTAAAAAAAACAAGTCTGGCAAAAATTTCTGTATGCTTCGCGATAACCAATTCTCACCTTAATTATTGGCATTTATTGCTCAATCAAGTCCTAAAATCAATCAAAATAATTAGCACAATGAGTTGGCCATAAACCAGTAATAAATACCAGTTGTAGTGATTATAACAGATTGTGTAACCCTTCTGGTAACCTACAGGTTACATAATAAGCGCAAACCAGGCAAACAAATAATAGATTACGCATAATTTTGAAATCTGCAGGGCTGGTATGGGTTAATGACTGTATAGTCCAGTGATTAGGGTGTCGGACTTGTATTCGCTGTAAACACAACGATATGTCGCTAGTCTATTATGAGTCTTCACACAGCAGTGGCTTGGCTGCTTTGAGTGATGTGTAATTGTCAGATTGCTCGCTGATACAAATCCCGCGCCAAGTTGTGACCCTTGAGCAAGGTCGCTCGTACGGTGTCAGCTTCGCATCACTCACGCATTAAATTAGTACCAGTCAGCTTGTCATACTGATGAGTATCAGAGCATGTTCTGATCAAACTAGAGCAGTGCCTGCAATGGCTGCAGATGGTTCATTGATTGGCTTGTACAAATGACTGGGGTAATATTGTAATATTTACAAGCGTACGTGTGTTAGAGCAAGTAATTGGTTAATCGCTATATAAAATTGGTCATTATTATTTATTATTATTATAGTTCAGAACTTGGGCTTAAATTATTGACTAATTTACTAAATACTAATAAATATTCGCAACTGGTTGATTGACTGAGATTTCCCCCCAGCAGCTACATGTATATCATAAGATACTATGGGTGGCGGGATGGGGTGGTGGGTGGGAACTTATCCTTATTATTTATGTGGGCAGTAGAGGGTATCACTGTCAGCAGGGCGTGTAACTAGAGGGTATCACTGTCCAGCCGGGACGTGTAACTAGAGGGTACCCGTATAGAGGCTACTGCCCACATAAATAATAAGGATAAGTTCCCACCCACCACCCCATCCCGCCACCCATAGTATCTTATGCGCCGCAGGCGCCCGTATAGAGGCTACTGCCCACATAAATAATAAGGATAAGTTCCCACCCACCGACCCATCCCGCCACCCATAGTATCTTATGCGCCGCAGGCGCCCGTATAGAGGCTACTGCCCACATAAATAATAAGGATAAGTTCCCACCCACCGACCCATCCCGCCACCCATAGTATCTTATGCGCCGCAGGCGCCCGTATAGAGGCTACTGCCCACATAAATAATAAGGATAAGTTCCCACCCACCGACCCATCCCGCCACCCATAGTATCTTATGCGCCGCAGGCGCCCGTATAGAGGCTACTGCCCACATAAATAATAAGGATAAGTTCCCACCCACCACCCCATCCCGCCACCCATAGTATCATTTCACCAATCCTTAGCGGAAAACCTGATAGTAAGCTCACCTTATAATCTGGGCCTCCCAGTTCCTTGATTCTCTCCTCCCAGTGACCTTTCTCACGTAGCAGTTTATTAATTTCATCATTCAGATCCCTCAGCCTAAATTCGCCGAGACCAGCTACAATTTAGAAACAATAAACTAAATAATCCATATTCCAAACGATAATTAGAGATAAAGCTATGATTGTCGCAAGCTTAAGGTTAATAAAGAATACCGGTACCCCTCTGGTGCACTAGAAGCACTACAGCTACCGGTATTTCTTAATAATCGACCATTTTAATGAGGTTGCAGACCAACCACTACCAGTGAACCATGGTCAAGTGGTTTCACCTTTAATGCCATAGGTTGACCTCCAGTATTCGCCAGTATTTGCACAGCAGGAATATAATCCATCACCATTCCACACTGCAGTATTTTCTCTCAACACCACTGTCAACAACAATAGACAGTCCTTAATCTATCACAATTTTAAATGGCGCGTCTCAAAATTGTTTGTTGAATCTGCAAATATTTACTGCAAAATATTCGTGGCATTGGAACTTTCTCAAAATCTGTTTGCGGAAAATTAAGGAATTTATTTGGGATATAACATTGCATGTTCGTGCACAAATGCCACATATATATCGCTAAAAACCCACTTCAGAAGACTCACATAAGAGTTAGAACTTGTAAACATATCATCGGCCATACTTACGTTGGGCAGTGGCTCACTGTCCACATGTAACATTTGGCCAAATCAGATCAAAAATCAAATCGATAAAATAATGTCTAAAACGCATGGCCCTAAATAAGGTGTGTGCAATTACAAACACAAGGTAGAACCAATGAGTTTAGTGTGCCTGTCATTTGCAGAATGAGGTCCCCAGAGGGTGAATTTAGTGATGCTATCCCGCATAACAGGCTAGCATCACCAAATTCCACCTCTGGGGGACATCATTCTGCATGGCCTCATCCGCTATGGCAGGGTTTCCGCCAGGGGGGAATTAATGAGTCCGTATTGGGGAAACACAAAACGCGACGGGACGACCATGGTTCGTCCCGTGGGTGGGGGGAATTTTTTTTTATTTGACACTGAAAAGAAGCCATTTCCTTGCACCTGAGTGTCCCATAAAGCAATCCAAAGCTACGTATGTTATGCAAGTCTATCATTTCCATGTGTGCATTAATTCTGTTGATGGTATCCAAATGATTAGTTATTAAATTACGTATGTAAGACTGCCGTCTGATTGAAGACTATATAAATGAACGAGCTACGAGTTTAATACAGTGTTTACAAATTTATAACTTACAATAAGATTCCAACAGGTAGAATGAATCCAAACACTAAAAAGCATCTACGCATTGACCAATAATACCTAGCAAGGAGAATTTAAGAAAGTATTTCGTAGAATTTCAAGTAGCGTCAGTGAAAATGAAACTGAGAGGATTATTATATTCTGTCAATCATAAAACTATTTGTGCGCGGCGACGTCACACTGCAGGATTTGTCTGCAAGAGATATTTATAGCAGCGAAATACGAATGGCAGTGAAATCTTTCACCCGGAACGCGTAGCTTGTTCAATAGTCCAACAACTGATGACCGCAGCTATAGAACAGAGTTTTAGCCAACGAGTTATACACTATAATTGAGTTTTTGGCGGGAAGTGTGAACATGTGTGTCGTTGATTATTGTGCTTGGGGATCCAGGCGGGACAACAAAACTATTATTGACCGTACTTTGACTTTATCTCTATATTGGGGGGGGGGGTATGTGTTCGTGTTTATCCTCCATGCATGTAATATGGCTCAAATGAATGGTGTTCTCACTATGAATTCCGGCTATAAAGACTGATTTGGGACAGGTTCCATATTATTGTGAAATAAATCAGTTTGGGATAATAATCAACACGCGTAGAGAATCACATGTATTTTTCAGGAACTTCACTTAATGGTACATCGAACTCAAAACAAATGATAATACAGCAATAAGATAAATGATCAACATTGAGTAGTTTCATCCACGAAAATCCTGTGCTTAAAAATATCCCCGACTCAGCAATTGTGTTCTTTGATCCAATTATGTGATCGTACGATAGCACAGGGTCCTCGAGCGTGAGTAGTTTCATCCATGGAATCCCGTGCACAAAAATATAGCCGCACTCAACAGTCCTGCATTCTTTGATGTTACCGCGACATGTATTACTCTGTATCTAATGTCGCTATTTGACAATTTCGGGAGATAGACTGTGTTGATATCATTTTGTCAATATTAATGAAAATAAGTGTAGATATATAGCCTGTCGACACAGACAAGACTGAAAAAGTTTTTAATAAGTCATTTATTTGTGTAGGAGTGGGATTTCATGCAACGACCGACGGGGGGAATGGGTCCGTGTGACGGACCCGCAGCCGGCCTGGCGGAAACCCTGGCTATTGAAGTTCCCAAATGGTGAATATTGTGATGTACACCCATTGGGAACTTCGATAACGCAATGTGTCGTCTGCCAATTTGGGGCTATAGCAGCTATAGAGAAAGATATGTGAAGAAGTTTCTGTAGAAATTTGATAATAAAGAAACTTTCCAGAGAAGATGAGGCCTAAGCAGAATGAGGTACCCAGAGGGTAAATTTAGTGATGCTAGCCCGCTATGTGGGATAGCATCATTAAATTCTCCCTCTGGGGTCCTCATTCTGCAAATTACAGACTCTCTATAATCAGGCTTGATTAGAACTCACCATTTTGAATCTGTGCAACCTTTCTTGAAACCTCCCCAATTATCTGTCGTCTCCATTTCTCACTCTGTGGCAGACTATCACACTCTGTTGCCAGGTATGGCCTTCTCTCCTAGTAAAAGTTTTAAAGTTTTAAAATAACATATACCTGTTCCCATAAAAGAGTATCAATCTGATTTAAAGGTACTCAATCCGATTAAGCACCCCTAAATTACTATTTCTTTGGCTTCAGGGGTAAAAAATATTTGATTCGAGTCGAGGAACCCACCCTTCAAAGCTCAGAGTGATCAGATATCGAAATGTGTTAATTTTTGGAGATGTGGGCCACTTCCACGTCTCAAACGGACAAATTACGGACAAATTGCAGGTGTAAGATGGATAACTCTAAAATCAAGTGATTTTTATTAACAATAATAACCACTTGATTTTAGAGTTATCCATCTTACACCCGCAATATGTCTGTAATTTGTCCGTTTGAGACGTGGAAGTGGCCCACATCTCCAAAAATTAACACATTTCAAAAATCGATCTCTGAGCTTTGAAGGGTTCCTCGATTCGAATCAAATATTTTTTACCCCCAAAGCCAAAGAAATAGTAATTTAGGAGCGTCTAATCGGATTGAGTACCTTAATTGATATACTGACTGATGGAAAATTGACAGGCCAATTTCACTTCACTGTCCTCAAAAGGGAAGAATCAAGTAAAACTTTGGTCATATAAACAAAATGGTTCGTTCTCATGGAAATTATTTTTTCAGGGAGTCAGATATGTATATTTATTATTTATGACCCATTTATTTTTGTGAAGAGGTGGGTATTTATGTATCAAATATTTACATGATTTCCATTTTCAACTAATATAAAAGATAAGACTTTCCTATGGTTCTATAAACTTCCCTATCAAGGTTTGGGTTAGTAGAAACACCACACCCGGACTATTCACAATTGTTATTGTCTATAAACTGAATACCTCTCCATTCTAACATTTAATCCTGAATTTCACACAGTGCCTTTCAAATGTACACTAGAGCATGAGGATCAGCTAATTGTCTTCTTAATGATACAGGCGGCCTTTGCCATGGGTATAGCTGTTAAAATAGTCACATCGGCTAAAATCGCCATAAACAGAATGAATATTATCTAATAGACAGATGTTGTTCTTATTGCAATCATAAATATCATGTAAATTGCATGTTATTGTCATGTTTGTATGCTTTGTTACATACAGGTAAACAAACATAAAAAAAAATAATTCAAAACCATTTGTTTATAGGAACACTTCGAACTACCGGATCGTCCAACGAAAATGTTCCGTTAAAATATAGAGCTATTCCCCTTCCATTGAAAATACATGTTTAGGTTGAATTATGTTGCATTCTGGGAGCCATAACGGGGGGAAATCTTTCTATGATTTCAGCTGTTTTCTATTCATCTTCTAATGCACAGACATTTAAATGGTGATAAATTGTAGCATTTTAATAATATTTTATGGTATAGATTGTTATTAAAACCGCATATCAAGGCACTATAAAAAAATAATTTGATACTCGAAAATTAAATGGGCCTTTAAATGATTAATAGCAGATTGTTTAAGCAATTTTAATGGAGTTTTAACAGTATAAAACCACTATCACCTGCCTGTGAAACTAATCACAAAATAAAAGGTGATTGCTTGGCCTGTCAAAATAACCTGTCTAAAGAGAATGGAATGTGAAATTACCTTGAAGGTTTAATAGTTTGCACAATTCCAAACCATCCAGACTTTAAAATGTAAAAAGTCCATTCCCCAGTTATGCTTTTAACCCTTCCATTACTGGCGCTTTCATAAATATTATGAAAACCCTGCGCCAATGCATTCTCTTATATATGTGAGTCTCCCATAGGGAGACACATATATAAGAGAATGCATTGGACTAACAATATTTACCGTGACCTTGTAAGACAAGGCATTCTCTTATTATATATGAGGCTCCTGCCATGTAATAATTAAACTACCGACCTCTGTATAATATGTGACCCGCCGTATCAAATCCAGTCGGAAGTCGGGATTTTTTTACCCTGTGTGTGCCAATGCATTCTCTTATATATGCGAGTCGACCATAGGTCGCCTCGCATATATAAGAGAATGCATTGGCCTAACAATTTTTTACAATTTTAATAATTTGTTCTTGTATTCTTTAACAATTTTATAATTTCACCCATACAGAGACCCAGACAAACATGAGCAGACGACACTCTTCTATATGCTTCTATATATGTGTGGGGCTCCCTGCAGGGTAATGGATGTTTTTTATTTTATGTCCTAAAAATTGTAAGAAACATACATGTATATTTAAAAAACATGATAAAAAATTGTTAGGCCAATGCATTCTCTTATATATGCGAGGCGACCTATGCTCAACTCGCATATATAAGAGAATGCATTGGCACAGGGTAAAAAAAATCCCGACTTCCGACTGGATTTGATATGGCGGGTCACATATAGTATATCAGTCATACCCTCAACATTAACCTCTTGGCTACTGTACGTCAGTACTGAGTTTGGACGTATAATGTCACACTGTGTGCTATACGTCCAAACTGAGTACGGGCCTACATCAGCACACCAGAAGTTGGCCATTATCGACAACTAGAACTCAGCGATTGGTGCATCGGAACAACTGTATCTCGAAGTTTCAAACAGTGTATGATGTTCCACGATTTTGAATGATAATAACTTTCAACTGAGTCAGTTTTATGGTTTTCATGCTATTCCCGTTATATTTTTCAAATGGAAAATGACCATAACCTCATCAGCCCTGAGCCCAGCACCCAACATCAAAATGTCATTAGCAGTTAAAATAATACTGGTAACTACAGTATGATCATCGACATATGTCTTTGTATTCAATCACCACAATTCACGTACCTTTTCCTTATTATCGCCAACATGGGCAGCCCTCCATCTGGCTAACGTTGTCCTGAAACAGAACATATGGAACTTTTAAGTAATAATGTTAGCAATAATGGATAGTATAATGGATGTATATAGTACCTATTCAAATACATGTACAAATATTTAGGAAAATTTCAGCCACATCCATGATATCATTTGAGAATAGCTCAGAATATGATATCATTGAGAATAGCTCAGAATACACAATGTCCGAAATACAGCTATGTTCTGGTTAATCGACCCTCCTTAACGATGCTGACCACCGGTATTACCGCGGTACTCAACCGCGTTCATGTGATCATGATGGACAACATCATAAAAGTGCAAAATACACATTGATTAGTAATTCCTTTGGAAATGTTCAGATAATAAGTTCAACAAACTACCAATAAATATGAATCCTTCTATACTTGTATTATATGTCATCTGCTTATTTTTCCTGAAAACCTCTCCAGATGAAAAATATACCATTTCAATGTATACTTTTATAAATGAGTGGGAAAAAACCTTTAGTATAGAAAGTGTTTAGCGGGATAAACTGTAGTAATTCTGACCAATCAAAGACATTCAAATTTAGCCTACCCTTTTGAGAAAATAATTTCACTAATTTTTTAGCTTTTATATTATATCTATACATGTAGATATGTACTAGGGCCCTACGAATCTGCACTTGTCAGCAGATTCAAAATCCGATATCGAATCGTGAGGCCAATATCTATATCGATTCTTGAATCGGATAGCAGCAATCGCATAGCATATGCTCAAATGTGTTCGCAGATTTGTTCTTATGATGCATCAAGTAATTCTGAAAGAAAATAACTTTGCAAGCATGTGCGATTCTCCAGTTGTAATTCTGATTACGTTAATGTGGAAAAGGTAAGTTAGCCATTAATCTAGATGCAAGTTTATATCTTTATGGTGATATTGACGCATAAATCTCTATTGTAATTCATGGCGTGATCACAACTTTAACTGGTGATATATTTACATGTACATGGACAATCAATTGGTTTGCGAAATTAGGGTCAATATCCATCCAGATAAAACATATGCATTAGAAAATCATTTACCAAATAATAAAATGCTAGGCAATATTGGATACATGTAGTTTGTCTCTTAACCCTTTCATGATGGGAGCTGCATTGGTGCAGTCAATTCATGTAGCTCCAAGAAGCTACAGTATGTGGAGGATGGTATATACAAATGTAATAGATCATGTCATGAATCTCTACTCTGGCTAACGCCCGTAGAGATCATATTCCACCAGTACAAAACCTTGGAACTCTTTTGAAGTTTTGACAGGGAACTGTAAAAAGTCGAAAAAATAATGCGAGGAATATATTTCCCAGTTGGTATGTTACCTAATAATTTAGTTCACTGTATGTGAATGTCCTAACTCAAAATTGGATGCTTTTCTCTGACTTTTGTGAGCCGATATCGCGATAAACATTGAATAAATTACTCAGGAGAAACTCCATAATTGTAAGTGATGCAAATTAAAATCACTCACAAATTTACTTAATTCAAGAAATTTCGAGTTGGGACCTTTAAATACAGTGAAATACTTTATTAAGGAACAGATAATATCTAAGAAATGAATTCCCCGCATTAGTTTTTCGACTTTATAAGGTTCCCTGTCAAAACTTCAAAAAGTTCCAAGGTTTTATAATGGTGGAATATGATCTCTACGGGCATTAGCCATAGTAGAGATTCATGACATGACCTACAAATGTAAGTAAACCAGCCTCTGATAATTTACCGCAACATGCATGTTGTGACAAATATCGTGAATGCATCATCCTATTTTAACATCACCCCGCGCAAAATTTGCTTCAATGTCTCAATGATGTGTAAAAATTGGATGTTCAAAAATATTTTTATTGAATGTCCCATTCGGTGAGTCGACACCGAATCATATCGCCGATATTGACATCGAATATTCGCAGGGGCCTAGTATGCACTGTAATAAATGAAGTCAACAATCACAAGGCTCTTAAAAATACAAATTACTTACATTGCTTTTTCACTATTCCTGGCCTGAGAAAAAGAGATAGAGAACAATTAGAATATGACAACTATCGACATATGTATAACAGTTTATTCAAAAATTCAAAGCACCTCTGATAAATAAAACATATTTCATAGCATATTTTAGTTTTTTGCCAACATTTGCTGAACTATTTTTTTAAGGAAAAATCACCATAAAACTACGTAATCTCTGAAAAGATGAATCAGTATAGAGTATTTTTGTCTGCCAGATTATTGGAAAAGTGGTTGAATAATCTTTATGTTGTTTTTGGTCCTTTACCCGATAGTTCTGCAAATGGCTGCCAAAAAACTAAAATATGCAATGAAAAATGAGCGCATACCCTAGTTGGATTCATAGCCTAGATAATGCAGTGTGTTTTTTGAAAATATTTCCGGTCAAACTGTCTATCGACCTACATGAAAAAAAACTAAATATTATTCTTTTCTATTTCGTTTTTTTTTCTTCTAAATTTGAACACATCTGTCATATTGTGAGATTAACATATGTTGTTATAATATTATAGCATACATTGGTTATAAAGGATAATGAATTTTCCCTTCAAATTGATTGTTTTTAATTCACGAATGGGACGCTTCCTAGTGAGGCAAGGAGCTGTTATGGTATGGTATTAGTATATACTTTAGAGGACATAGAGTCCCAATATTAATCTTTCCAATTAATTAGGTTAATGATTCATTAGCTTGAATCAGCAGCTGAACTAGAGAAAATGGAATCATTTTTGCATTTGTGATTTCGAGAAACTAATAAACGTAGGGGTCGAAATAAGCACCATAAGGGTGTGATTATTTTGAAAAAATAATAAACGTAGGAGTGTTTATTTGGATCCCGAGAGTACTGTTGGAACACACCAAAAAGTAGCGACAAGGATCCAGTGACAATAAAGTGATAATATTATGTCAAATATTTAGAAGAATCTGTGACATATCTATTGCTATACATACACGCTCTTATATCACAAACATTTAATTTTTTTCTAAATTCTGGCCATCATATTTTGACGAACTTGTGACTTTTTCACCACTGTAGTGTAATGTATGGATGTGTACATGTACTAGTATGTAGTTTAGCATGTGCATGAGCTGTGATGCCTCATTGCTAGGTAGTTAGTGTGTCGGCTTTATTTTTTCTGCATATACATGCAGATCGACCTCCATCTTCAACATTCAAAAAGTCGTAAGCATCAAATGCCAGTAATATGTATGCCTCGCCGAGGCTCATTGAGTTATTTAAAGTGGCAATCGTCTTCTACCAGTGTAATGTACAGGGATGACACTAGTTATTTGGCATTAAAACGTAAAGTGAAATTGCCATCACTATTATTACTTCAGCCTAAATCCCCACCCATCACTATTATTATAGTAGAAAGGTTCAGGTTACTACGTTTTCAACTTTTTGGTGAACAACGACAAGGACCAGTCTATCGCGAGAATTTTGGCAACAACTGTCTAAATTTCTAGTTCATGGAAGCAAAAGTACATTTTAATGAATGATTTTCATCTGAAAGTTCATATAACTGCTTAGTGAATAAAAATTGCTATCTAGCTGTGGTCTCATTGTTTTTATGACTCTCGTGTCTGTTTATTTGCGCACTCCAAGTCTCTTGTTGAATAGACTTGGTTCGTGGTCGAAAGATGCAAAAATCTGAAAAACGTAGTATCCTAACCCCCCCAGCATTATTAGGCAATCACGATTATTAGGCACCTGAGAGTACCAGTACACTTACATGGTCACTGTGGTATGTACATGCATGTATACAAGCTCCAGCGTAAATATGTGTGGTGGTGGTGATGTTGTTGATTTCTCGAATTACATAATTAATACATTTCAGAATAAGATAATGACCACCCCCGGAGGGCCGGAACAGATAATATAGTAGCGATGTGCGAGTAAGCTGAGTCGCATCAAAGGTCAATATACTGAAAAAATATTCTCAAAATAAGGATACCAGATTCCTTAATTTAGAATATTCTGCGAAGAAGAGAAATAAGTGAACATTCAGACGCCCACAATTCAATCGCAAGTGGAGGAATCGGGATCCGACAAAATCGTGGATAGATTGTTCACACGATTGCAATGTCGTCGTAGATGATGATATCGTAGGTTGTTCGTAAGCATGTGATTGACTACCCTGCGATATTTCCAGCCACGATTTTTATGTACACACGACTGCGATTATGTCGCAAGTGGAGGTATCCAAGGATACGCCACAATTTCTGATCTAAAATCAAACAGTGCTTGATATTATTTGTTGACTTGCGATATTGACGTGAGCATGTGCAGTCTAACTACCGGTTACTTCCTACGACGGAAATCGTTCACTTACGATTGAATCGTGGTCGTCTGAACGTTCACTAAAAGACAGACAAACCAACCAAGAGATTGGTAAACCGATTTTGATATGCATTTTCGCAATTTTGTCAATTTGCATACATGTACTAGTATATGTTATTAATTGGTTGTTTCCATATTGGCCGAGTTATGAGGCCGAGGTCTGTCGTATTGGCATGAGGCCGCAGGCCGAAGGCTAATACGACAGACTGAGGCCTCATAACTCGATCAATGTGGAAACTACCAATTAATAAGTATTTTATTAATTAGCAACAATGTAATAATTGTTTCACAGGATGAATATATTAAGTTAACATAGATATACCATTGTGTGTTTTATTAAATTAACAATTATTCCAGTAGTTTGTATTCTTCAATCTTGTGAACTTTGCGAAGAACTTGCAGCGATTTCCACTGGAAATGTTATTGACACGGATACATGTAGTTCATCCACCTACAGTACATGTATATTTATTCCCCAAAACAGTGACTGTCCGTAATTCATCCGAAATCAACTGCAATCTATCTTCCGTCGACTCAATATTTTTTGCCGATCGAGCTAATTACGTATGACGTCAGGTACGTTACCCTGACTTATTGGCCGCGTTTTCTACTTATTGGCCGACTATTTGTTACTTATTCAGTTATTGGCCGTGATTTTCCACTTATTGGCCGACTTTGGTTACTTATGACGCGGGCAGCGTTATACGTATTGCGGCCGATAACGCGTGGCTAATTAATAATAAAACTTATTGACTGAATTCTTGCTGAATTCAGTTATTGTTGCTGAATTTTCACACTTCGGTTTATTTCCCAGACCTGGTGAATGTTTTGTTTACATCGAAATTATGCAACATAGATGACTCATGCCGATCAAAAACACGTTCAGCGGTATCCGAATTATTAGACAGTACTGGCATTCATTTAGTCGATAAATATATTAATGCTTGACAACAATTATAATCTGAATATTAGTGAAATAATACCATTTTTCTTGTATTTAGTCACGGCTATTTCTTTTTAAACGACCACAGTACGCTGAAGTCAGAACAATTGATAATTTTATTTACACATTAGATTGTACAAAAAATGTTACACAAATGTAAAATATTAATTTAAGTAAATAAAATAAATATTTAACAAATTGTTTATATTTTCCCCAAATTTATTTGGTTATTTATTTTGTGATAAATGTTAAATCCTAAACTATATTATCAATTATTTTTCTCTCAAAAACTGTTTACATGTTCACTGGAAACACGTGGTTTTGCGACATGGTACACGTTGTGTTTTTATATTGTTTTACATGATATATACAACACGTTGGAAAGTAAATGGATAAGAGCTTGATTATTTGAACACTTGTCACTTTTAGTTATGGTAAGATGGTCAAAATCTCTTTGAAATATATCAGAACTATCTTCTATTTGATGTTGAGAGACGTTCTGCAGGATATAGCCATGTTCAGTTACATATGTGTCGATTGATGTCAGTTAATATGACAATAACATGATTTTTTAGGTCGTTATGGTTTATTAACACCCAACAGGAATGATTATTTGTTGTTGTTGTTGGCATCATAATCATCTGTAGCTGATTAATGTCACTGGTGCATTAACTGCTGGTGCTGTATTCACTAGGTGCTATACTCTGTATGTGTGACGTCTTCTATCCAGGGGCGCCGGAAGCATCCAAGGGCAGGGGGGCAGAGCCAACAAAAAGGGCATTTTCTCCGCAAACTATGGAAAATAACCACAAATTCATTGTGGCAAAAATCCCTATTTTAATAGTATTTGTCAGTTTTTATGGCCGTTTTGTGATAAAATTGACAAAAAATTGATATTGCGTGTGAAATTGGTGGTATTTGGACCAAAAAAGTCACATTTTGCTATAAAAACACGAGATTAAACACACAAAAAACATTTTCTGTCTCCAGAAAAAGGGCAAGTCCTGCCCCCGCTCGCCCCCTTGGTCAAGGGCAGGGGGGGTCAGCTGCCCCCTCTGCCCCCCTCTTCCGGCGCCCCTGCTTCTATCTGGTAAGGGAGAGTTATATACATATATAATATCATTGTTTAGACACTGATGCCTGAAGATCTGACAAAGTTGTGAACAAGTTTATGTCGAAGAAGTTCTGTATCTGCTGACAGTCCTTCGCATTGTCCGAGAAGAAGTTTTATTGTTATGCCGCTGTCATTTATAGAATCCTGGAGTTGCGGACTTTCGGTGAGATCAGAAAACAGAATGTCCCTGTACCCTTGGTTTAAGCTGCAGTTGAGAATGTACTGTAGTGTAGTATACCCCGCTGGACAAAACAAGTGTCCATTGGCACCGCAGTGTATTTGCCGTTCGGCCGTGGTGTCAGAGTTTGTAACTGCAGTTGAGCACCGCGGCCGAACGGCAAGAACACCATGGCCCAACAGCAACTACACTGCGGCCGAAAGGCAACTACACCGCAGCCGAACGGCATGTACACCGTGGTTAGATTTCTGGTTTGTATAGTCTTTTTTCAGTTTAATGAACGTACACCGTGGCAACTACACCATGGCCGAACGGCAAGTACACCGCGGCCCAACTGTAGTTAGCCGGTGGAGCCGCGGTGTAGTTGCATTTCAGCCGCGGTGGCAACGCTAACTGCACCGCGGTTAGGTGGACACTTGTTTTGTCAAGCAGGGTAGTTCCTTGTTCACCACAAGAGCATTTCGGTGTGGCTACAAGATTCATTTTGAACATATGCTCATTTAGGAGAGTGTGACCTAACTTGAGTCGGTTAACTTTCACCTCCGTGGCTCTGTCAGAGAATGAGAATTTGGTAGGCTTCATACCAGTTATTGGAAACAATTCTTGAGTGTGCTGGGAAGTTTTACAAAGGTCCCACGAGGTTTGCCACTTACATTTAACAGAGTCCTTTATTGCATTTTTGTGTTCTTTGAAAGAGTTCAGATTAGAGTGGTCTGTGAAAGAAGCTTGCGGGACAGTAGAAGCTGCTTCTTTTGCTGCAATGTCTGCCAAATCATTACCCGTAATGTTAGTATATGACCTCTCATCCATTTCAGAATAACCCTGGATCCCGTTTCATTGAAAATATCATTTATTAGAGAGTTACATGCACGAGTGTGATCTATGTGACCTTTATAATAGTCTCGATTGTATATTGTCTGTAACGTACTTTTTGAGTCACTGATAACAATGGTTGCTACAGATAGCTTTTTTGTTATGACAAACGATTTGGCATATATTAGACCCAGTCTTAGTCCATAAAGTTCAGCATTGAGACTGTCATCAGAAGATTGAACAGGTTCACTTATGATAACCGGATCGCTGAGTAGGCCACTAGTGTATATAACGGCAGCAGAACCACTGTGTCCATTATTTAGCACTGATCCGTCCGTAAAAATAATCAGGTCTTTTCCACCTTTGCTCTGTAGGAATTTACAGTTATCATTACTTTCGATGTCTAGAGATGCTGCTTGAGATGTATTACTAGAGTTTGGTACAGTTTCAGGAGTTGAGTAGATGGCGTAAGTGCAGAAATCGTCACTTTCAGGGAGATATATTGGTTCTTTTTCTATAGAGCCGAGTTTGTTACCCAACAGATATTTTCCAAAGGAATAGAGTTTTGCCATGGGAGTGTTTTTGTTGGGAAATAGCATGGCATTGTTTAACATTAGTTTTAATTGAGAGTTGTCGGCTTTCCGAAGGATGCGGAGATATTCGGTGGCGGCTATTTCTTTTAGTATAAGAGTTAGAGGTGGAGTGTTTGTTATCACTTCCATAGAAACAGTACTTGTAGAAGACAGAGCACCAGTCCCTCTGATCAAAGCCGATCTTTGTGCACTTTCAAGTTTGTTTAACAGAGAATCATTTATTGTGCACCATACTGGGAATCCATAACTTAGGATCGGAATAACAACTGCCTTATATAGTTTTATGGCTTTCTCCGTACTCACTCCGGTAGGATTTACGAGTTGGCCTATCCTGTTCATAGCACTTGCAGCTTTGCTTATGGTTATATCAACGTGTTCTTTATATGATAAATCTCTGTCTATGGTGATACCGAGAAGTTTTTTTGAAGGTACTTGTTTTAGATAACCCTTGTCAAGCTGAATTGATAGGGAACTATCCTGATTTGCACAGTTTTTTGGTTGAATATGCATGAAATCAGTTTTGTCAGTATTGATGCAGATGTGCCACTTATTACACCAGCGATGTATGGATTTCAGACTGTCATTCATTGTGTCTTCAGCACTACTAAGGGATTGCGCAGAACTGATTACAGTGACGTCATCCGCGTATTTGACAATTTTACAATTGGTGGCTGCGCCTAGCTCTGATATATACAATACAAAGAGAATTGGGCTAATGACTAACCCTGCGGGACTCCAATGGAAGTATTAATTAGGTCACTTTGAAAATTATTAACAATGTTCTTTGTTTTTCTGTTAGAAAGAAAGTCTGTGATGTATTTCATTATGCGACCTTTCAAACCTAGCTCCAAGAGTTTGTAAACAACACCTCTGCGCATAACAGAATCGAAGGCTCCTTCAAAGTCTATGAATGTAAGAATTGAGTGTGTGTTGGACTGTTGATTGCCAGAAACGAACTCAGTGATTTCAAGAAGGGCTTGTGTTGTACTTTTATATTTTCTGTATGCGTATTGACCTTCATCGAGCCACTTGTTGCTCTCTGATTTCCAAATTAGACGGGTTGTCACGACTCGTTCCATCAATTTTCCCACAATACTACTTAAACTTATTGGTCTGTAGGCTTTCTCTTTGTGATATGAATCTTTTCCCGGTTTTTTAATGTATATTTTATTATCTTCTTTAAAGCTGTTGGGGATAGAACCAGAGGACCAGAATATGTTGAACATGACAGTTAAAGCTTTAACCATTGTTTCGCCCCCCTTTTTTATCATCATTGGGTGTATTTTATCAGGGCCTGGTGCTGAGAAATTGTCCATGTTATGGATGACCGTTTCCACTTCCGATTCACTTATATCTTGATTTTCTGCATTGGTAATGTCGTCAGTTAAATTGTGAGAAGTAATGTAGTCATCAGTTTGTTTATTTATTACTGCTTCCCAAGAACGATCAAAATTTGATGTGTTAGCGTGAAGCCTATCAATGTGGACATATTTTAATTGATCAGCAATTTTATCGTCTTCAAATACAGTTGTTCCATTGCAGTGTAGAGAGCTGATTTAACTGTTTTCCAGAAGTCTTTATTGTCTGATTTAGAAATCCTTTCACACATTTTGTTTATTTGGTTCTTTTTAGCAGTTTCAATTTCGTCGCTTAAATCTTTTAAAGCTGCATCATACATCTGTCTGTTGTGAGGGTCAGATTTAGCCTGCCATTTACGCCTGAGCTTACGGCAGAGTTTTAACTTTATTTCCAGTTCTGGGGACCACCATGGTTTGGAATGTTTGGTTATTGAATTCTTACCAATAGTGTTGTTTGCGACATTTAAAATTAAATCGCAGAAACTTTTGTAGGTGACATTTATATCAGTGTGAGAGTCTATTCCCGTGAGCCATTCTTCAAGGGCAGCCGAAACATCAGGAATGATTAACAGCCCGAGGACCTATTATAGACACCCGAGACGCAGTTGAGGGCTGCTAATAGGCCCGAGGGTTCTTAATCATGATCGAATTCATGGAGGGCCGTTAATAAACCATAACGCCCTAAAAAATCATGTTATTATTATTATTACCACTCAGTTCTTGTGTGATCACGTAATTGGTGACTTAACCGGAAGCGAGCGTTATTGAAAACAAAGCTTCATTAACGCCCGCCGCCCGCTTCCGGTCAACTTGGCCTCAAAATTATGGAATCTTATCGTGCGGGTAAAATAATGTTAACCTACTATAGAACGCCCTCTAAAGTGGTAATAATATTTTATATGTTTAGATTGAAGACTTGGAATGTATTGTAGGGTGCTACTATAAACATCGAACATAACTCAGTAAACGTTCAGACGACCACGATTCAATCATAAGTGGAAAGATTTCCATCGTAGGAAGTAACTGGTAGTTGGATTGCGCATGCTTACAACAATATCGTAAGTCAAAAAATAATATCAAGCACTGTTTGATTTCAGATGCGAAATCGTGGAGTATATCCTTGGCTACCTCCACTTGTGATGTAATCGCAGTCGTGTGTATGTAAAAATCATAGCTGGAATGATCGTAGGGTAGTCAATCGCATATTTACGAACAACATACGATATCATCATCTACAATGACCTCTCGCAATCTTGTGAACAAACTACATTTATCCACGATTTCGTCGGGCCTGATTCCTCCACTTACGATTGAATCGTGTTCGTTCTGAACTTAGTCAATTAAAGGTACCGTACTCAATCCGATTAAGCACCCCTAAATTACTATTTCTTTCGCTTCGGGGGGGGGGGGGGGGGGGGTAAAAAATATTTGATTCGAGTCGAGGAACCCACCTTTCAAAGCTCAGAGTGATCAGATATCAATTTTTGAAATGTGTTAATTTTTGGAGATGTGGGCCCCTTCCACGTCTCAAACGGACAAATTGCGGGTGTAAGATGGATAACTCTAAAATCAAGTGGTTATTATTGTTAATAATAATCACTTGATTTTAGAGTTAACCATCTTACACCCGCAATTTTAATTTAGGAGCGTCTAATCGGATTGAGTACCAGTACCTTTAAAATACAAGTAAAAATAAGTTTGTGGTGTGTATGAACCCCTTCATAAGAGACATCAAGGAATGGACATGTGCCGATTGTGACATGTTTACAACTGTCCTATTCTAACAAAATTTAAGTGTATCATAAAAAATGCTTGCTTATTTCCGTACATATGATATGGAACTAAATGGAGGAAGAGGTACTTAGTGTCAATTGTCGTGTTCCTCAAAGTTTTTCTGCATTTATTCGTCAGACCACCAAGCTGCTTCTTTTGCGGGCCAGTAATAAACCGGAGAAGTCAGAAATGTGTTGAAGGAACGATCTATAATTATTTTCGGGTATACAATGTACATGTAGAAATCGTAAAAATGGTGGTTTTAATATGGTGTAAAATCTGTTCTTTTCTGATGAGATACATGTACATGTAAGTGCCAGATAACTCAATGTAACTCAGGTGACTTGTGAATGTTTGTTGTTATTCTAATATAATCTAAAGTTGATGACATTCCGGTTTCTCGCGCTTCAAATGAAAGCACGTGTCTCATTGGTCACATCCAAAACTTCGAACTCATGACAAGCTAGACAGGTCTTACATGTACATGTATGACCAATGTACTATGGAGATAAAGTTTGGAAGATATATTGACTGTTGTTTAGTCTGATCGATCTAACTGAGGATCATTTTGTCTGTATGTCGATAATATCTTCTTCGTAGATACAAAGTCTCTTGGTGCTGTAGGAACATAGGTGCTTCATCATCTTTAGAGCGGTCCATTTACATGTATACAATTTACTGAGCATGAAACTAAAAGCCTAACACTAAGAGATAGAGAAATAATGCCGTAGGCCTACTGCGGTAATAATATACAGAAGTCTAAATATATTATCCACCTTATCAATAGGAATTTTAGTCTTAATATAATATTAATCGCATAACGTTACCAATGGGGATTTTACACAGTTATACATCCTCACGTAAAATACCAAAGGTGAGAAGACACAACCACTGGCCAAATCTGCATGCCCGCCTGAATCTTCTCAGGGCCTTTTCTACTCCAACCCATATAGAAAAGTATGGAAGGCCTGGTCAAGTGGCAAATTTTATTCAAACCCCCAGTAGCCTCTGCCATGCAGATCTACATGTACATGACCAATCAGCTATTTTGCACCTTCCAGCAACTGAATTCAATGACTGCCACCAACCCTCCCAAGATTTGTTGAATTACAAATGTAGAGACAAATTCCTTGTAATAAGCGGAACCCTTCCCTATACAATTCACAAAGATGTTATTCCTGAATATGACAT
This sequence comes from Siphonodentalium dalli, assembly GCA_032622095.1. Taxonomy (NCBI): domain Eukaryota; kingdom Metazoa; phylum Mollusca; class Scaphopoda; order Gadilida; family Siphonodentaliidae; genus Siphonodentalium; species Siphonodentalium dalli. The sequence goes on from CP136061.1 coordinate 215,037,156, forward strand.
TATTTTTTCCAGCTTAGAAGACAAGCTCGCCTCAGGCGGGAATACATATATCGGAAGTCAGTGGAATCACAAAGACGGACTATTGAAGAAAAGAAGCAAAAGCTTAAAAATGCATTGGAAGGTTTGAGCTGAATTATCTAATGTACATTATTTTCTTTTTGATTTGAGATATTTTTCCTTATTTTCTACCTGATATAAATATTTCTGGAGAGATGCCGATTTTCCGATAGTTACATGTACAACTGGTTACAGCCAAACATTCAGTTACTTATCATAAGTTATTTAAGTTCTGTACCAAATCAATATATCAATTATAAGGCCAAAAATTAATACTAGTACATGTTTCTGGTAATGGGTCCAAATTAAATTGCGGCAGTCGGGCGGATTTTCGTTCTATTTTTGCCAGCTAGAATAATGAACCCCATGAATTCAGAAATTTAACAGTGTATTGTATCCAATTAAATGAAATGCTTTAATATATAGAACATACATGTAGACCATGAGGGTTTATTTGTAAATGGGAATGTGAAACTTGATGTCCAGATGTATGGGGCGCCGTTCTTCCATTTATTACCTATTTAGTGATATCACTAATTCATTTTATGATATCACTAATTCGATTATGTGATATCACTAATTCATTTTGTTGATATCACAAATTATTTTGTGATATCACTAAATATTTTAAGATATCACAAATTTGAATTCTTGATATCACAAATTGATTTTATGATATCATAAAATCGAATATGTGATATCACAAAATAGTAGCATTTAGTGATATCACTAATTCTATTTTGTGATATCACATATTCATTTTGTGATATCATAAAATTGAATATGTGATATCACTAATTCATTTTGTGATATCAATAAATAGAAAATGGCATAGCTTGCCGCGCCATTCTACTATTTATGTAACATTTTGTGATATCATAAAATCGAATTATTGATATCACTAAATGCTTACTATTTTGTGGTATCACATATTCGAATTTGTGATATCACAAAAATTCGAATATTTGATATCACATATTCATTTTGTGATATCACAAAATTACCATGGGGCGCCGTTCTTCTATTTATTACCTATTTAGTGATATCATAAAATCATTTTGTGATATCACTAATGCGAATTTGTGATATCACTAAATGATTTTATGATATCACAAAATCGAATATGTGATATCACAAAATAGTAGCATTTAGTGATATCACAAAATCAAATTTGTGATATCATAAATTCATTTACACGATTTAGTGATATCACAAAATATTTCATGATATCACAAAATAATATTAGTGATGTAACTAAATAGTCATGTTGTCAGAATTAGTGATATCACAAAATGAATATGTGATATCACAAAATCGAATTTGTGATATCACTAATTCATTTTATGATATCACAAAATCGATTTTGTGATATCACAAAATAATAAGCATTTAGTGATATCACAAAATCGATTTTGTGATATCATAAAATGAATTAGTGATATCACTAAATAGGTAATAAATAGAAAAACGGTGCCTCATACAGATGAACGATGTTGATTAATGAAAAAAATTCATCAATAAAACTAGTTTTAATCGCAATATTTGAGATTGGGGGGGGGGGGGGGGGGTTTTACCAGAATCACGAGTATATTTTATTTTGGCCTAAGTTTAATGATGTTAGCCAGAGAAACATAACTGATGTTTTAAGATGTTCAAAATATCATAATTTGAATAAATAATATAAATTGTTCAAATTTGCATAAAATTTGGGAGTTTCTATTATGGTATTAATGAATTTAATCCCAAAATTTTGATTTGTAATGAGCCAACGTTGTTTACCACAATGTTCAGCACAGTCTGACATATTCAGTGGCGCAGATTTGAGCAATATATAGAATCACTTTCATTAATACATGTATGTACATATCTTCATATGCAATATCCAGTAGTCAATTTCAAGTAAAGAACTTGTACCTTTTCATCTTTCAGAGAACAAGGCCCTACCTACAGATCTTAAAAGCACTGCTATAGACCTCGAGAAAACGTTACAGTGGGATGATGAGGGAGCAGATGGTAACGTTTTAGTCATTCAACCTCAATTAAAGATGCCCTATCTCTTCCCAGTGACAACACTTCCAGCAACAACAACAATTTCTATGAAATACTTTTGATGATAAAGTTGCATCAGTATTCCCAAAATATGGGATAAATCTGATAAACATATGTCAGGTGTTATACATATTCCACTTAACCCTTCCATGACTGGAGCTTCCTGAAATTTTGTGAAAACCCTGTGCCAATGTATTCTTTTATATATGCGAGTATCCCATAGGGAGCCTCGCATCTAAGAGAATACAGTGGCCTAACAATATTTACATTGACCTTGTAAGCCAGTGCATTTTCTTATATAATGCGAGCCTCCATATGGGAGACTCACATATATAAGAGAATGCACTGGCACAGGGTCGTTAATGATGCACCAGAGCAGCTCCCATCATGAAAGGAATAAGCATCCATTGGCAACAATTTGGAGTTTGATTTTATGTCTTTGAGCCACAATCTGTTCACATATGTTAATTTATTAGATTGAACTGCCAATGGAGGACATGAAGTTATTAAAGTAAGTGTCTTAGTCGGCAGCGTCTTAGCACACAGTCCCGGAATATGGGTCTATGAAATTGTATGGTACAGTAATATCAGATATCCTAGCAAATTTCCATAGAGATGCCTTCCACTTTATGAACATCCTGGTTTGTCGTAGACTTACATATCCTTTAATGCCTCAATTGCAAAACTTATTTTGTCCGAAAATGTTACCATTACATGCAAAATAGTTATTTTTAGTACTATATACGAATGTCAAAGAATGAATTAAAATAAACTTGTTAGATGCCTTTGTCAGTTGACGCTGAAGAGTTATCTGGTCGTCATCAGAATTATTGTTCTACTAAGTATTTGGACATTACGACAAGCAATACTGCAGGTTGTAATCACTTCTTTGCCATAATGTAAATATTTGTTCAATATGTAATTTCGCTGAACATTGTTGCTGGTTGCTGCGGCCAATGTCATGACATTGCGCAATGAGATATCTTAGTTGCCCAGAGAGCTGAGGTGTACATGTTGCCTCCGTCATGTGTGTTATGTTGGCTGTGTTTTAACGTTCACATGTGTGCTTGCATTATAGTGCAAGTGTCGACAAGATTTGGTGTCTCTCATTTTCCCAGATTACACCCTTAAAGACATATTATATACTTGTTCGGGTGCGTTAAACTAATAGTCACTACTCAGGCGCTATGTCAACTGGGGAAATATAGCATTCTACTTGCATCACCAAAATCTCAAAGAAATTGACCACACCGTTCCATAAAAAACATTGTCTGAACTATGCTCAATTGTATATATTTACATCTTGATTCAGGATGCAACTATCGGCGATAAACTAATGCGAATGATTTGGCCATCAAGACTCATTGCATTTAATTAATATATAAAAATGACAGTGTGCGTTGTAAATTTGAATTAATATTCGTAAAATTAACTACTTTGAGCAAGATTATTCTCCATTTCTATTTGGTCACCCCCACTGGTGTGTTTCACATTAGTTTAATTACTCTTTAATTTTATTTTTCAGGTGTAACAACCCACGAGGATGATGAATACAAATGGGCTGGAGTTGAAGACCCCAAAATAATGATCACTACATCTCATGATCCAAGTTCCAAACTCAAACAATTTGCCAAGGTAAGGCCAAATTTTTTATTTTGTTTGTTTGCCCACCCCTTCCTCCCCAATAATAAGCCCCCTACTGGAAAAATTTGATCAGCCTTCCAGAGAGAGAAATTAAATTTTTATAATATTGTTCAGCCAAAGATAAAAACTTCCTATATTTCAAAAAATTTATGTAAATTTTATCAAAGTTATCAGTTTCTATGAAGAAAAGTAGTTATACTGTTATAAATTGAGTTGTAAAATAACAATATCTATAAAATATTAATCATGGGATGTATACAAGAATGGGTGGATGGACGGGCTCAGTATTAGTGTTCATTGCTTCAATGGGTGTCAGTACATAATTTCCGAGGTTGAGGGGTCTTAAAAATAGAAAAATAAATATCTCGGGCATAACTGCCAGTCTGCCAGTAGACTGCTTTTGGGTTAAAAATGGTCAATTTTTGTAAAAAAATGGGTAGAATTTGGCGCTTTTGTGCGCAAACCAAGGGGCATAACTCAGTGACAAATTGTATGAAGAAGCCAAAGTATAGACATTTGTTTACACACACCATTTCTGTCAGAAATAAAAATGCTTGATGAGGCTCATGTCAAAGATATGGCTCAGCATAAATTTGAAGTAGAGTACCCCCTCCCAAGTCAGCCAATATTGCTGGAACTTGTGTATTGCTACCACTGTGCATGAACAAATTCTACATTCTTTTAGAAATGAAATGGCCATGTATTGATCGGATTGGCAAATTCAGTTGTTCCTCAACTCAAATCAAGCTTGGAAATAGATTATGATTTTAGCCAATGTTGGGGAGTCTTGTGAAAGTGAAGAAAATAAAAACAAATATTAGACGACCTACCTGCCTAAATTTGTTTACATTGGGTAGGGAATAGGCAAACAAATATTTTAACCCTCCTTGACTGGAGCTAACTGAAATTCTGTGAAAACTCTGTACCAATGCATTCTCTTATATATGCGAGTCTCCTTAGGGAGCCTCGCATATATCAGAGAATACATTGGCCTAACAATATTTACCTTGACATTGCAATGTAAAACAGTGCATTCTCTTATGTATGTGAGGCTCCCTATGGGAGACTCGCATATATAAGAGAATGCACTGGCACAGGATCTTTAATGCTTTAACCACTGTCAGCTATAGTATAAAATTGTCTAAAACGTTATTTATCAACATGTTGTTCGACAGAATTTGGCCTTATTATAAACAGAAAGCCTCTTGATTTTAGAGTTATCCATCTTCATCTGCAATTTGGTCCAAGACCGAAGGCTCGTTAACTGTTTACTGGGCCACTATTAATTCTCGATGGTGCAAAATAATAGATTTCAAAAATCGATATCTAAAAACTCTTGAGCTTTGATAGGTGGGTTCCTCAACTTGAATAAAATATTTTTTTACCCCCAAATCCAAATAAATAGTAATTGAGGGAAGCTTAATCGGATTATGCATCTTTAATTATTGTTGTTGCAAGATGCTAAGCAGTGCCATCTACAAACACATCTGCATTAATACGATCTCCAGGGACATCATCATCATCAGATTGGTGATTAAGTCACCATGACTTCTATCCCTTTACACATAATCACACAGTTTACATATCCAGGACTATTTTGATAACTGTAACAGGTGTGGATGCCAAAACTTTTTACTCTTTGCATGACTAAATCCTTTGGCGCGGGCTACAGGTTGTAGCTTTGGTCGGAACTTCATGAAATTTGTCAGGGATGTTAACAATGACATGTAGATTGGAATGAGTCATTTTGGTGTCGTTCGGCCGAAAAACATGGCCGTCAGCAGCCATCTTGGATTTTACTCTTTACATGACTAAATCCTTTGGTGCGGGCTACAGGTCGTACCTTTTGATTGATGTTTATGAAATTTGTCATGAACGTTACCATTGACATGTAGATGGGAATGAGTCATTTTGGGGTCATTCGGCAACAAAAACATGGCCGCTGGCAGCCATCTTGGATTTCAAAATTCAATCCATTGGCGCGGGCTACAGGTCGTACTATTCGTCTGATCATCATGAAATTTGTCATGGATGTTAATATTGACATGTAGATGGGAACGAGTGATTTTGGGGTCGTTCGGCCAAAAAACATGGCCGCCAGCAGCCATCTTGGATTTTACTCTTGGCATGACTAAATCCTTCGTCGCGGGCTACAGGTCGTAGCTTTGGTCAGATCTTCATGAAATTTGTCATGGATGTTAACAATGACATGTAGATGGGAACGAGTCCTTTGGGGTCAATTGGCCAAAAAACATGGCCACCAGCAGCCATCTTGGATTTTACTCTTTGCATGACTAAATCCTTTGGCACAGGTCAGACATTGCCATTAGCACCTTTCCTTTCCTATATACTGTCAACCATTAAATTATTCCCCTACCTAAGTTGAGCTTCAGTGTCATTGACACTTTCATCTTAATTGTAGTCATCTACTTCATATTGTAAGCCTGCAAGTCACTTTTTAACACATTACATGTTAGAGCTCAATGCACACTAATATTCAACACATATCTCTGCTATGGACATGTTTTTGTTTTTGGTCATAACATCAGGCATTGCAATAAAAAGACCTAATGCGGCCCTTTTTATTCAATGCGGCTGGGCCTGAGAACCAAAACATTTTTTTTTTGGCCTTACCATCGATGGATATATATATGATGACATGGATGTTGACACTGTATAAGTCGAATGACAGGATATTTGTGAGTTGTGACATGGAGGCATGGGCAACCAGGGTAGAGTTACCAGACTTATTATGACGTAATGATTCTTATGATCACATGAGTGACATATATTGAGTTTTATTTTCCCTTGGTTTAACTTTTATTGTAATATTAAGTTAATGTCACAGACACAGAGTGTATTTGACAATTTTCTCTCTAAATCTATTTCAAATTTTCGAATTAGCCAACTACAACCAGGCTTACTGGTAACGACTTTGGTTTCATTGGGTGACATCATTTATGAAATTACAACATGCGAGTAATATGGCCGATTAGTGAGTTCTCTAATTAATTACCATGCAAATAAAATGGTGTACCGTGTATCCATATAAGTCTACAATGTTAGCCAACCCAGTAGTCAAACATACATGTCTACATTCGTTCCACTCTGTATTCCGTCTTTTAAAAAATCCTCCCTTTGCGACTTGCCGAAAACCGCTGCAGACAACAACTTAATCGTAAATGTCGTTGCGATTTTTATTTTCGTTGTTTGACTAAACCTCGAATTTAACGAATAATTGAACCCCATGAAAAAAAAGTTATTTGCCGTATAAAAGTCCACTCAATGAGTACCCATACCGACCCGGTTTGCGGTACTGAACATCAGTGCGGAACCGGTACCGAAAATTGTTGTACTGTCGGTACTTTGACAACCCTGATTGAGCGCTGCTCATCTGACTAAATATGACCATTGCTAGGCTAATTTGGTTTCTGACAGAAATGAGAATTTGGTCAAGCTCACTGAAGCAAGCACATTTGAAGTGATGAACACTCCGACATACTGAGTCCGTGCTTCCATAAATCTTATATATTATTTACACCATCTAGAACAATCATCCATGCTCTATATACACAAATGATGTTATTGCTGTCCATATAGTGCATGCCTCTATGATTAACTATTATCGGTCAAAACCATAGTGATATAATCTAAAAGCAAAAACTAAACGACTGATTTTAACCAAAATTAGCAAAGTCCCCATCGATGTCGACTAATCGATTAATCAATTCAACCTTACTGACAATCTCCGCAAATGTTTCTGATTGTACATTTCTTAGTTAAATAAAATTGACCATCTTTCCTTGTTATTAACATAGGAAATCAGATTGTTATTTCCGAACAGTCAGAGAATAAACCGAGGTAATTATGAAATGAAACAGCTGGTGGAGGCATGCAGAGCAAACGATGTAACAGACCTCATTCTACTTCATGAACACAGGGGTGTTCCAGGTCAGTAAAAAATATAATTTTATACTGGCATTTATTTCCATTTATGTATTTACACGAACTATTGTTTTGTATCATAATATAATTGTGAAATTTATACCACACCTGTTGATCTTAAATGTATGTATAAATGGAATCATTGCAGGTTTCGTATCTCACATGCTGAATTCAGACTGGAACAACTTCAAGTTGATATTGTCTCTAAATGCATCGACATAATTGACATTTTCTCAAGGCTAACAATGGCACCTTTTAAATTGTTTTCAGAAATTGTCTCAATGCCTTCTGGGAAGTTTCTATATCCCCTAATTTGCAGAAGATAAAATGCATAATCCAATGTGACTAATGTGTGAACATCACCAACCTCAACTGGGAAACTTCAATCTGATCATAGGTCTCCCATAGCAATTGAGGCCTCAGCAGAATGAGCTTTCTAGAGTGTGAATTTGGTGATGCTAACCCACTGTTCAGGGTAGCGTCACTAATTTCACCCTATTGGGACCTCATTCTACAAATGCCAGACACACTATTTGTATTTGCAGGCGTGGGGAGATTGATCCCATACACTAATCAAACTCTGTATCATGACAGTATTTTGGCACACTTTCAAAGACAATTACAGCAAAGAAACACAAACACAATGTTGCAAAACTGTTTCCGCTGCTTTGATAATTGTTTGGACAAAGTGATCACAGATGCTGACACCAATGGGTGACTGATGTTCTATTAGGAGAGCTTTTAACCCATTCTATACTAATTGGTTTCTCCCTCGAAATTAAAAATGTTTTCATCGGAATGGTCTGTTATTGATTTGGAGGGATGTACAGGTAATATAAGCAGATAATAGATAATAAAATTGCAGAAGGAGTCCTATTTATTGAGGTAAATGTTCAGATAATTTTAATGTTCAACAAATGATATATGGCATTTTTAAAACTTATTCTCTGAACATTACCTATGAGATACCGTAACTACTCATCAATGACTGTTTAGTATAGAAAGGGTTAATGTTTAGAGAAATTGTTTTCATGACATGTAGAAATGATCACACTGTTATAACATTTCTTTCAGATGCATTCACTGTGAGTCACCTGCCATATGGGCCGACAGCATACTTCACACTCATGAATGTTGTGATGCGACATGACATCCCAGACTGTGGAACGATGTCGGAAGTCTACCCACATCTCATTTTCAACAAGCTCTCATCAAAACTTGGAGAGAGAGTGAGTCTGTAGAGTCCAGTGCCTTTTAGAGGCATCTATGTGATTTCCTTTGCTGCGACCATGTTTTATAATTAGATTGATGCAATCTCACTCCTGCCCACAGTCATATGGTAAAACATCCCGCTACACCATACATCGCTATCTGCGAGGTGTCACCATGTTTAATCGAGATAGATGTTTCATCCTTCTTGTTATGATAAGGGTAACGAACCGGGGGTTGGTGAGGTACTCAACAGGAGTGGCCTTTGTGATTACTGTACATGTAGGGGACACTTTCTTTGCTGAAAACAGTGTCATTTTCAATGAGTGTACTTTCCGACACATTCTTAATTTCTCCAAAAAAATGTCTCCACCGCAAGATAGAAAGCATACAAATATGCCAACTTGACTCAAGTAATAATATGCAATATCATATACTACTAAATACACTGTATAGGGCATAGTGGGACATATTGACACATGACTCAGCAAGGGGTGACATATGATCTACCTTATCAAATTTGATGGTATGAGGGTGTTTGAACCAACGACTGTTCAGTTCTTCAATTTCCTATCTTATCAGTCCATATGGCACGTTTGAACACTGGTCTTTCGGATCCAAAGTAATGCATGCGCTGAGCAGACCTATGTATCTTGGCACGGTGATAGCACTGGTTAGGGGAAAGGATACCCATATACTACGGTTTTCTTCAATTAATTTTTACCAGAGTTACGGCGCTTGTTTGACTTGGAAATTTGTGAATTTTGTGTCCGCAAAAACATTTCAGCTTCTAACTAGGATGTTAATAAATTTCATTGTCCTTTGGCATGGTGATAGCACAGGTTTGGGGAAAGGATACCCACATACTACGGGTTTCATCCATTCATTTTTACCAGAGTTACACCCTTGTTTAACTTGGAAATTTGTGACTTTTTTGTCCTAGAAAACATTACGGTTTGTAACTCGGTCAAGGATCTTCGGATTCAGCTTTGGATTCATGTTTACCAGAGTTACGGCCCTTGTTTGACTTGAAATTTTTGTATTTTGTCTCTGTACGAACATTTCAGCTTGTAATTCAGGCATGGATCATCAGATACAGATGTGCTTTGGTCTGGTGATAGCCCAGCATTCGGTAAAGGATACCCACATACTAAGGGTTTCGTCCATTCCTTTTTACCAGAGTTATATCCCTTGTTTGTCTTGGGGAATTTCAGAAATTTGTATCCATATGCAAATTTCAGCTTGTAACTTGGGCATGGATCATCGGATTTGGTTGTGCTTTAATACAAGTTTAAGGGGAAAGAATACCCACTTCTTGGTTTTAGAATATTAATAAAAATTCTCCATCCATACAAATATTCAGTATCACTTTCTAAACTGAGCATCGGGGGGCATATGTCACGCTTGGCATTGCACTTGTTAGGCATAAAAATATACCTCTTCAAATTAACATGACTGTTTGTATAGTAAATTTGTAATTGTTCAACAACCAGTTCTTGTGTTCACTGTTTTCAGGTAAAAAATGTGCTGAAATATTTGTTTCCTGTCCCAAAGGAAGAGTGTCGGCGAGTGATTACATTCTCGAATGAAGAGGATCATGTCTCATTTAGGTAAAACATCTGCCTCTGACTCTTCAGTTTCAGGGATGACTCATAACATTAAAGATACGTTAATCGTTGGTGGTGGGTATTTGTTATTATACCAATCATTAATATCAATTAAATTGCAAGTTATTGCCATGTTAGTACTCTGGGGTATGTAAACAAATGCCCTGTTATGTAAAGAGACAGTATGTAGAGAGTAAGCAAAACACTCAACACTGGGGGAACCCACAAATTGAACTTTGGTTAGAAATGCCACCATGTTGTTTACAACATGGCGGTATATATAGTACTCGCTAATCCTCGCTTCTCAAGATTTAGGTGATGAGTGGGTCACCGTGAATCACTCTCCTAAAAACTAATTACCATGGCATTTAGTGTTTTGCCTATTGCTTACTATTTACGTGCTGTATATAAACAAACACTCAACTCACACAAAGTGTATTTTGTGGATAATATCGCATTTATACCATTACTATACTTTACTATTAGTATATTCTTGAGGAAATTTTAATAATTTGGTAACTTATATTTTAAAAATCTATGACAAAGGCCATCCGTTCCTTTAAAGGGACAAAACTCCTTTTGCAGCTGGTAAATGTGCAAAAATTAAAAGAAGTCGGCAAAAACATCACCACCAAGAAGAACATGGAGAAATAGAAAATCTTTGTTTTTAATATAGTAAATATTGATATATGTAGGTCTCCATCATCGTTGATGGCATAGTAAGTTCAAATACATGTAGTTTAATCTAAATATGATTTTCAGATTATTTTTCACTGCTTTGACCTTTACAGTTAAGTTTTTATTAAACTTTGGTACCTTAGTGGACTTATTGTAATTTGATCAGTAATTCCACTGTAACAGTAATGTTTACATAACAATGATTTTGGTATGCGAAATCTCATTATTGGAGAGTTATTAATAATAAAATTAGATCAAAGTCAATCAATTTTCACATGTACTTGTTGGTATGGTAATGTACCATGGGTGGGCCTGCTCGGTGATGTAACTAGAGCATGTTTAACATCAAAATTCCATCTATACCTCCCCTGGGCTGGACCAAATATCCATCTCTGGGAAATTCCTTTATGATGAACCCCCCCCCCCCCCTTCCCAACACGGACACAAATCTTAAAATTTGGGGGCCCTTGATTTACAATGAATGTTGGTTAGAAAATAAAAATATCAGACCTATTTCTCAATCTGATATTTCCAACAGCTTTTGTTTCAGACATGAAATTTTCAATCTCATCTTGCATTGGCATCGGATTTGGGGGACAACTCACCCCAACTTACATGGAGGCTACAATCATATTATATTTTCAGGCATCACACATTCAAAAAGGATAAGAACCAGATTGATTTGACAGAGATCGGGCCTCGATTTGAGATGAAATGTGAGTAATAGTAACAGTAAAAACCCTTTCATGACAGGAGCTGCGGTGGTGCAGCATTAAAGATCCTGTGCCAATGCATTCTCTTATATATGTGAGTCTCCCATAGGGAGCCTCGCATATATAAGATAATGTACTGGTTTAAATGGTCAAGTTAAATATTGTTAGACCAATGTATTCTCTTATATATGTGAGGCTCCCTTTGGGGGATTCGCATGTATAAGAGAATACATTGGCACAAGAAGCTCCAATCTTGGAATGCATAATTCTTAACTAGGGTCCTGTGAATTGGAATCTCAATTCAAATCTCATGGTGTTTCTACCTGATGACAACTACATGTGCAGAATCCATCTGATGCTACATTGTGATATCTAGCGATATAACTCTATTTCATAAATATTGCATGGCTTGTCGTTTACTATGCCAAAATGGTGGTCCAAGGGAAGGAATAGTCTTATTCCTCCATCGAGGACCACTATTTTGACATAGTAAACGACACGCCATGCAATATTTATTATATTTTATCAAACGTTTTTCATGCTGTCCCAGATACCATGTCAAACAATTCATAATCAGATAATGTCCACTGAAAGTTATTTTTTAATTTCTCCCAAAAACAAACTTAAGATTTGTTTCAAAACTTTAGTATAGTGCGAACATGACTGATATAACTTTCTTTTTCAGTATACAAACTAGTACTGGGTACAGTTGAAAATGAGGCTACGGCAGATGTTGAATGGGTCTACAAGCCATACATGAACACAACACGGAAAAGGAAATACCTCTCAAACGAATGACAAGAGATTTCTGCTATAAAATAGGAGAATATCCTGACCTATTGACATTCAGGGTCATGGCTCTGATAAGGCAGTGGCTGCCCTGTGTGCCCTGATATGGCAGCATGGCTATCCTGTGTGTCCTGATATGACAGCATGGCTATCCTGTGTGCACTGATACGACATCCCAGTCAATGTGGAATTGAGTCATGATTTGTTATAAATCTGTTCAAATTTCAATCTTGAAAATCTTGTAAAACTGGTTAACTGCCTTAGGAACGACAACGAAGCATTCCTTCTCTGTGTCGACCAGCTCTGGGTTTAATTTCAGTTGCCCTCAGTAATTAGTACATGAACATATGTCTTTTAAAAGTTAGTTGATAGATTCCATGTGATCTATTTCATAAAATATCTCCCAATAATGTGTCATTGACACATTTTTTACTGAGATTTCAGTCACAATACATTTAATGATTAACACAGGTTTAAACATAGTTACTACTGACAGGAATGAATTGGAACTTTTAATCGGAGGAAAAACGAGTCTGTTCCATCTCACTTCCATGCATGTTTATATCAAAAATTTACCACAAGTATTTCATAAAGGTTAAAAAAATTCCCGACAGATTTAAAAGGTTGTATGCACGGGGTTTCATGGCCATGCACACCGGTCTGAGAAACAGAAATTTGACTTTGCGTGACCTTATCCAATTGGGTTTATTCAGCAGAATCACATGAGGACTTTTGAGTTTATTCCTTGAATATTTTCAGCTGTTGGTAGTATACGCAACTTTAAATTAAGTCACAAGTTTTGATAATACCAGTTGTGATATTTATCTAAGAAAATGCACTATTAATAGATTGGTGTTGGACCCATTTGGAATGACTGAAAGGGGACTCCAATGCAATTTAGATCTGAAAAATATTGCAAAGACAGTTACTGTTACCTTCTGACATTGTATTGTTAAATATTTTCATCAAATTATGACTATTTTATACGAATAAATGATCAAAAAACCTCTGGAATATTACTCTGTGTGATATATATTGTGATTTATTGGGATCCATTGGATGACTAAGGTAGTGTTCATACCTAAAAACTAGATGCAGGACTGTCCCACTGGAACTTAGGATGCCCCCTAGCTATCTCTACACACTCACCACTATCCCATATAGCAACTCACCCTTACCTCAATGTACCTTTCCCCCAAAGACACATATGAAGTTTGGTTACGATCGGATGACGGATGTGGCCTATAGGGTGTGCCGACAAATTTAGTCATGCAATGAGTGAAATCAAAGATGGCTGCCGGCAGCTGTTTTTCATTGAAAATCGTTCAAATTTAATAGCTCTCATCTACAGGTGATACTAAATGTAAATTTTCCAAACTTTTCTCCCAAAAATGAGGGCTGCAGATTGTACCAATGGATTCTAATGTGAAATCCAAGATGGCTGCTGTCGGTCATGATTTCCAACAAGTTTGGAGATGTAATATGGCTGCCGGCAGCCATGTTTTTGATAGAAATATGTTCAAATTGAGAGCTCTCATCTGAAGGTGATCCTAAACATTTAAAAAACATTTCTCAGATAAATGTGGGCTGTTGGGTGTGCTGATAGATTCAAATGTAAAATCCAAAATGGTCATCCAACAAAACTCACAAATTAAAGTGTCAATGACACTGTAGCTCAACTTGGAAGGGGATGATGTCATACATTGCAATCAATGGAGCGATAAGGAATGTGGAAAGTTTAAGCAATAGCATAGGTCAACATGAAGAGCCATCTGAAGTTAGAGATTAATTGGATGAAAAATGCTGGCTGTAGGATGTGCTGAAGTATTTAGTCATGGAAAGAATAAAATCCAAGATGGCTGCTGGCAGCCATGTTTTTCATCGAAAAATTGTTCTAATTCAACAGCTCCCATTTAGAAGTAATCCTGAACATGCTGCAAATTTTCAAAACATTTCTCCAACAAGGGCAATGCCCCGACTGTACGCTCAATATTTGGCAAAATCTAGAGAGAAAATGAAGTACATGTAATAGTGGGACATTTCTCTCAGTTTAACCTCAGGTCATAACTCTGGAAAAAAAGTTCAGACAAAACAAACCCCATATCATAACTCTGGCAAAGGGACATAACTCTGGAAAAAAAGTGCGGACAAAACTTGCACTATGAATGACGGACGGACGGACGAAGGTCTCCTATATACCCCTGAAGTCCAACAAAGGGCCATAAATCTGGAAAATAGTGCGGACAAAACCTCCATTGTGTGGAGATCCTTTCCACAATGCTGGTATACTGGAATACCAAATGACATCCAAATTGGCCTATCGATACTTGAGCTGTGAAATGTTTGTTACGGACAGAGGTCTCCACTGTATACCGCCAAATCCTCCGGGGGGTCAGGGGCATAATAAATGTAGGCTGCATGATGTGCCAGTCGCTGCTGGAGGCCAGATTGTTTTAACAAATAGCAGAAAAATTTGATGCCTCCCTTCTAGAGGTCAACCCAAAGATCCATATGAAGTTTGGTGGCGATCAGATGAGGGATGTGGCATGTAGGGTATGCCAAAGAAAATAGTTGATGGACACTAACCCAGTTCCCCATGCATACCCCATGTGGCATACCACCTAGGGTGGGCATATCCTAAGTAGAAGTCACAGTATCATGACCATTTTCGATCACATCAACGGATCCTTTTTTCTTAAAGCTGCCCTTGTATTGAATATCTCCACCCAGTTCCATTGAGATCCGATGGTTGGGTCATTCATGCGGATAGACAAAATATCAACATTTCTATATAAATAAAGAGAAATAACTCTATTAATGAAGAACGCCAACAAAACGAATTAAAAATTACTTGGAATTCCTCATTATGGTGAATATTCAAACCAAATTTCATTGAGATCTGATAATCAGCACCTGAGATATTTGTACAGGTGACAAAAAATTTACATTTCCAGAAAGAAAATAACTATAAAATGCAAACAACACCAATTGACGCTTCATTGAAAGCCAAATTTCATTAAGATCCTGTAACCCATGGCTGAGATACTCAGACGAATGGACAAAAAACATCAATATGTCCAGATAAATAAAGATGAATAACTCTAGAAAGGCATATGCAACCAACACTCTTTGATACTTCGCTGAAAGCCCTTATAATGATGAATATCCATACCAAATTTCATTAAGATCCTTTAACCCATGGCTGAGATACAAATAAAAATCAGCATTTCCTGGTAAACAAAATTGAATAACTCTAAAACTGAAAATCCAAACGAAACTATTGAACACTCTTCCGAATGTCCTCATTGTGATGAACATTCATACCAAATTTAATTGAGATCCACTAACCTGTGGTTGAGATATTTGGACAGACGTACCCATGTAATACAGTATACCCTCCATTTCTTTCAGTCATGGGGGTATAAAGATTAGCTCATAAGTAATATTTTATTAATCAACATCAACAAATTTTCAAATAATAAATCTGACATGCACAATAATAAATAAAACATTAGCCTTAACCCTTTCAGTGCCAAGTCCGATTTTTGTATCAACCCATATGAAACGATCGGCAGATGTTAACCCATCCCTTGGCGATAAAAATTTAATATAATCGGATAAATGAGAGTTTTGGTGTTGAATTATAGAGTATACTGTTATGTACTATTATAGACAAATGTACATAACACAAATTATTGGAATTTATGGGTCACTGGCATTTATATAAGAGAATGCACTGGTACAGGATCTGTAATGCTAAACCGCCACAGCCAGCAAGCCCATGGGTTAAATGTGTAGGTGTGACCTGGACATGGAATACTTGGGTTAAGAGAGTCCAATTTAAGGTTACAATAATAATGTGTCCTAGTATACAGATAAGCAACCTCACCACTGACCCATTAATATCAATTATATAGCAGAGCTGTCAAAATATCACAGGAATTGTTTATGTTGAACACTGACCTCTCTATTAAACCAATAACAATTATAATGATATCAGACCATCTGAAGATATAACTCTGCAGCACAGATGTCCAAGTCTACTGTTAATATCATGTGATGTTTATTGTTGAATCTTTATTTTAAATTAGATGCCATAGCCTTCTTTATCAGATTATTTGCACATTGGCATAAGAGACATCAGAAAATAATATAGCCTTATCAATAGCTAAGTAGTTCAAAGGCAATTGGTGAATTGGATTTAATGTTGCTCCAAACAGATTTACTAGTACATAACACAAGATTTTGGACCGATTTAATAAAATTTGGTGTGGTGATTCGGGGTACCCTTGGCAGAGTTATAATGGTGTTAGTTTTTCCAATTTTTTTAACTTAAATTTTTTTTTTTTTTTTTTAATTATTTAAAAAAATTAAAGAGACACATTGGAAATCTTTTTATCAACTTTTGTCATAATCATCAATATCTAAATGAAATTGTAATACGACCCTGCCTAACTATGCTTAAAAGCCATGTCCTGATTGGCCAGTGGTCCGAGTTACCATGGCTATCTCGTTCCAGTTTTGTGGTACAATTCTACTTTTTCCAATTGTACCACGAAAAAAATCGGTTTATTCAGATCGCCGCACGCGACTTTTCCCGTCTTTTCTAACTCCGCGCAAACGGGGCATCAACGGAGTACACCCGCACCCGTAACCCTTTGAATTTTGCTACATCTTGACAATCTTGCGAATTTTCTAGCGATTTGTCGCTTGAAACCAGTTTGGTTGCCAATGAATATGGTCCAAATGATGTTATGGTATATTGATATATGTTACGACCAAAGAAAGTTACTTAATAAAATAAATCCATGGGGCCGGGCTGTGCATTCGTCGATTCGAATCTCGATCATATTCGATATTTCGGAATCAAGTTGAAAATGAAAGCGTTTGTTCACCAGTACAGAAGGGGAATAAGATTAGTTTAGTAAACTAGATCATTTAGATCGCTTTGTGTAAGGAAATTGGTCCATAGTCGATGATCATATTCATGTTGTCGCAACAACGTTCAAAACAGAAATGACCGCATCGTATTTCCTGTACAATTTAAATGAAACGCACGGGCGCCGCTGAAAACACATCGTTTTTTAGCCAATCACAACGATTATTTCTAGAAGAGGTGCCTCGAAAAGTCAACGGGGGAATTTCATAACAAGACAAGACATTACGAGAGTACTCCATGCAAAGAAATCGAGTACGCCCAATACGAATTACACCACGAAATGTTTTCTCACCTGAGACCGAAAAAGCGCAGTATTTCGTTGACTATTCAGTCGAATTGTGACCATAAACTTTCAGTCGTATTACAAATAAATAAATACACGGTGTATGGTCAAGTTGTACCACAAAAAACTGATTGTAGGACTCCGCTACGCGTCGTCCTACAATCAGTTTTTTGTGGTACAACTTGACCATACACACCTCTACACCGTGTATTTATTTCTTAAACAAATGACAATGTCAATGACATTTTTTTTATTATTATTATAAAAGTTAAAAAAAAAAAAATTTTAAATCGATTTTTAAATGTGTTTTTTTTTTTCCGAAAAAGGGTCATAACTCCTTTAAAATTAATCGGATCAAACCCATATTCGAACTCGATCTGTATTTTGGGCTGTGAAACTCACATACCAAATTTGGTTCCAATCAGATAAAACATGTTTGAGTTATGGCAGAATGCGTGAATTCTAAGTTAAAAAAGGGCCATAACTCTGTAACAAAATCTCGGATCAAACCCAAATTCGAACTCGATCTGTATTTTGGGCTGAGAAACCCATATACAAAATTTGGTTTCGATCGGATAGAAAATGTTTGAGTTATCGCATTACTCGTAAAGTGTCTACGGACAGACAGACAGACGGACGAACGACGAGTGGTCAATCCGGGCAACGACACTATGTTTACCATACTATGGTATGGGTAAACATAAAAATGATCAAGGAAATATGGGTTGATACAAAAATCGAACTTGGCACTGAAATGGTTAATTAGCTCCCATGAGCCATACAGTACTTGGAACAACAACAAAAATGTGAACCCTGTTTTGATTTGCTATTTTGTTGCTGATACCATATATTTAATAAATTTGAATTGAAACACTGAAAAGATAGTAGTACATGTATGTGTGTCAGAAGAGATTATTAGCTTATTCCACAACAAGAATGCCAATTTTGACAAAACAATCAATTTTAAATAATATGCCTCAGCAATTAATCTTTGCAACTTGCAGAATTGGATTGATAATTCAGGTGGAAATCATGGCGAACTTGTGTTGTTGCACACGATTATCTCCAAACTCAAAACCTCTGTACAATATATTTTATTCACATTGAGTATTGCCCTTTTGTGTTTAGTGTTTAGTTGTCCATGAACAAACTTATCCTTAGAGTGCCAGCTCTTGTCCTGATATAATTGTGTAATTATCAGTGTTCCCGCTGGCGGTAGCCATTTTAGCCATTGGCGAATATAAAATGTAAATGATGAAAAAAAATGACCAAATGGCAATAAAAATGGCTAAACAAATTTCCTCCCAAATGTGTCCATCTGGACATGTTGGCGATTATAAACACACCAGCAGTCATCCATCTAATTACATCACACGCAGCTGACATCTGTACAACAAAAGCATCGGGTACCTCGTATATGTTACATGACCCGATGTGCTTGGAGCAATTGGTAATAGATGTACATTGGTTTTGATTTCATGCAATGGCAGACGCTTTGTGTTGTAATAAACTCAACTTTTGAGTGGGGATCAGGGAATGATGCTTAATCACTTTAAGTGACGGAGGTTTTTTCTGTGATTCAAATTTCCAAAATGAATTTCTTTTATTTGCAGTTTGATCCGTATTAATTAATTCCAACTTTTTACGATCTTTCCAACTAGCCGCATTTAGAATTCTCCTAATTGTGTAGTCACCAGGGTATACTTACTATTTTCCCCGCGAATTATAATTATATTCTGAAGAACATAGAAGTATTTCAGCTTATATTTATATGGGAATAAATTAGCTTTTAATTAATAAACTTAGGCTGTTGAGTAATAATATAAATATTGCACAGTGGCTGTTGGGTCCCAACAGTCACAGTGTTGTATGCAATGAAAGCCAGCTAATTACAACACTTTATTACATTCCTATGTGTGATTTACCTGGATTTCTCCAGTGATTATGAATGATAATTTTACTTATGAATTATGTCATTTTCACTAGTGTGCTATGTATTCATATCAAAATTTATGTGTAATGAGTATTATGGCGGTATTAGTCGGATTTCTGGTAAATCAAATGTTTATTGTGGAATATAATAAACAGAATAATCACTTCATCGAACTGGTGATGGGAGATAATTCATTTGAGGCAGGGACTATTTTTCAAAACACGAAATATGAGAGCTCTCGTGTTTGTACAACATTCCTGCCTCTCATGAATTACTTCACTTCACCAGTTCAATTTAGTGATTACTCTATGGATTCATTCATTCATTTCTTCAGTAAATGAGCCCAATTTGTCAATAATTTTTTAGCAAAAACATTAAATACATGCAAGAGCATATAATAAAACAGGAATCTTAATAAATATGTTATATAAAATGGGAGTGCGTAACCCCTTTATCAATTTGTTAATTCTTTAACCCTTTCAGTGCCAAGTCCGATTTTTGTATCAACTCTTAGAGCTCTTTCCATCACTGTATCACATTATTATAATCAATAAATTTGAAAAATGATCAAGGAAATATGGGTTGATACAAAAATCGGACTTGGCACTGAAAGTATTAAAGGGACTCGAGGCATTAAAGGTACCTAATCCGATAAGACGATCCCCATACCATCAAGATACAACAACAACATTTCTTCAAGATACGCTTTAGTTATCAGAATCGATTTATTGCAACAAAATAATGCTAACCGCTGTCAACTGTGGTGTCAAATTTTCCAAAACTTGTTATTTATCAACATTTTGTTCAACAAAATATGGCTGTATTATCACTAAAGTATCACAAAATATAACTGTATTACCACTTTGATTTTAGAGTTATCCATCTTAATCGGCAATTTAGTCCGAGACCCTCCATTTGAGCATGTGTTTCTGGGCCACATATTATTACACATCTCGAGAAATAACAAACTTCAAAAATCGATATCTGATCACTCTGAGCTTTGATGGGTGGGTTCCTCGACTTGAATCAAATATTTTTTATCCCCGAAACCAAAGAAATAGTAATTTAGGATTGTCTGATTGGATTGAGTACCTTTAATAACTGTCCAATCATGAGATTTTGCATGTCAAAACTATTGATATGTAAACATTACTGTTACAGTGGAATTACCGATAAAGTCCAGTAAGATACCAAACTTTAATCAAACATTGAACACGAGAACAAAGTTTACCTATTTCTCCACGTTTTTCGTTGTGGTGATATTTTTACAGACTTTTGATTATTTTTTTTTGCACATTTACCCACTGCAAGTGCCTTAGGTCCCTTTATTCCTTTCGTTACTAAATATTTATTAACATTTTGTTCCCTTAAAAAATATAGGTAGTTTGTTGAACTTGTTATCTGAACATTTCCTATTAATGAATAGGAATCCTTCTACACTTGTAATGTATGTCATCTGCTTTTATTTCCTGAACAGTGTCAAACAGAAGAATTATTAGAGAATTTTTGACAATTAGATCTTCCATGACTGGAGCTTCCTGAAATTTTGCAAAAACCCTGTGCCAATGAATTCTCTTATATATGCGAGTCTCACATATATAAGAGAATACATTGGCCTAACAATATTTACCTTAACCTTGTAAGCCAGTGCATTCTCTTATATATGATATGCTCCCAGAAGGAGACTCGCATATATTAGAGAATGCACTGGCACAGGATCCTTAATGCTGCACCAGCGCAACTCCCATCATGAAAGGGTAAATGTTTGAGAATTATTGACAAATAAAATAAGAATAAAGAATATCTAATTTTTCACACTCCTCTTAATAATGATGATTTTACAGAAGTTTTTTGTTATTTCACATGTATACCTACTTCGAAGGCCTTGAGTTTCTTTAACAGTAAACAAGTAGTATAGAATAAATAGTAAACATCTGTGATCCAAAAATGAATAAATTTATTAAGTTAAGGTGCTTTGAAAAGCAGTATACATTTTCATTAAAACGAAATAAAAATGTTCTTGCACAAAAGCCCTTTAAAGATGGTCTATCTCTTTGTAAACATGTGTTATATACAGTAATGCCCTAATTAATCAACTCCATAACCACAGCAGAATTATGGGTAACTTTTCAGGATTTAGTCGGAAATATGGCTTGTTGCCATTCATCGGAAAGCTCTCCCCGAGAGCTTTCCGATGAATGGCAACAAGCCATATTTCCGACTAAATCCTGAAAAGTTACCCATAATTCTGCTGTGGTTATGGAGTCGATTAATTAGGGCATTACTGTAGTTACTGGGTTATAAAATATGAGATACGAATCGAAGACCCCTGTCCGGAACTTCTATAGATTAATATTGATTATATTTCAAACATTTTTTGGTCTAAAAACATGTGATTGTTTAGCTAACAAACAATAGTGGTTACTGTTAACAGAGACCCAAAATGCTATTGTGTAATTTTGTCACAAATAAACGTTAATTAGACTCATTATCGCTTATAATTATGTAATAAAATACAAACAATCAATCTGGGATATTTAATGTTCAGAGCATAGCTATGGGTACACCCTAATGATCTCTATCGCTATATGGTATCACTTGAATGGTCTGTTCTAAAAATAGAACAATAAAGTGTCCCACTTAATCATCTCATTTTATAATAAAATATTCGAAATAAAATCAATATTAATTGATAGAAGTGTTTCCGGACATGGGTCTTCAATTCGTATTTATTATTTTATACACACAAAACTATTTCAAAATTGTTATATGAAGAGATAATCCATCTTTAAACATTGCCTATGCTATTGCACTATTTTGAGCATTATATGAATAACATCCAAGTTGAATGATGGCAAAGAGTTGTATATTTTTCTGATTCGGCATTACAGACATATTATGGACTTGTTCGGGTTTGTGAAATTGATGAGTTAGTACTTAGGCACTATGCCAACCTGGGGAATGTAGCATTCTACTAACATCGCCGAAAATTTCAAAGAAAATGACCATACAACTCCATAGAAAACATTGTCTGAACTATGCCCAATTGTAAATATTTACGTCTTGATTCGGGAAGCAACTATCGGCGATAATCTAACACAAATTATTTCGCCATCGAGAGACATTGCATTTAATTAATATATAAGAATGATGGCGTGCATAATCAATTTGGATTAATATTCGTAACAAATAACTAACTTTGAGCAAGATTATTCTCCATTTCTATTTGATCACCCTACCGGAGTGTTTCACATCACTTTAATATATATACATGTAAATGCAAAGAAAAGTCTCTTCTCAATTACAAAGGAAGAAGGAGAGAGAGAATATAAATGCCACATGCTATCCACGGTAATCTGGCCAATAGAAAATCAGTCAAATAATTTGCCAACCAATCTTGGTTTTCTCACGTATGATAGGTTATTGATATCAGGTAATAATGAAGCTGAAATGTCATTGTTACGTGGCTATGAGAATTAAAGGTACTCAATCCGATTTGATGGTCCCATATAATCTGATTCCAACAATAACAACATTTTTAGAAATGCCACTTCTTAATTGCCCAAAAATAATGGTAACCACTCTCAACTATAGTATAAAATTGCCTGAAACGTGTTATTTATCATGTTCAACGAAATTTGGCATTATTATCAACACAAAGCCTCTTGATTTTAGAGTTATCCATCTTCATCCACAATTTAGTCTGAGACCATCAGCCAGTCGACTTTTTACTGGGCCACTAATAAGTCTCGATGGTGAAAAATTAAAAATTAAAAAAATCAGTTTCTTTAAATAACTCTGAGCTTTGATAGGTGGGTTCCTCGACTCGAATCAAATATTTTTTACCCCCGAATACAAATAAATAGTAATTGAGGGGCGCTTAATCGGATTATGCATCTTTATGTTACCACGATTTCCCAAACGAGCATTTGATTACACAAAATCTTGTCCTGTCACAGCTTCAAATTTTACAATGAAAATTGGGACATATTTAGAAGTTTGGAAGTCACAAGAATCTAGCTGATAACAGCTATCAAAGCACCAAGTAGTTCCAGCTGGTACAGCATGAAAGATCCTGTGCCAATGCATTCTCTTATATATGCGAGTCTCCCATAATGAGCCTCGCATATATAAGAGAATGCCACGGCACTGGCTTACAAGGTCATGGTAATTATTGTTAGGTCAATGTACTCTTTTATATATGCGAGGCTCCATATGGAGACTCGAATATTTAAGGGAATGAATTGGCACAGGGATTTCGCAAAATTTCAGAAAGCACCAGTCATGGAAGGGTTAAGAAAGTCACCAAAGTTGCATTCCAAATTTTCCATAATGGACCTTTCCACAACTGTCAATAAAATAATTATTAGCAGATATTTTCTACCAATCAGCGACCGAGCAAGTCGCTTGCTGTATTGAAAATTCTTTTTTTTTCACCCTAACTATTATATCCGCGCATACTTTCAGTGTTAAATTGCCTATGTTAAATAACATTTTTTTTGTCAAATCATAATGTACTGAAATTTTGATTTGTGGAATAATGATGAAAATTCATCAATGATTATAACACTGTTTTTCTTTTTGCCATCATATATTTCACAATTGGAATATATGCGAAGCTATGGTCCTGGGCATATCGGCAGCGCTGTAAAACTTATTGAACTGTTTGTGCAGATGCTTTGTCTCCACTGGCTATTCATTAGGATCCTGGGTTAAGATGAACAATAATATTTAGAGAGCAAATGTACCATCTCCTTTCCAGTGAGCACTTGATATCCTGGGTGACTTGGGCTGCAACGATTCATTGTGAATTCAATGAATCACCGATAAACTTTCAAACGATACCGGAAATCAAGTAATGTCTGAAGATGGGATAGTGTAAAAAAAAAGAAGCAAAACCTGCAATTATCTCTCAAGTTTACATGTATACTATGTATATTTGACTCATCTAGCCAACAATTAAACTCCATTTTAGTTTAAAATGAACTTAAACTAAAATGAACTCTACCTCCAGTTATAAGCTTGTTGTTTCTGATAATTCAGACAGTATTCAATTGAATATTTAGTGAAACGTGATATGTATCATACCGATGATCATGTATCGTGATTCGTATCATTTGTGACCAAGTGTATCATTGCAACCCTATGGGGTAACCCACTTCTTGTTTGGGAGATCTTATGTAACCTAAAGCTCATTTAGGAGATCATGGGTAACCTATAGCAATGCAGTATTAAAGGAACCCAAGGCACTCGCAGTGGGTAAATTTGCAAAAATTATTAAATTAAAAAAGATGCATTATCCGAATAAACCCTCCTAAATTAATATTTCTTTGACTTCGGGGGGTAAAAAATATCTGATTCGAGTCGAGGAACCCACCCATCAAAACTCAGAGTGATCAGATATCGATTTTTGAAGTTTTTTATTTCTCGAGATGTGCAATTATATGTGGCCCAGAAACACGTCGTCAAATGGACCGTCTCGGACAAAATTGCAGATGAAGATGGATAACTCATCATGGTAATACAGCCAAATTTCGTGAATACTCAAGTGATAATACGGCCATATTTCATTGAACAAAATAACACGTTTTGGGAAATTTGATACCATAGTTGACAGTGGTTAGCATTATTTTGTTGAAATTAATCGATTCTGATAACTAAAGAGTATTTTGAAGAAATGTTGTTGTTGTTGCATCTTGATGATATGGGGACAGTCTGATCAGATTGAGTACCTTTAATTATATTGATAGCTCTCCAATAAATTGTGTGCGTTGAAACCACTGTTAGTGATTCGTCAACAAACATCGCTAAATATCAGTAAGTATCACAGTGAATTTTAGTCTAAATATGATTTTCAATATTTTTTTTCCAATGCTACGACCTTTTGCAATGTTTCGTCAATTTTTTATATCTTATTTGACAAATTAGATTTCAAATCGGTAATGCCACTATAACATTACTGTTTTTAACAACAATGATTTTGATAAGCAAAATCGCATTATTGGAGAGTTATTAATAATGAAAATAAGAACAAAGTCAATCTATTTTACATGTACATGTACTTGTTGACAATAGCTGTTATACAGATTTTTATCACATAATTAGCCCCTAAACATGGCCGTATATTTTTTAGAAAGACACATGTGTATTATCGGCATGCACAGTGATGAAAGAGCTTAGCGCAATTATATTAATGTCAATGCCAGAACTTTATTATTATGTTAATTAGAAATATTTATGATATTCAATTGGTGTTGGGTTACTTAGTGTTTGACTGTCAGATAAACATGGGTGATCAGGGTGGTTGAACAAGTTTGTCAACATGAAAAGACACATTTAAAATGGAACTATATTTTTTCTTGACAGTATCTTTACCTCCTCTTTGGTTGTGATAAGGAAATCAATATTATTTTGTTTTAACTCCAGTCCTTTTGAGATTGTTTTTCCTTGCTAAAATGTGATTATGTGATAAAATGGATCTAAAATTTGTCGCACTTCTATACAAAATTTATTCACTTCATTCACTAAATTTGATTCGAACCTCGCTAAAGCTTGGCTCGAATAAAATTTATTGCACTCGGTTAATAAATTTTGTATAGAATTGCAACTCATAAGAGATCCCCTATTTATGTTATATCGCATGAACCCACATCGAAGGACTTAAGTCCCTTTAATGAGTGGAATAATGAGTTGATATGGCACGATCCTGTAGAGCTTAAGCGTGCCGAGTCACGATTTATCCATCAGCTTGTTCTCGAAGTGATCTAGTAGTCTTTTGATCTCTTTTCTGTTAAATCAGTCAAGGAAGAACAATGATTCTGAAAGACACATCGATTTTATGGCAGAAAACTGTGGACCAATGGTCAGACAGTAATGCCCTAAATAATTGATTCCTTAGAATTACCCATAATTCTGCTGTGCAGAAATATGGCATGTTGCCATTCATCGGAAAGCTCTCAGTGAGAGCTTTCCGATGAATGGCAACAAGCCATATTTCCGACTAAATCCTGAAAAATTACCCATAATTCTGCTGTGTCGATTATTAAGGGAATTACTGTAGTAGACACTGTCAACACAGCGATATGAGTTGAACGCTCGCCAGTGGAGTGCTGACTTTCATAACAGTGGGTAGCTATAGGTTACAACTGTGCACAAGCCTGGATATAGTGTGTCTGACATTTGCAGAATGAGGTCCCCAGAGGGTGAATTGAGTGATGCTATCCTGCACAGCGGGGTAGCATCACGAAATTCCCCCTCTGAGAATCTCATTCTGCTTAGGCCTCATCTTCTGGGAAGTATCTATGGTCTCAAATTAACATTTGTTACTTTTTCCCTTCAATTTGGTATCTATATTGGGGGGAGTATATCCCTTAATTTGCAGAAGATAAATTGCATAATCGAGGTGACTAATGGGTGAACATCACCAACTTCAACTGGGGAACTTCAAACTGATACTAAATTTCCCATAGCAGTTGAGACCTAACCAGAATGAGGTTCCCAGAGGGTGAATTTGGTGATTCTAGCCCCCTGTGTAGGATAGCATCACTAATTAACACTCTGGGGACCTCATTCTTCAAATGTCAGATACACTCTATCCAGGCCTGGGAATGTAACTATAGAGCTAATTATGGGTAACTTTTCAGGATTTAGTTGGAAATATGGCCTGTGAGAGCTTTCTGATAAATCGCAACAAAGCCATATAATCGCAACAAGACATATATCAACATTTTTGCATAGATCAGATGTCATGTCTTATGGAAGGGTAGGACTTACATTGTTTAAATTTTTGGCAAAAATAGTGCAATGTTACTTTCTTTGAATGTGAATGTGTGGCTGGATAGTAAAATATCAATTCGCATATTTGCATTCCTGATTTGCAATAAGGTGTATTAGTGTAAATGATCTATGATTTAAGAAATGAATGTAGTTTGAGTGTGTTTTATTGAAGGGGATAGCGCATTGACCGTTGGGCACATTGTGTGAACCTATGCGATGTCAGTTCGTGCTATGGTGTGTGTTATTGGGATATGAAATGCAGGACCCAATTGGCAGCGGACCGATCACCGAATATGATTTAGTGTAACACAGATGGGCTATGTAAATATTAGGTGTTGATCTCCACTCATGAATGGAAATTTCAAACAACATAATTTAAATTTGATCCTTACTTGAAACTAAGTTGAAAGTGATCGTGATTGCAAAGATAGGTAAATCTGCATCAAAATTTCATAGAAATCCAACCTATGGATAAAATATGTGTCTGGCTATATATTTATTTTTCTATTTTTCAGACCCCCTACAACCCGATAAATCGTGTACTGCTACCCAAGTGAAAAATGGTGGGAATAACCCAAATTCAAATTTGACCTGTATTTTGGGCTAGTAAACTCACATACCAACTTTCAATCCATTCAGTTCAGACTTACTAAAGTTATCAGCCTGAAACAAAAAAATTGAGTGCAAATTCCCACAAAAAGGGCCATAACTCTGGTGAAAATTGGTGGACGGAACCCAAATTTGATCTTGACCTGTATTTTGTGCTATTAAACCCATATACCAAATTTAATACCTTTCAGTGGAGACTATTTAAAGTTATCAGCCAGAAACAAAAAGCAGACAGACAAACAGACCTATAACATAATAATTTTTTTAAACGTGCATTTACAAATGCAAACAACATCCAGACTTGTTTACCCTCCCGATTTTCGCGGGAGACTCCCGATTATAATCGTCTTTTCCCGTGCTCCCGATCCGGAAACAGAATCTCCCGATTTCAAATGTCTATACCAGATTAAAAAAATTATTAACAGTGATTAATAGGCTGTCCCTGTGGCGACTAAAACAGGCGCAAAAATCAATTAGCTAGCGGCTGACCACACGCAATGAAGCCATGCGGGTGCAATAAATCAACTTAGACTAATCCTACCAGCGACACTGGTATTCATGTCGGCTTTGATTCTTTTGTGAAAGTGACGAAAGAGTAAGTGGAAACTGAGCTGTATTTGTCAATATCATACACGGCGGATTTCCTTACAAGCTTATGTGTGACTATATAACGAAACACATTTTTCTTTCGTCATAACAAATCACTTATTTACTACCATTTACATCTAAATCTCTCTGTTCACAATGTCTGAAACTCCGACCAAAAAGCGAAAGTTAGATTCGTCCGATACGCCAAGTAAAAAACGAAAATATGATTCAAAGTTCTGTGACGTCTGGAAAGTTGAAATGCCATGGGTGAGATCCAGTGCCGATTTAAACTTTTTGTTTGTTTTAGTTCCGTTTCCGTCTTTGTGGTATTCCGTGTTTTATATACGCAATAACAGTACGCGAAACGAACAGACCTCAAACAATTCTGTCAATGCGTACTTTCTTTAAATTCACCGATGTTATCTGATGTTACTGAATATATTTGGCGACACAATTATCCGAGAGCACCATTTTATAGCGTGCAAATATAGTTTTAATTGTTGTATTGCCTTGTTCGAAATAAAACGTGATCCATAACCGGAAAATCGTAATTTTATTCCCAATGATTCAGTGATTTTAGAAAGTAGAGACACTCGGTAGTCGGTGTCAAGGATATGAAGTTTTTTTCCCATGATACGGACATTGAAAAAAAATCTCCCGATTTTTCACTAAATCTCCCTATTTCTGAGGACAAATCTCCCTATTTCAAATTTTGAAAGTAAACCGGTCTGACAACATCATTGGTCTCGTCATTTTAAAAGCAGTTATGAAGACAAACTTCCATACCAAATTTCATTCCGATCCGATAACCCATGGATGAGATCTCTGCGCAGACAGACAAATAAAACTATTTCCCGATGAACATTGAAGAAGGTTTTGCTAGTGAATAATAAAGGATACATTTGGTCTGACAACTTATTGGCAGGCAGCATAGCTGTGGACAGTTCCTCACACTTTGCCATTAGCGCATACATAGCCTGAAAGGGAATTTACAAAGCATGAAATATAAGCCGATTGAGAAAACATTATGGTCAACATACATCTGTTCACCTGAATTTGATCCGGAAAGGTATTCAAATATTCATATATCATTACCTCATTCCTCGAATGTGTAATAGCATATAATCTGTGTGAGATGCATGCAAATGTTGAATAAAGGTACATTTTACAAGGGAACCGAACAGAGTATCTTTGGCTGAGATTTAATAAATATTATGCAGTGGATTAATTTGCAGATATTACTGGACAGAACCTGTTGCATGTGCATGTTCTTCATCCCATTGTGGTTCATGAACATACCAAAGATCATTCACATCCTTTTCTAAGATAACGGAGGTACCCTGTAGAGGAATGGACATATTTTATATCCTAAGGGCTGTTGTTACAGAAGACATGAATGGACAACACCTGTTGCACGTTGATATTGTTTCCTTCCTGCCGCCTCATAAGCAAGCCTGAGATAAGTGTGCCTGTCATTTGCAGAATGAGGTCCCCAGAGGGTGAATTTAGTGACGCTATCCCACATAGCGGGCAAGCATCACCAAATTCACCATCTGAGGACCTCATTCTTCATGGCCTCATCTGCTATGGATGACATAGACTCAGAATGAAGTTCCCAAATGGTGAATATTATGATGTACACCCATTGTGAACCTTGATTATGCAATGTGCCGTCTGCCAATTTTGGGATACTAAACTAAAAATGATATATAATCTGTGTAATGAAGTTTTTATAGAAATTTGATAATAAGGAATCTTTCCAGAGAAGATGAGGCCTAAGCAGAGGGTGAATTTAGTGATGCTAGCCCGCTATGCAGGATAGCGTCACTAAATTCACCCTCTGGGGACCTCATTCTGCAAATGACAGGCACACTAATCTCAGGCTTGCTCATAAGTATACCGTGACAAAGATCAACCAATTTGGCATATGATAACTCAGTCTTGTTAAAACTAGACCAACTTTCATTTCAATCAACTTACGATAAATATCTCAAATGGGAGGATTCACGCCAATGACATTACTTACAATGAAGAATGCGATGTTCGACCAATCAATAGATTCCTGCAAAACCAATAACTATCCACACTTTGTCACTTATTCACACAAGAATATTCTACGAAGCGTATTTATCCACTGAAAAGAAGTTTTAGCTATTCTGTCAATGGGTTACGGCCATTGTTATTAATACATGTGGGCATTGTAGCAAAATAGTAAACAGCGATATATTTCGATATATGACAATTAATGAGCTTTTGCGAGCTGGGGATTCCCCATTTATCTCTGAAATCAATTTAAGTACCAGAGTCTCTACTCTGTGTTGACTGTAATGAAACCTTGAAACCTGCTCCATGTGGATGTCCCCCCCACCCTCTGTGGGCCCCACATGTGGTGGTCCATGAGCATACCAATGATCATTCCAATCTAACAAGCTCCAAAAGTGTTACAGATGGACGGATGGCAATCATTTATATATACAAACTTCCTTTACAGAGGATAATAATAGTTTTTCCATAGTTTCTTTAGTATCTCTAATTGACATGAGAGCCCTATCTAGTTTGAAACTGAAATGTCTCCCACCACTTCAAAGTCAAATGAAATTACAATCCATATACTGAGATTAGCATTTTATCAAAAATCAGGGTTTTTGAAGGTATGGACATAATTATATAGAATGTTAGATGTTAAATAAAACAAAAATAATTCCTTAACTGTGAGACCAGAAAATGAGGATTTAATTGGGACAAAGTTTTTTTAATTTGGCTAAAAAACATCAGAATCGACCAAAAAATTGGCCAAAAGATGTTTCGACCCAGCATGAACACTGCTCATCAATGAGTATAGAAGGTTTATCTACAATATTAAATTTACCTTTATTGTTGAATCAACAGAATCACAAGTGGCATCAACAGACATTCTGTTTGCATCGAGAACGCCAACAGTTATTGCCGACAACTGAAATATAGATGATATAAACACTTGATTTGCAGTTTCATTATAATGCAGAGCATACACAAAATTATTTAATCTACTTAATCCTTTCATTACAGGATCTGCCATAGAGAGCCTCAAATATATAAGAGGATGCACAGGCTAACAAGGTCAAGGTAAATATGGTTAGGCCAATGTGTTCTCTTACATATATATGAGGCTCCCTATGGGAGACGGATATATATATATCTCATATATATTTTGAAGACCTCTGTTTGTCTGTATGTATGTTTGTCTGTCATTTATACAAATCTACGATTCTCGACCGATCGGGACGAAACTTGGTACGTGTGTGTAGTTTGACCAGGCGGTCGACGTTGTCGTATTGGCGAGCCCGTGCGGCACCCACTTCGCGCATGCGCAGACGAGATCTCGGAAACGGGTGGAGCTATCGACTTGAAATTTGCTATGTGAATGTATCTTGCCCCGGATACGAATTTTATCGGGTCGCCACGCCCGTGCGACGCCAGCTTCGCGCATGTGCAGACGAGATCTCGGAAACGGGTGGAGCTATCGACTTGAAATTTGCTATGTGAATGTATCTTGCCCCGGATACAAATTTTATCGGGTCGCCGAGCCCGTGCGACGCCAGCTTCGCGCATGCGTAGACCAGATTTCGGAAACGGGTAGAGCTATCGACTTGAAATTTCGGGCTGGGTGGAGCTATCGACTTGAAATTTGGTTTTTGAATAGCCCGGACAACGTCGGGCTCATCGGCTAGTATATATATATAATAGAATGCATTGTCAGGAAGCTCCAGTCATGGAAGGGTTAAGGCTATTTATTGTATTTGCTGGTTTATGGATAATTTTCTTTAAATTTGGTTCGGACTCCTTTTTATTTTGCAGACTTTTAACGGCTGAAGGCCATTTGTGAACTTTTTATCTGAATATTCCCTCCAAATAACTGAGGAATGCTGTGTGTTGTTATCAATACAACCCTCCAAATGAATAATATACTATTCCACATATACTTTTATAGCTGAATGGAAGAATCCATTTTGTAATGAAAGGGTAAAAATCATATCTGTTTCTGCTACACATGTATCAAAATACGGTTTTAACCCTTTTATGGCGGGAGCTGCACTGGTTCAGCATTAAAGATCCTGTGCCAGTGCATTCTCTTATATATGCGAGTCTCCCATAGGGAGCCTCGAAAATATAACAAAATGCATTGGCTTACAAGGGCAATGTAAATATTGTTAGGGCAATGTATTCTCTTATATATGCGAGGCTCCCTGTGGAAAAATATACAAATTTGAAAGCCGATTCGGTATCGATCCCGAATCTGATCGCCGATGTCGACACCAAATTGATTCTTCGAAGCCATTCGCAGAACTCAAGTGGCAAGCCCTAGTTAAGATGATAAATATAAAGAACAATTGAGGTATGATTAAGAAGAAATGACTATGAAGTTAAGTAAATTAGAAATATTTTGAATGGGGGAGTAAGGCTTGATGATACAGTAGCCAACAAATGTTGTGCATTCAAGTACCACAGATGGAAATCCAGTCTCTTTGAAAAGCTGACGAAACTCCTATATCGGAATTATGTCTCTGAACGTGTCCATAATATTTCATTTATACGACGATGTTCCATTCCCAACATGACGTAATAAACCGTTTCCAAATATGGAATGCATTCCTGGTCAGTGGTGTAGTAAATGTTTGTGAGAATTGTAGTATTTAGAAATAGTTATAAATACAACTGGATGCGAAAGAATAATCAGTCATGAATATCTTTGACTGATAAAAAACTCAAAAGATTATGTCTCCTATATTGCAATGAGTAAAATGAATTATGGATATATCGCCTCTATTCAGGTTTCGAACAATAGTTGAGTTTGACAATGTGTGGGAAAATTGTCAACACGTCATTGACCTCTGATCTCTGATGTGATCTGCTGTACGTGCCATAAACCCATGAAACCGCGCGCAGTCTGCACCACTCTCCAATGAAATGGAGGGAATCCCTTCAATACAGAACCTAATTTTAATAGAGAGTTCTAGAGACGGAATTCCGATATAGGATTTTCATCAGCTTTTCAAAGAGACTGATGGAATACATGCGTGAGTGCATTTTATATTACCTTATGGAGGTTTGACTTAAGGTTGCCCATGAGAAGGTCGAGACAGTCTGCCACTCTCTGGGCTTGAATCTCAAGCTCAGACAACATGAATGGATCGATGGGTGGAATGTCTACAGGGCTTTGTTGGAACACACTACTCGGTGAACGTGACACTGTCATTGATGTCGAACTGGCAGTGCTTGTCAGGCTCCGCAGGCTGGATGTTCGACTTCCGATACTGCTTGATTCTGTGAAATAATACCAAAAAATCACAAATTATTACTGTTATCATTCTGCAATGATGTTCCATGATTGTGAATGATAATAGCCTTCCAATTAAGTCAGTTTTATGGTTCTTGTGATATTCCCGTTATATTTTTCCACTGGAAAATGGCAATAACATCAACAGCCCAGCACACGACATCATAACGGCATTTAGCAGCGAGGAGGTTAAACATTCTCTTCCCCTCTGCTTCCATTATCTTCAAAAATGAGCACAAATTTTCTGACTAAAAACTCTCTAGAAATCCAATTCAAATTTAGTTTTCCACCCGAATACAATGATCCTTTACTGTAATAATAATTAAGCCAATGCATGCTTTTACTAGTATATATATGTGAGGCTCCCTATGGGAGACATGCATATATAACAGAATACACTGGCACAGGTTCTTTAATGTTGCACCAGCACAGCCCCCTTCATGAAAGGGTTAATAATATTATGTTAATGTCAACAAATGAAATATAACAAGTCATTATTACTTTGCAGCTGTCTTCACGTGAAGCAAGCCTAGATATACTAGTAGTGTATCTGACATTTGCAGAATGAGGTTCCTGGAGGTTGAATTTTGTGACGCTATCCAGCACAGCAGGTTAGCATCACCAAAATTCACCCTCTGTGACCACATTCTGCATAGGCCTCAACTTCTATGGGAGAAATAGGATCAGACTGAAGTTCCCCAGTTGAAGTTGGTGATGTTGACCCATCAGTCACCTTGATTAAGAATTTTATCATCTGAAAATTTGGGGATATAGAAACTGATAAAAATGGAAAAGGATATTGAAGCCTTGGTAGTATTTTTAATAAAAAAAAGATACAAATGTAGCAACATCAACCACCGGTTGAACCGACCAGTATAAACAAGGGCACCACCATCTTAAAACACGGACTTCCGATGTAAACAATGCAGATCAACGCCTATCAGCATGGAATTGCTACGATCAGAGGTCGATAAATGCAATATTTTCGTTTTGGTTATTGTGTTTACTATTTTTTTTTACAGAATCCCGCTACAGTAATGCTCAAATAATCGACTCCTTAACCACAGCAGAATTATGGGTAACTTTTCAGGATTTAGTCGGAAATATGGCTTGTTGCCATTCATCATAAAGCTCAGTGAGAGCTTTCCGATGAATGGCAACAAGCCATATTTCCGACTAAATCATGAAAAGTTACCCATAATTCTGCTGTGGTTAAGGAGTCGATTATTTAGAGCATTACTGTACAGGATTGATAAATTAGTTGGGGCAGAGGTCTGAACTAGGGACGGGCGCAATACCGGAAACATCACTATTTTGTTTAGGCCAATGGAACATTCTAGTTGTCAGAGCAAACACCTTGACCTACCTATTGTTGACATAGGACTACTCCTTTTAATCATTTGTTGTATTTCCTCAGCAACAAACTCAACCATATCACCAGTTCGAATTATCTGCCCTTGTGGAAGCTGACTTGGAATTGACTTTCGAGCAGAATCGTGCTTAATAATATCACCTCGCACTTTGCTGATGTCACAGTTTTCCTGAAACAAAAAAGTTAAACTATAACCGTAATAATAGATGCATTATATGGTGCATTGAACAGTAAACTAGTTTCAATGTTCTTTGCATTACTATTACCCTATGCTCATCAGATATATACATAGAGCTGCTGCGTATACATGTATATAAATGGCTGAAAACTGTACATGTACATTATTTCAGCAAATGGCTCAATCGAGGCCACAAAATAATGTGCCGTTTGAAGCTTTAAACAGGCTTAAAACATGGCCTCGTCCAATCCGTAACTTCTGATGAGAATGTTTTAACTAGAAATTTTGTTAAAACAGCAGATGTACCGTATACCACATGGTTGGCCCTGTCCACCTACTTATTGCCTGTATGGATGGTGTGACATCTGAACCCATTGTAAACTTAATTGTTTGTCCAACTGTCAACTGCTCATGACGTACCAAGTACCGGTATGAGCTCTTTCCACGATAACTTACCCCATATTATCAGAGTTTTGCTCTCAATTTTGGCTATTGTATTCAAATTATTTATCGCGGCATATTTCGCACTTGACAGTAAATATTTTTTGCGCTAAACTGACATGATTGTTGTGGTTTGCCTAATGATTGCAGATTTAGCGATTTTGTGAGCTGCGATGGTTAACTAAGGGGTGTTGCAGCCTGAACACTACTACATCGTGTGGGTGTGTCTTTCTTACCCCTCGATCAATTCAAACAGTTGGAAATTCCATCCATGCTATACAGTGTGGTAAATATTACACATGCAAGGCATATAAAATGAATTTGTTCATAATGAAGTAACTGTCCATTAAGTTGGATATTGGACATCAGTTTTAAAATAATGTACAATTTTGGAAATAACTTTCCATTATCCTATAAAGTGAACACATTGAACAATGGAGTGATGTCATTGCCATGTTTTAAAGTAGGGTTCATACACCTCATAATTCCATGACTTTTCCAAAATAATTTCCTGGATTTTCGTAAAATTTCCAGGACCTTCCTCTAACAATAATCCATAACTTTTCCATTCTTTTCCGGAAATTTGAAAATAGATTTATGAAAGAATTGTTCCATGTCCTCTTCTAATCTAATATATTTTGGAACTTCTGTCTGGATGTGTCTATGTGTGTGTGTGTGTGTGTGTGTTATAGACTCGAAAGCTGCTCGACCGATCCGACTCAAATTTGGTATGTAGGCCTACTTTTATCCTGGGAACAATATGGGTGGGTCCAATTTCATGTGCGACCGCGTCCTTCTGCATGCCCTCATCTGCTATGGGAACCTTGATTATGCAATGTGTTGTCTGCCAATTTGGGGATATAGAGAAACTAAACTAAAAAAGAAATATAATCTAAGTGCAGAAGTTTCTATAGAAATTTGATAATAAAGAAACTTTCCAGAGAAGATGAGGCCTAAGCAGAATGAGGTCCCCAGAGGGTGAATTTAGTGATGCTAGCCCACTATGCAGGATAGCATCAGCTGCATCACTAAACTCAACCTCTGGGGACCTCATTCTGCAATGACAGGCACACTAAACTCAGGCTTGTTCCAAACCCTTGCCCAGGGGAGGTTACTGGTATCGTTACAGCCCTACCTCAGATTGTGTTCTCCTTTTCTCCTTATATTGTAGCGGTCTTGGAAGAGATAACGAATCAGGCCTCTCAACATTCTTGCCCTCTGCCTCCGTTAAGATCTCAGTCTTAGTTTCACAGTTTTCAGAATCAACTTTATCAACCAGAGTTTTACTACTTTCAGTTGAGCATGTGTTCCCAGCATCGTGTGAAGACTGTTCATTTGTCGGATCAGCAATAGCACCAAAGACATCTGAACCAGAAATATCCAATGACTGCATAGAAGCGGTGATACTATCACGGCACTCTACATACGGTGATGTCACATTGGGATCGTATCTCATAACACCTGAAACATGCACTTCATCCTCACTCTCAGATTTTCCTGAAACTGCGTCTTTCTTTGGGTCTATCTGGCTTTGGGTGGAATCGGTTTTGGCAATCGTACCTTTCTCGAGGTTTGTCTCCGTTTGTGTTGAACTGAAAACTTCAATATCCTTACTAGATTCGCCACGAGCCTTGTCCACCGATGACTTTTCAGAGGAATCAGTTGTGACAGATGCTTTATCTGTGTTCATGATGTTTTCAGTAATTTCTGATGATAAATGGTTCAAGCACTCCAGTTCATCACTGACAAGAAATTCATCTAATTATCTCCTGAAGCAGGAATACCAGGTTAATTTAGCTGAATCTTGATGTGAATCTGTGCTATTCAGCAATCAAACACTGTGGGAGTAAGAGAAATCTGGGTTAAAAAGGCAGTTAGGTTTGCTAAGAACGTTATATGTTTTTCAGTGATGTTTTGCATACATGTATAGAATATATGTAATGCCAGATATCCCTTTGAGTTTTGGGAATAATAATGAAAACATTGGTTTATTGGATTAAAATGTTGTCAAAATAATTGCTGTCTGCTTCAAATCGATTTCAAGTACAGCAATGCTCTAAATAATCGACTCCTTAACCACAGCAGAATTATGGGTAACTTTTCAGGATTTAGTCGGAAATATGGATTGTTTCAAGCCATATTCCCGACTAAATCCTGAAAAATTACCCATAATTATGCTGTAGTTAAGGAGTCGATTATTTAGGGCATTACTGTACATTTGTATTTTCTTTGACAACAAAAAACATTTTCTTTTTTAAAGTTCTGTCCCAATGTTCAGTGAAAATGCGCCTTGACTATTGTTCACACATCAATCTTAAAATTAAAAGGTGGTTGAATGCTTGTTTTGAACAAAGAGCACACGAGATTCACCAGGGTCATGTGACAACTATGGAGTGGTCCCTCCCTGAAAGACGTCAATTAATGAAGGTAAAGTGAAAATTAATTTACCCATTTCTGTATCAACTGCATCTATATATACTAGTATCCATATATGCATAAATAGCCATCAAACATATCCATTCGTGTGTTAACCAAGAATCCAAGATTGTCAACAAGGTCATGTGTCCTCTAAAGGCTCTATGGTGGTGGCAGGAGTGGCTATGGACATACATGTATATGTACATGTATCATGCCTACTGTATATCTATACACAAATGAAGTTTCATTTATTTATTCCAACCCATACTTGAGGTACCGGTACACTATATTACACATATACATGTATCAGCCATAATATTTCTATACATGTATGGGATGCTTGGCAGTGGGGAATCCATCTGTGGTGCAGAGTGGCAGCAAAATAGTTAAATAACAAAATTTAATTATTGATTAATTAATTAATTTGAACTAAATATTATCTAATTAAGACTAAACACTAAAAAATTATGTCAGCTGCATCGTCATTGGCAGATGATTTTCACAAAATTGGGCAATACAAATTTCCGTGTAAAATAACACATCCACCCACTATTATAATTTATGATGTAAATAAAGTAACATAAAGTAGAAGGGTAAAAGGAAAAAAGGCAAAAAACTCATGGACCATGTGCAGTGGAAATACTAGTATTAAGGCACTTGTATCATTGTATGAGCCTTTACTGTGCTATCACTTGAACCGAATAAACTCACTCACTCACATCAGCTTCTAAAAAGAGGGAGGTCAACTTCATTGTCTTCAACTTGATGTTCAAGTCAGATCAATTTTAAATGGAGATTTCCATAAAAATATCCGATGCAAAAGTTATATATGAAGCGATTGACTGGGAACACAGACACTGAGACAGGCATATCATTAAAAAAATAAAAAGTTATGACATTTTAAAAAGGTACTCATTCTGATATGATGGTCTCCGTATCATCAGATTCCAACAAAAATAAAATTTCTTGAAATTAGTTATGATCAGAATCAATTACTAAAAATAATGCTAACCACTGTCAAGTTGTCAACTCTAATATAAAATTTCTCAAAAATTGTTACATATCAACATTTTGTTCAATGCATTTTGGTACCAAGAGTACATGTATGTCAGTCTGCTCGATGAATATCTGCTTGGCCACCCAATATTCCAGGTGACGAAAAATAACAGATTTCAAAAATGAATTTTTAGAACTTCTGCACATGTTATGTGCCAGGGCCTACGCAAATGTAGCGACCTATTGGCATAATGCATCAGCGAAAAAAAAATTGATAATTCCAGTTGTTGGAAATTTGTGTCAAAAAAACCATGAAAAAAAATGTGCTGCACCTCAGTTTATAACTAATCTATATATCTATAAGGCCTAGATATAGAGGGGTATATACATGTATACATAGTCATATAGTTTTGTGGCTTTTGACACAAATTTCCAACAACTGTGCTTGTGAATAACTGAGCTTTGAATCAGTTTGACAGGCAGGTCGGGCACACATAAAAAACGAGCTATATATACACATGTAAGGCCAAAAAATATATACCTGTGTTTCTGGTGACATGCAAGAAAAAAATAAGGGTGGGGGTGGCTTTTCATTTTATTTTATTTTTTTATTTTATTTTCAACTTTGCTCAAAATAAATAAGAGTACCTCCCCAGACTGCTTCTCCTTGTTTGTGATGGACTATAAAATAATAAAAATAAGTAGATAATATTAGAACATAGTGTAATTTATTGTTTTCTTGAATAAAACATGACAAAATAAGTTTGATTCGGCTGTGACCTAGCTACCGGTATCTTATTCCGGTTTAACAGTACACGTGATGTGTCCGTTTTTCACAGATATGAATTGGTTTACAAATTACATGGAAAATAAAATCGGAAGCGTACTAATTTTGCAAAATCAATCAAATGAAAACGGTCGGGGGCGGGTGGGTCACCAGAAACACAGGTCTATTTTTTTTCGGGCCTAATAAGGCTAATTAATAGTAACTTGATAATGATATCTGTACTAGTAGCTCGTTTCATCTATCATACTTCATAGCCCGTAATCTTACCATCGAAGCTGCAGGAATCCAAAGAAATAGTAATCGGATTATATATGTTTAACTGGCGGGTGGGCTACGTAAATTATAAAAAAAATTGTTGTGGCAATAAATTTGTTGTGCCTGAGTCTGTGCTATACTTCGAAATTAGGAAAGTTGTCATATACTGAGGGTAAGTAACACAATTTGATGAAGATTTATTCTACTTAACCTCATTTTAAGGACATAAAGTATCGCGCATAGCAGCTCCCGTGACTCAGATACAGCACAAATACACATCAAATGAAATAGTATAGCTCAGTTGGATTATTAAACAAAATTGGATATGTTCGATTAGCGATCGCAATAGCTTGGGGCAATTTAAAAAACGGAAGGGAATGGAACTTGGAAGACATCATTATATGTGCCGTATCCGTTTCATTTTGTCCGAGATAAAGTTATAACGAACCAAAGCCAGACGCCTTTGATCGTATATAGACTATATCTGATTTTGTGACGTGACCAATTATTATCTAATACGACGCTGTTGTTTTGAATTTGTGCGAGCACTTTTGTTGCACAGTAGATCGGTGGGCTTAAAGCATTAATGTCGGAAAATATTGTTACTGTGTCTTTCGGTTACTGGTAAATTGCAAATGAGAATTATGCAAATTAAATTACAATGTAAGTGCAATCATAGTGGTAGTAACGGGTAGTTTACCTTTTATTGAGAAAATAAGACACAATAAATAACGACACTATAGTAACTACAGTCTACACATTGTGGGGCGAGTGAAAAGTTATCGAAATTCGTGATGTGAAATATAATAAGATTTTCAAATTTACCGGTCTACTGTGAGATTTTAAAATACAGCACTTGATACTGTACGATACTGTGCGAGACGAAATAACATTATATTTAATATGTAATTAATTGTTACCATAAGACTATATAGTACATACATGCATGTGATAATCCATAAATATCATACTATTTTTTGGAATCGAAGGGAAACACAAAATTATGGACAAAGCAGAAGATACCTTCATGCAGGTTCAGGCGAACTCGGTCAATGGGGAATATTACACGATGACGTTGTTTGTCGATTTTCGTTGAAATCGACACGGTGACATGAATGAAATGAACACCCATGAAATCGACACACTTTTCCATATAGTATCTCAGCCGCAGCACTCACTCAGCATCACGAAATATATTGCTTAAAGACATATTATGGACTTGTTCGGGCACGTGAAGCTGGTAAGTTAGTATCCAGGCACCGTGCCAACTGGAAGAATGCAGCATTCTACTATTATAGCCGAAAATCTGAAGCAACTCGACCG
The DNA here is from genome assembly GCA_032622095.1 of Siphonodentalium dalli. Classification (NCBI taxonomy): domain Eukaryota; kingdom Metazoa; phylum Mollusca; class Scaphopoda; order Gadilida; family Siphonodentaliidae; genus Siphonodentalium; species Siphonodentalium dalli. Next base: position 215,079,062 of record CP136061.1, read on the forward strand.
TTCCACTCCAAAGAAAACATCGTCCGAACTACGCTCAAATGTAAATATTTACTTCTAGATTCGGGACGCAACTATCGGCGATAAACTTACGAAAATGATTTCGCCATCGAACGTTACTACACTTCATTGATATATAAGAATGACGGTGTGTGTTGTCAATTTGGAAATAATATTTGTAAAATATAACTACTTTGAGGAAGATTGTTCACCATTTTTAATTTATCACACTACTGAAGTGTTTCACATCACTTTAAATTCAGTAAAAAATGTTCCCATTCCCCTCTCGACAAGGTTTTGAAGTTGGTAGTTTATGCCATGTATAGCCTAGCTATCAATCAAGACTACCCAAAAGTACGATGGCCTAATCCATACTCTAAATTACGATAGGGATACATTCTTTTGATGAACCGTTGTGTGCGGAGTGTAATTACTAATAATCACCCTAGGAAACATAGGCTTTTGTGAATCTTATTTGGTGGGAATACCAGGGAATCTATAAACTAATTTTCATAAAAAATATATATATATTTAAAAGCCACAGCTACCCTCATGTGAGTGGTTTAGCTTTGGTTCGTTATTGCGCTAGCGTATGGTCATTTTATGGTTTGTCTTGTCTACTATTTTGTAATATTTTGTAATATACATTTGGCACTATACATACAGTGTATTAACGGTTACGTACATGTAGCGTTGTACGTAGCTAGAATTTTAAATTAGATGACCAGCTTAATGCCTGTTAATTAATAATTACCACATCACCAACACCTCTTGTCGTTCGACTCGCGATGGGAGTACCCAATATAATTCCTTAACCCACGGCCAATGCATGCTTTATTATAGGACACCCATATGTTGCCCAAATACATTTGAATTATGACAGATAAAATCAGCCGTCAATCAGGACAAAGGAATAACACGCCCGTGTGTTTTAAAACACAAGAATGTGTGTCGATGGTTTTGCCTCATATTGTGTCTTTTTGCTAATTTATCACTTAGTAAGCTGAATAAATACAGTATATGATGCTACATTGCGTGGTTATTGAATTAACTGGAACTTTTATACCTACGAGATCAAGTTAATCTAATTTGTTCAGGGTAACTTCTGGACCCAGACAACTGTGGCCCTAACACGGGGTAGGGTCTATGATTATACACTGTAACCACCCCCCAATCCCAGTCAGATAACCCAACGTGACCATCAGAAGAACCCTGGGTTTTCTGTTCATAGTTGATTGACAAAAAGCCTCCAACCCAACTGCCATGGGTGTGAGATGATTATTTAACTTATTGTATTGATGTGCTTCAGGGAATTTCAAATATTCCCTCTTTGCATCTCTCAACACAGTATTTTGGTCTGTAGTTTCTTTATTGGTTGATCCCACTGAACTATGGTTGGCCTTTGAGAACATCTTAACTGGGCTATGATATATGGCTGGGTTGGAGGAGGCCCTAGTTCACCTGACCCAACCAGGTTAAGTTTAAATCTGTTTCTTCAACAAAGTTACCCGATTGCAAATTTTTCAGAGCCCCATCAGCTCCAGTTAAGTTTTGAGGTATGTCTGTTTTTATCTTAACTGCATGATGCTCTATTCCCTACAGTACAGGGTGGATGTTCATGATAATTATACATTTCACTTATGTGAGACCCATCTCTGAGGCGGTTAATTGAAGGGGATATGCTCCTAGAAGGTTTATTTGAATACTGTAATGAATTAGGGAAGTTTTGGTAATCATTACAAGATTCATGGGGTCCAATAATGTTCTCAAATGTGTTCCCTTTAACCATGGTAAATTTTGAATTGTGACGGATATCACCTCCTCTCTATTTTCAATGAAAGCAGGTTGCCTGTAATCATTATAAATGAAATTGTTTTCATGTATGTCTTGTCCCATTCGTGATGAAACATTTGATAGTGGGTCACTAAATCCACCAACTTTCTTGAAATTCAGGGTAAAAGGGTGGCCATTCACCCTAGTAGATGCTTGTCGGCGATTACATGTGACATAACCCAAATCATCACATGGAGGTGAAATTTCCATTTTCACTGAACTGCTACTGGTCCCATATTTTAGATCAGAATTCATTTAACTGGGGTACCTATAGTTTACTGGTCTTAGAGACTGTTCAGTCAAAGAGTACCTGGTTTACCTTTGAGGAACTTCCTCTTGAAGAATCCCATTTTCTACGATCGGGTTCTAGTTCCACTGTATCTGTCTGTATCTGTATTATTTCGGCGCAGGAGCCTTTCGGCTGTTGTCGCGTCCACGTCATTAAGTTTTTCATTAAGTATGGGACGATTCCCATAGACCAATGTCTGACCATGCATGGTTACAGTGATTAACTATAAATGAAACAACATTCAAAATGGAATTTTGCTATTACATGATTATCCATGTCGCAGACTGAAAGCTGCCTGAATTCAGGAGAAAAGGGGGACAAAACCCCACCATCCCTGGAAACTTGAGGCCCATCTGTCCCAACAAGCTGTTGGTCTCCCATTTCCAAGTCTGACTTCTGGCTGATCAAGAATTTCGAAGGTAGTGGGATCGAACCCATGTTCAGACTGATACTGATACCTCCTAACACTCGGTGAAGGACTTCCTTTTAAGGATATCCCCGTAGCCGAGGTGGTTAGGTCGTGGATAAGATCACTACAGTCTGGGCTAGACGAGGTTGGGGCGGGTTCGAACCCCGACATGGATGAAAATCGGGACCGATTTTCAAGCTTGATTTGGTTTGAGGGACATCTCAATGTACCATTCCGATCGACACATGGCCATTTCGATAAGAAATGAGAATTTGTTCACGTTCACTGAGTTAAGCAAATATGAAGCAATGAACACTCATACTGAGTCCGTGCCTCCATATTGGTAATTTTGTTTAATTAAAACTTTCATTATTTTAACACGGAGGGATAACAATACAATATATCAAGTATACGAAGAAAAATAGAAATAAGTGGACAAACTAATTTAGAATGTGTATACAATACAAGTCCCTCCGCTTTCGTGAAAAAAAAGCACATGTTTAGTAAATTCTATGATCCATATTCCATTCCGGATTGTGTTTCGTTTTACTCTGATCGAGTCTGAGTCGAAAAATCGAGTCCACCGCTAAAACCAGAAGTGATTAAAAAAAAAACACGTTTTCAGCTTTCGTAGTTTTATTTTCACGTAATTTGACTTATTTAAATATTTATTTTACACTATATAGATAATTTGTACATTTTGATTATGTACAATAGCTTTATTCAGCTAACCTAGTCCAAAATTTACTATACATGATGGGATATCTTCATCTTTAGTATCGGCGACTATCGCGTAGATTTTCGATTACACTACTCACTAGTCCACTGGCACTACAGACTACTGTATTTGTAAAAACAGTCTACAATTAATACACTACAAATTACAATACAGGCTAGTGGCAGTAGTGGTACAGCAAAGCTGCAATTTGAGCAACCCTAGCTGAATTCAGCTATATATTCTATTCTCAAACCGGCTTTTTTTCGATAATTAACTAGAAACGCTAATTTGTGCATAATATTAATAATACCTATGAGTATGACTATGTTGATTATGTTGTTGCCATTCTCCAATCACTTTCAAACAAATCAAAACTGTCACTCGTTTTGTGTCAAAATGTTGAATTATGTGTTTATTATGTGTGAAAACTCTTATTCGTTGCGGAATACCTTGAAAACTATATTTAATATGATATTCATTGATAATTCAACACCGAAGATCAGTTCCGGAAATATTAACCAAGTTTTGTTATCCCAGTCCCACCTGTGACCTTGGCTTGGGCCCCAAGCAAACACAAAACAGCAACGTATGTGTTCACATTTCCCGCCAAAACTCAATTATATTTCATAACACTGGGGCTAAAAGTGTTCAAAGCAGTGCATGGTGCTACATGTACTAGTAAGTATAGAGCGTTCTTAATCACGTGATTGGATACGAGACGCACCGCCATGTTGGATGTATGTAGACATCAATAAGCAAGCATGGAGTTAATAGGATTAATTAAGAAAGCTACTTCTAAAACCTCTCGTTATGGCTTCGACGGAACTAGTTGCATTATTTGCCAACGCTATTAATAATCATGAACAATGTTCAGTTCTAAAAGAAATACATCGAAATGTTAGATAAATCTACTATATGGTGCGATATTTATTAAAAAGAATAGAGTGTAGTCCCGGAACTGTCGCCAAACGTTACAGATCCATACATACGCCATTACATTCGTGTTAAACACAGTTATGTTTTGAAATAAAATTATTACAGGCTTACCTAATTTGTTTTCAATGAATGAAAATGTACATAGTCCATGTATTATCGAAACAAATGAGCTCCCCAGTGTTGCATTTACTTGTGTGTGTTTTAAAACGCTGTATGCATGTAACACGACACTATAGCTTCTTTCCGATATTTTCAAGCAAGATGGCTAGGTGTGCATAGAAGCATCTTGTAAAAATGACAGTCGTTTGATAACAAAAACAAATAGAGCAACTTTTAAAAACAAAACAACAGTTATTTTTTGCCATTTCCGATTACAAACAAAGATCGATGATTACGTTGAATTAAAGTGCGTAACAAACGCCATTATATAACTTCAATATAGAATAGACTATCTAATATCGGAGCAGTGCTAATTTATAGCTCCCACCTTGATGAAATAACTTGAAGTCGACCGGAGGTGTACATGTCGTAATTAATCTATAATCTCTCTTTTGTCTAACAGTACACCCTCAGGCTTCAAATTTAAAGTTGGCAAAAATAAATATAACGATATACATATCCGTTTCCCGTAACTTGGCCGAGTCACATTAAAGGTGTCAACAACTTTGCGCCGGATGCAAAGGATTATCAAATAGTGTTTTTTTTTTTAATTCCACATCTTATTTTGGCCATCATTAGGTACCGGTACATGAAAGAAAAACGACGATTATGAAGTCAGTTACTTGTTGTCATGTCGCAGCAATAGCACAAAGTGAACTCATTCGATGACTGTTGCATGTACACAGCGCGAAGCACGTGCAATTTCTTGTCATTCTCTTGGAAAACTTTTGTTGATTCCCATTTTCATGTGTGCATTGTCACAGCCATGTGTAGGAAGCTTTAGATTCTCAAACGGATTAACTTTGATTAAGTTAAACGTTCGCAGAAGATCATACAGGTTAGCATGGCATCTATCCTTTCTATGTGACATGTATAGATGTAGGACCTACATGTACGGAACTACTTGTTTAATTCTCTAAATATGCATGTTTAAAGTTTGAATAGCAGAAATTTGAAGTCAATATCACCGATAAAATGACCACAGATGTACGCCATTTTCACAACAATCATTCGTTGTGTGCGCACAACCATTAACAAAACAATTGAGAGGCATGATGCACGAAAGAGAGACACTTGATTATAATGAACTCCGCACACACATATGTTTGTTTATACTCGTTGCTACATCCAACATGACGCCCGCAGTGCATGCTGGGATTAGTGATGTCACACGGAACCGCTCTATAGTTGTTGGACTAATGCAGACTATTGAACAAGCTACTGTTCCGAGTTTGAATGATTTCGCTACCATTCATATTACGCTGATATAAATATCTTCTGCAGTATGACATCACAGTGCACAAATAGTTTGACGATTGACAGAATATATCCTTTAGGTTTCATTTTCATGGAAGCTACCTGTTGAAATTCTTGTAAATACTTGCTACGTATTGCTATGTGAGTATCTCAGGTGCAATGAAATGACTACTTTTCAGTGACATTCCCGATGGGACGAACCATGGTCGCCTTGTCGCGTTATTTAATTGTTTCCCCAATATGGCTGAATACGGACTCATATATTTCCCCCCTGACAGAAACCCTGGTTATATACACCATTCTAATGCTCCTTTCCATTTTAGCAGTGGGGTACAGGAGTGTCTTTTACATGTGATTTACATGAACTAGTAGTTCACGTTTTTACGGAAAATAGTCCCTAGATATTTACATTCACCTAGCTCCCATCGTAGTAAGTTTTCACACTAAATTGAAATCACAAAACAAGTGACAATTTTTATTTGTTTGAAAGTAAATGGATAACAAGGTGACCTAAAATTGATGCGCAAATTAGCGCTTCTAGTTTATTATTGAAAAACAGCTGGTTCGAGAGCTGAATATATAGCTAAATTCAGCTAGGTTAGCTGAATACAGCTATTGTTGCTGTATTCTCCCAGACTTATTCGGCAATTCACATGACACTGATTCACCAACTGCCTCAATACTCAGGTCTGGGAAATGAGAAAATTCAGCTACAATAATTGAACTCAGCTATCCTAGCTGAATTCATCTATAGATTATACTCTCCAGATTGGGATCTACATGTAGGATGTATAATGAATTAATGTACGATACATCATACACTGATCAATACAGTCTACAGAATACAGATAGTATGTTTTTAATCCTGAAATTACTTTAATACTAATGTTATATTTTCGATTCCGTGAATTTTGAATTAGTATGTTTTATGCAACATGACAATATTATTGTGAAAATACGCTTTCCTGTACCGATCGCTTTTTTTTTTATTTGAATGAATCATAAGTACTAGTAATAAGCGTAAGTTGCATTTAAATTATATACGAATATCGAGTCTAAAAAAATCATTCCAGTAATGAGTGAATGATTAACATCGGTGCATAGCATTAGCAGTACTTCCTTCTACGTGACAATTGCTCATATTATTCTAAATTCTGAATCGTAATGGTACCTTTGTGCACATTATTAACAGCCAATCAAATTCATTTCAATTCGTCTTCTGATTTGAAAATAATTCAAGTTTGATTTCAGTGATTTTAAGGCAACGATTTCAAATTGATAGCATTTGAAGAGATTGCATGACCTGATGTGAACTTACAAAGTTATGGAACACTACTCTCGTGTGCCAAATAGTAGTGCAGGGCGGAATATAAGTACATGGTGGAAACTTCCAACAAAATTAATAATAGTGCAGGGGGGAATAGAAGTATATGTACTAGTACAGTGTGGAAGCATGTTATCAATTCTCACAAAAAGGCAATAATTATTCAAATGCCTGAAAGTGCAACAAAGTAATAACAACAATTCCACATGTTCTTGTAAGAATACTGAGATGTTTGTCTCGCAATAGCCACTTTGAGAACCCATATTCTGGTATTTTATAATAAGGTAACCAGATTTCCTTTATTTGAAAGTCTGTTGAGTACAAAGTAATGTTATGGATGGCAGATTAGCCGGAATGCGAAAATACAAATTATCATTGTCGAGTAATTTTTGTACAGTTTTCAAGCAAATGTATCAAATAAATGTTCTATTATATCTATACTAGTCCCATATACTCATTGAAGTTATTGTATAGTCACCAGTCAGTGAGTGGTTTGAGTTTACGCCCTGTATCAATAGAATTGTTTTCACGATCATGTGTGCCACTCGTTGCCCAAATCCACTATCTGTGAATTTTTGATTACGTATTGTACAATGAAATTTGTAATTTATTTTATGGCTCCAGGTTACGTATAAATTTAATTTATATAAAATTATTATCTTTGATTTTAAGATAACCTATTAACCTGATCGTTTACAGAATACATCTTCGACTCAAATGACTTATTTTTCTATATAATATTGAAATTAGATCATTGTTATTACCGGGAATTTATTGAAAATGGCGTACAGTACCCCTTTAATTGAACAAACATGTGCTTAGAGTCGGCTATACCCCATAAGTTGGTGAATACATTTTCTGTTAAGCTGACATTGCCAATGACGTTGTTGACGTAATCGGGTTGTATTGTTCAAGAATACACAAATTTTTACTGAACGTTTTGAATTCTTCTGTATTTTGCACAAATAAGCCATTGGGTGTGCAATAAACGGTTATTACATGAAAATTCCCTAATGGATAACAACTCATCAATTAGTATTTAGTAAAGAGAGGATTAAACACATCCATTTTCTATCTAGGTTTGGTGCCTTCAGGATAACTGAACAGAATGGAGGTTGAGGTAGTTGATTGCAGGGTATCAAAACCTGAAAAGACAAGTCACGATAATAAATCAAAGAGATCGCCCAGAGTTTCTTCACACTATCACAAGTCACCCAAGTCTCAATCACCAAGTTCTTCACACTATCACAAGTCACCGAAGTCTTCTCAATCACCAAAGGTAACCAGAAAGTCACCCAGGAACTCAAAATCGTCCAGATCGTCAAATCCATCTGATTCTTCAATTTTCAGTGATTTCACTGACAAGGGACAAAACTCTCCTAATCTGAAGAGAGATGGTGCTGATATAAACAAGTCAGGGAAGAGAAGAAAAGATGAAATAAAGAGTATAGAAAATCAGCCTTTAAACATTTCAAAAGGGTGAGAAAGACATTTTACTATTTTCATATTTTCAGTCTTCTAACTTTGTGATTTTCACAGATGGTCACAGGCCCCAAGAGGACTGCGAAATACCACCAGTGATAGCCTTGATTGGAACATTACAGAAATTTCAGCAAAACATTTGACATGCAGTAATGCTCTAATTAATCGACCTCTTAACCAAAGCAGAATTATGGGTAACTTTTCAGGATTTAGTCGGAAATATGGCTTGTTGCCATTCATCGGAAAGCTCTCCCCGAGAGCTTTCCGATGAATGGCAACAAGCCATATTTCCGACTAAATCCTGAAAAGTTACCCATAATTCTGCTTTGGTTAAGAGGTCGATTAATTAGAGCATTGCTGTATAATATCAAATCATTCTGATATTTCTGTCTTGGAAATAAACAAAGTGAATACTAAAAAGTGACCTTTTATTCTGAGGCAGAACTTATTAGCCCACAGAGCCAAGTCTCTGGTGGAGCTATAGCCATCACTTCTCATCCATCCTTTTGTTTAACCCTTTGAGTACCAGGGGCCGATCTCATCAGCCCTAAACCTACAAAATAAGTCTGTTAAAGAATATAAGAATAAATGATTAAAATTGTAAAAAATTGTAAAAAAAATAAAAAAATAATAATAATTGTTAGGCCAATGCATTCTCTTATATATGCGAGGCGACCTATGGTCGACTCGCATATATAAGAGAATGCATTGGCACAGGGTATATGGGTTGATACAAAAATCGACCTGGCACTCAAAGGGTTAATCATCCATCCATCATTATTTCTTTAATCTGCAATGTTCAGAGAATAGGTTTTTTGGTGGCTTGGATAATCCCTAGAGTCTATGATTCAGATTTGTTCAAATGGGGCCACCTGGTCAAACAGGCAGATTCATTTGATTTCCATTAATGTCTATTATTCCATTATCTGTCAAAAAAAATAAAAAGAATGTTATTTTTTAGATTGTTTATAACACCCGGTGCAAGCCTGATTATAGTGTGTTTGTCATTTGCAGAATGAGGTCCCCAGGGTGAATTTAGTGATGCTATCCCGCATAGCAGGCTAGCATCACTAAATTTGCCCTATGGGACCTCGTTCTGCTTAGTCCCCATCTTCTCTGGACAGTTTCTTTCTTATCAAATTTCTATAGAAACTTCTTTTAAATACATAGTTTCCATTTTTTTAGTTTAGTTTCTCTATATCCCCAAATTGGCAGACAACACATTGAATAATCGAGGTTCCCAAAGGGTGTACATCACAATATTCAATCTGAGTCTATGTCTTCCATAGCAGATGAGGCCATGTAGAATGAGGTCCCCAGAGGGTGAATTTGTTGATGCTAGCCCACTATGCGGGATAGCGTAACTAACTTCACCCTATGGGGACCTCATTCTGCAAATGACAGGCACACTAAACTCAGGCTTGGCTCTGTCTCACTCTCAACTAGTGATGCGGACCGGACCGCTTTGGACCGGTCCGCGGTCCAGGGGTAGACCGTGGTCCGGTCTGGACCGGGTTTCACTGGACCGCACCGGACCGCTATATTACTCCAGTTATGATAAACTATCGTGAATATTATAGCGTATTTACCGTCATATCAATTAGCAACGATGTATTGATGCATTCAAGTGGTTAATATCTATTAAATGTTTGATGCAACGAAAACAATGTATAGATGTACTACATGGCATCAACTAATCAATTTGGATGGATATCAAATCGAGTATTCTATTGTTTTTCACAGTTATAATTATCGAAGAAACATGCAAACCACATTAGGGCCTACATAGTACATACACAAGACAGTCACATTAATCCAATAGTAGTTGTTCTTAGGTATATAACTGTAATTGTCAGGACTATACAATCAACTATCACAATCTCCAAGACTCCAATATTAATGTAGTAGTCAATAGTCATATTAGTACACATTTGTATAATTGAATAGTTATTTCGTTTAAATTTCAATTTAATGAAAATAAGTATGATACGAATCATGCATACGATCAGTTGAGTGCCATGTTAGATTGGTTATAACACATTCTGGCCCTAGCTACACTGTATATATCTGTCCAATACATTTAATTAGTGCATGTTCGCATTACTAGGAATACTATTATCGTGCATCGTTCCCAGTATATATCACCAGAGACAGACAATGATTCATACAATCAGCAAACAATGTAAGTTTTAACATATATGGACCCATTGTAATGATCTGAACTCAGTAACCTTATAGTTTGTACTATACAGAGTAAAAATTTGAGAAAACAGAGAATTCATTAACATATAGCCATTACAGGTGGACCGGACCGTTTTGGACCGGTCCAGGCATGTGTACCGGACCAGAATGGCCTGGACCGGACCGGAATAGACCACCTTGGCAGTGGACCGGACCACCCAAGGTGGTCCGGTCCGGTCCACATCACTACTCTCAACTGATTCATTCTTTTCAGTAATGTTTTGTTTTCTCATTTTCATTTCCCCTCAATCTATTCTCTTAACAATTCTCTTCAACTTGGCCTCTTGCCATTCGGCCCTTCTACATTATGCTTTTAATCTGTGAGGAGATAACTTAAAATAAGCGGTTTTGAAGGTCTCTGATATTTTCTTTCAACTGTGTACCAAATTGCCAACCCATTTCATCTACGTAAACATCTTTGTCATATTTCGTACGTATTAATAAATAGGTAACATTTGAAGTTTTGTATGTAACATTGCTTTTAACTTAATAAAGAGCAGTGTTCTTAGAGTATTTGAGACCCCCATGAATGATATTGGATCGGACAAATTATGCATCCATTTAATCAAAGTGAAACAAGCATACTTATAAGTTTGTTTGTTTAGCTGTGCACTAAAACGTTAATAATATTGGCAAGGTAAGAGATGAGGGAGTCTCTGGAAAAACAGTCTTACGTCCTTCTACTTCCCACAAAACACCAATGTGTTTACGAGAACAACTTTATGAATCCCAAGTCTGGCAAGCATCCTGAATATGTAGTTACTGACGACACTCTCTCTCTCTATGTTTCGAAAACACTTACGGTTTAGGTTTTAACAGATCAGATCTCCCCACTTTGCCCTCCTCCTCAGTTGTGTTTCTATGTTCTACAAACTAAAATAATAGTATAACTTCGACTACTTAGTTGTCGCTTAAAGGTACTCAATCCGATTAGACGGTCCCCATATCATCAAGACACAACAACAACAACATTTCCAAAATATGCTTTAGTTATCTGAATCAATTAATTGCAACTAAATAATGCTACCCTCTGTCAAATATGGTATAAAATTTCCGAAAACATGTTATTTATCAAAATTTTGTTCAATGAAATATGGCCGTATTATCACTTCAGTATGACGAAATTTGGCCATATTTCCACTTGATTTTAGAGTTATTCATCTTCATCCGCAATTTTGTCAGAGACCGTCTGTTAAACGACCTTTTTCTGGGCCACAAATAATTGCACATCTCGTATAATAACAAACTTCAAAAATTGATATCTGATCACTGCGCTTTGATGGGGGGTTCCTCAACTCAAATCAAATATTTTTTACCCCAGAAGCCAAAGAAATAGTCATTTAGGAGCGTTAATTTGGATAATCCTTCTTTAAGCATGCATCTATGCCTCCTGTAGTCAGTTTGTTTCTCACAAATACGACTGAAGCTATTCCAAAGCCATAGTTCTAGCCCTCATAATTGGCAACGGCAATCAGCAACGTTGAAGTCATTTGCTGAAATAAACTGCCAGCAGGGCCATGGCAAAGGGTTGTGGCAAAGGGTTGCCGTAGCGGATTGCCGAAGCCAAGCAATCTGAATTAAGAGGGTTGTAGTTCATAGCGCACTTATATTTGGCCTCGGAAATTTTGTAATAGTAACAAACTAAGTTTTAATTTTGCAAAGTGTTTGTTCAACCAAAGAAGGAAAGTAGGACTAAACCGTTCATGCACATCTTTCTTTTCAATCCAGTGATGACGAAAATGTCTCGGAGAGATCTTCCACGCAATTTAGATATGGATCCCGTCAAACGTCAGCTTACAGTATGATCTCAGAAAATAAAGGTGGCGGTTCCAAAGAAATCTGCAGTGATTCTCACAACCCTGATTGTGATGCTACCCACAAACAATCAACGAAGAAAAGTCGTGATGAATCATGTCCTGAAAATCACACTGAGAAGTTAAGTGGTACGGTTAAAATAGAGGGAAATATGGATCCAGAGTCGGAAAAAAATGAGAATCAGCAGAGGGTTGTAGATGAGAGGTCGAAAGAAGATTTAAAGAAGCGTGGGGTCAAACTAAAGCGTCGAGAATCACTTGGTGATAACTTCAATCGACCGTGAGTATCTCACAAATGAATATCTTTCTCAAATGATATGCAGTGTATATATATATGCTGATACATGTATGCAGGTGGAATCTGGGAAATAAGCCAGAGATATTTAAAAGAGGAAGAATTTTTAGAATTCTCTCAGAAATGAGACATTTACGGTTGAAGGATCTATAAATAATTATTTATAATTGAGAGTTTTGTGTTACACATCGACTTTCGTTTTGTTTGTGTTTTTTTGTTGTAATTTCTGTAACATTCTTCTGACAAGGGTTAATTGAGGGTCACGTTTGACTGGGTGTGATGGGTTTGTACGTACATGTACTTAACTGTTAAGGACCTTTCACATGGCATGTAACACATTTGAAACACGCGTAATTACCATTGAAATTAGAAACATTTATATATAAGGCACAATGAGTTGATGCAGACAGTGTACAAACCATTTGCTTTGCCAGTGATGTCGGAGATGCTGCCAAATTAGATGCTTGTTAAATTGGCCGGCGAATCACACAATTATTGAGTGATTTTGTCGGGTTTTTTTTATATGAATTAAAAGGATGTAAGGAGTATTCAATAGTGTAAATATCATTCAACCAAACAAAAATTTGCAACAGAGTTATTTCTGATAAAGTGTAGCATTTTGAGTCATGCAAATATTTTAGATTTTACACAATTCATAACCGGCAAACGGTATTATAATTTTGGAAATCTATATATATCCTTTATTGCCTCCACTATCGGAGAGTTAAATTTAAATAACATTGTTACAAACAAATCTAATACAAAAATGACAGTGGAATATATGTACATTTAAAGAATATGACAACACAATATAAAGCGAGATTACGCACACAGTTGCACACACATTATATTATTATTATCACTGAGAGCTTCCCGATGAATGGCAACAAGCCATATTTCCGACTAAATCCTGAAAAGTTACCCATAATTTTGCTGTGGTTAAGGAGTTGATTACTTAGGGCATTACTGTATCTTCACATGTTAATAATTTGATTTACCTACCTTCCAGCCCAACCAGCTACAAGACTCCGAGTGGTGTCGTCACATGTTTAAGTCACTCATCCAGGTTTGCTTTGAAAGGTTCATGTCAGATGACAGTTATTAGCGGTGCTGTCACAATTCTCGGCCACAATATAACACCAGAGTCTGGATCGCAGGAAATATATTCACCAAACTGTAACAGTTTCCTGCAGCTTGAGACGACAAAGTGCGGCTCAGGTTACAGTGAGATTCTCAGAGAGAGGCTTAGTAAAACGGGCATGTCGAAAGAAGTGGTGCAAAAACTATTTGAAAACTTCTACGAGTTTAATGTAATTTTGTTCTTCGAGAGGAATCAAACCTACTTCCTGGAGTATTTACGAACATTCAAACAAGTGAATACAGCTTTTCATGAGGCTGTTATGAAGGGGAGTAAAGCATTTGACTGTAACAGAAATCTTGTTCAAATTGGAGTGTCCATCCATGACGTAGACTGTGTGACGGCATATCAGTTTTCATATAGTCAGTATGAGATAGTAAGGAAACTTTGCAAATCTCTCAATTATGATGGTATGTATTCTAACAGAGTGATGTTTCTTTACATTAATCTATTTTTGATCTGCACTTCCTTGTTTGCTTAACTCTTTCATCCCTGAATATACAGACATAGATGTCCCAGAACCCTGGATTATCAGCTTGCCTAAGTAAAATTATGTGTCCCTGATGCATTGCTGCAACACTACCTTTAGAGTGATGTCGGGTATGGCAAACTGCATGTTTTATGATCGTTAACAAGTGACTTTCAATTTGTGTTATATACCAGTTGGGGGCGTCACATCTAAATGACATATCAGGTGAGAAATGAGAAGGGATATTGAACCCCAATATATGCTACAGTCGCATGTATCACCTGTATCTGGGATATCAACTTCGCATATCAATGTTTTTCACACACACATACATGTATGTGTCATTCTTTGCATGTGTGGTGTATAAACGGGGTTGTGATGACACCCTGCATGGTTTCAAATGTTTTACCAATCAGTTCTTTGAACATGATTGCTTTATCAAAGGCAAGAGCAGACCAGTACAAATCTAGCTAGTATGCCCAAAAGACGCCATTTGACCGAATCAGACATATACTCCCACATTTAGCAATTTTAAACCCACAGGGATTTACTTGTCAGTAAGCTGAGGAATTATGTGTAACATCTTATATCTATATTTGCGAATGTCTGTCTGTGTTCTATAGAAATTCACAGGGGACCACCTAGATGGCACAAAAGGGGTCTAATAGGGGTAACTTTTTACGAGAAAGATAATGGCGAGGGTTAGAATTTTCTAAAGTGACGCCATTGTTGTCAGGGGCAGAAAAGAGGGAGGGGCAGAAAAAAATTTGTTGCCGATTGCCACCAAACTTATATATAATCATCCCCATAATATGAGGAATCTAATGGTGTGGTTTAAATATGTCAAAAGTCGCACCGTTCGCGTCAGGGATGTCCGGAAGGGGAGAGGGGCACCAAAATTGATCAAAATAATTTTAGCGGCGAATTCCACCAAATTGATGCACATTCTTCTGAGATCTTCTCCATGATACAAGGAATCTTATTGTGTTATTTAAAGACGCCAAATTGGTGTCGTTGGGATGAGAGATTTTGGGGGGGGGGGGGGGGGGGGGGGGGGGGGCGGTGGGTGGGTACTAAATCTGATAAGAATTGGTTTAGTCACCGATTGCCACGAAACTTATACAAATTCATCCCCATGGTATGATGTGTCTAATGGCGTGATTTAAAGTTGTCAAAAGTGGCGTCATTCGAGTCAAGGGTGCACTGAAAGGGAGAGGGGCACCAAAATTGATACACAATATTTTTAGCGCCAATTTCCACCAAATTGATACACATTCTTATCCATGATATGAGGAATCTAATCGTGTGATTTTAAAGACGTCATATTGGTGCTGCTTTGGTGAGAGATGGGGGTTGGGGTGGGGTGGGCACTAAATTTGATAAAATTTGTTTAGTTGCGGATTAGCACCAAACTTACAAATAATAATCTCCATGATATCAGGAGTCTAATTGTGTGGTTTAAAGATGTCAAACGTGGGGCTATTCGAGTCAGGGGTGCCTAGAGGGTGAGAGGGACACACACATTGATAAACAATATGTTTAGCGCCGATTTCCACCTGATTGATACATATTCTTCTCCTTGATATGAATAATCTAATCGTGTGGTTTAAATGTGCCAAATTGGTGCCTTTTGGGTGAGAGATATGCAATGGTGGCCCTAAATTTGATACGAATTTGTATACTCGCCAATTTTCATAAATTTTATATATATTCATCTCTATAATGAGTCTAAGTGTGTGGTTTAATGATGTCAAAAGTGGTGCCGCTTGAGTCCGAAATTGGGACGGGAGGGTCACCAAAGACTTATAAAAATATGTTTAGTGCCAATTACCATCAAACTCATACACGTTCTTCTAAAATGATACAATGAATCAAATATTTGCGAATATCTGTCTGTGTTCTATATA
Organism: Siphonodentalium dalli; assembly: GCA_032622095.1. Classification (NCBI taxonomy): domain Eukaryota; kingdom Metazoa; phylum Mollusca; class Scaphopoda; order Gadilida; family Siphonodentaliidae; genus Siphonodentalium; species Siphonodentalium dalli. The sequence goes on from CP136061.1 coordinate 215,095,330, forward strand.
TAACTTTAAGGGTACAATCGAGATGGCACCAAGGCGGCCTAACAGGGGTAACTTTTTACGAGTAAGATAATGGTGCGGGTTAAAATTTTCTAAAGTGACGTTGGTGCCAGGGGAGGGGCTATTTTTAGCACAGATTTCGACCAAATTGATATATTATTCTTCTCCGTGATACGAGGAATATAAACGTGCGAAATTGGTGCCGTTTGGGTGAGAGATGGGGGAATAACTATGATAAAAATTTGTTTAGTTGCCGAAAGTTGCCGATTACCACCAATCTTATATAATCATCTCCATTATATAATGCATTCATGAGTTTAATAGACGTGGTTTAAATATGACAAAAGTGGCGCGGTTCAGGTCATGCACGTTCTTCTCTAATGATATGATGAATTAAATCACATTTGGGGTCGTTTGGATCATGGATGGCGAGAGGAGATTCACTAGCATTTATAAGATTGTTCAATTCGCCGATATCCAACAAAGTTATATACATGTATAGTCATCTCCAAGGCCATCTCCATGTCGTTCTAAGGAGTTTTTGGCATTCCAATTTCACAATCTCGACAAATGGTGACCGAATTAAGTCACTTGAACAATTATATCTTCTCAACTGTCATATTTATATGGGGATGGAAATCAGGGCATTCCTATAATGATCTAGCAACACAGATACATAGAAGAAAGCATTAAAAGTATATTTATATCAATCTATTTAAGAGATACATATAGAGGATTGCATATTAGAATGGCTCATGTACATGTATATATTACTAGCTGGGTACCTGTCCTGGCAGGGAGAGTCGTTGTGTGTTTTTTTTTTACACCAACACCCCAAAAATGGTGTAAATCGGCCCAGCGGATATCGAGATACAGGTTCAAGGTCATTTGAAAGGTCAAGGTCATGCCGCTACCCGTTGAAAATGTTTGGCTACCCGAACCATCCCTACCTACGAAATTTCATCCCGATCGTCCCATCGGATCCTGAAATAGAGAGTCAAGGTCACTCGAAGGTCAAGGTCATGCCGCCTGGGCATCCGGGTGTGACGAAATTGCTCAGCGCCTCATACTACCCGTTTCCACCAAATTCGGTGGAAATCGGCTCAGCGGATCCCGAGATATCAGTTCAAGGTCACTCGAAGGTTAAGGTCACACCGCACGGACAGACGGACATGCCCGTGTTACTCCTGGGGTTAACCTACACCAAAAATGGGGGAAATCGGCCCAGCGGGAGATACGGGTTCAAGGTCATTTGAAAGGTGAAGGTCACGGGCATCCGGGCATGACGCATTCTTTGTTTCGTGAAATCTCTCTACGATAACATTGCATTGAATTGAAATTAAATTTTAAATTGTTTTAATTAATTTTTTTGTTTCTGGAGGAAAAATTTACCAGTAGAAATCCCCCCTTCCTAGGAACGACAGACAACGCATTCTTTGTTTCGTGAAATCTCTCTACGATAACATTGCATTGAATTTAAAACAAACGCTTCCCGTCGGGAAATCTGTCTGCATAATATTTCGAGTCTGCCGTACCCGTCGTAATGTCGTGAAATCTCTCTGCATAATAGATAACATTGCATTGAATCTGTTGTTGGCATTCAGGGCTTCGAGTCGTTGTTGTTGGCATCACGGCTCCCCGAAAACTCTCACATTGCCGAAAACATGTATTTAGTAATATCGTTGTTGTTGATATTTACGGCTTGGGGGCTATTTTCTCGCCAACAATGTCGTTGGCGTTCACGGTTTGGGGCAGTGTGTTTAGCTGCGTGAGTTAGCAGGAATCGAGGGGTGTAAGTTTAGAGCTTGTTTATATGAATGTTTCGGAAATAGACTAAGATTTTCAGCCGTAACAAAAAATGTATACATCAGAAAATGTAAATTCTATATTTTGCGAGGTATTAGCAAGTTTTGGCTCAACGGGTTTAGCAGTTTGAAGTGAATATGGATATAAAAATATACATATACAGATATAAAAAAAAATGTAGAGTTACTCCTCTTGGATCGCGAGCGAATATCAATTAACCCCGAAGTGCCGATTGCGGTGAATTTGATGATTAGGAAGGGAGAGACGGTGCTCTGAGCTTCTCAAAAAGGCGACCACGGTCGTGTCGGTGGGATTTTACACTTACATAGGAAGTTTGAGCTCAATCTGTACACGCGTTTTGGATTCTATGAAGTACCCACACACATATATATATACGAAATCTCAAAATATATAGTACTAGCCGATGAGCCCGACGTTGTCCGGGCTATTCATCCGGGCTATTCAAAACCCAAATTTCAAGTCGTTAGCTCCACCCGTTTCCGAGATCTGGTCTGCGCATGCGCGAAGTTGGCGTCGCACGGGCTCGGCGACCCGATAAAATTCGTATCCGGGGCAAGATACATTCACATACCAAATTTCAAGTCGATAGCTCCACCCGTTTTCGAGATCTCGTCTGCGCATGCGCGAAGCTGGCGTCGCAAGAGATCGGCGACCCGATAAAATTCGTAACCGGGGCAAGATACATTCACATACCAAATTTCAAGTCGATAGCTCCATCCGTTTCCGAGATCTCGTCTGCGCATGCGCTGCACGGGCGTCGCACGGGCTCGCCAATAAGACAACGTCCACCGCCTGGTCAAACTACTCACACGTACCAAGTTTCGTCCCGATCGGTCGAGAATCGTAGATTTGTATTAATGACAAACATACAGACAAACATACAGACAGACAGACAAACAAACAGACAGAGGTCTTCAAAATATATATGAGATAGACTAGAAGGTGACCCGACTTCGTCCGGGCTTTGACCTTGAATTGTCTATTTTGAAGGCCAAGGTCAAGTGGGGTCACGATTTGACCCGTCCAAAACACAGTGCCCGAACAAAAGTACCCGACAAAAGTACCCGTCGAAATCCATCCGGTTTTACCCGATTTGACCTTGAATTGACCATTTTGAAGGTCAAGGTCAGGTGGGGTCAAACACCAACACCCCAAAAATGGTGGAAATCGGCCCAGCGGATACCGGGAAATCAGCCCAGCGGATACCGAGATACCCTATGCATCAAATTTCGTCCGTAAAAATCCGCCAGTTTAACCCGATTTGATTTCCACTCAAGTATATAAACGCGCCTCATATACACACGCTCATTAATTACCAAGTTTCAACGTAAAGATAAATTACCATCGGTGCCCGAGATATCGCCAAGACGTCTGAAACAGTCAAATGCATCGGCCGGTTAAGCGTTAACGTGATCTAACGTTATGACATCTAACGACGTCATAGAAGTTACGCATTGTTTTTATCCCGATGGAAGATAGTACCACTTCTTCTTGATAATTGAGGCAGATAACTAAAACGGATACTTACGCATTATATATCGTTGGAAAGAGGAAACACGAAAGATTCTCACAGTGTCATTATTATGACTGGCATTTTATTATTCGCGCTGTTTCGAATCGATTTGTAAGCACCGAACTCAAATGAAAGTCCCGTAACACAGCGTAAAAACAGATTTGACCTCGGCACGTGAAAAGTTTACCTCGGATCTGAAAATTAATAGGCCCATGCCACCCCCCGGCCGAAAATACCCCCACATACCAAGTTTCATCGAAATCGGCTCGGCCGTTTTTGAGTCCATCGCGATCACACAGACACACACACACACACACACACACACACACACACACACACACACACACACAAACAGATCTTCCAAAATATATAATAGATAGATAACAGGATTGAGACTGTCCCATTCAATATAGTTTCCACAAAAAAAGTTACAATTGCCAAGAGATATGGAAATGTAGAGCAGGCCTATTCAAAAATAGTGGTCACAATGTGCAGTCAAATATGGTTACTTCTGAGATAAATGAAAATGCAGTCCATAGCACATGACTTTTCATGAAATTCAGGATCCTCCAATATTGACATCTGACAAGGGTATATCTGCCCGATACAGAGGATTTCTTTCATTTTTTAGAACAGACTCATCGCCTAACATAAACAACTCAAAATCTCGCTGTGTCGGGCACATGTAGCTGCTATACATGCATAACATCAATTCTTTTAAACTGAAAATGATTAGCCAGTATATAGCACCAGAACAGAGAAGCACCTGGACATATCTTTAAAACATCTGTATCTTCATGAAGATATGATAAACTAGATTGATTGATTGATACATCTCTATGTAAAACACAATTGTCGTCTTGTATTTTTTCGAACTAATGTGTTTATCATGTTCATGTTTCATGCCTTAACGTCTGAAGTATACGCAGTTGTAAATAAATAAATACTTCTTTATTGGTGGGACGGATTAAATGCGATAAACAAAATGATAATCGCTCTGACCTGACAAGGTGAGCCACTACTTATATTCCATGTGTAAGAATCATGTTTTGTGATACCATTTGGATATACTATTTATGAGAATACGTGTAACACTTTGAGAGCAAGGGTATTCTCTATTCCCGCCAAATATCCACAGAGGGTTTCACATCACTCTAACCTGGGCAACGCCGGGTAACCTTGCTATTCCAAATAAAACAACTGACAATGTCCTGATGGGATACCCAAAATGATTATGAATTACAAATTATAATATGCACGTGCAGCTATTATTATTAAAGTCGTGCCGTTGTGCGGCACTGTGATTTCCGTAACATTGCATCGAAAATAGGAGACATTAGACGGATACCACAAATAAAACATCGTTAGAAAGGTCAACATTATCTTCTTTATTTCATAGACGTAATAATAATAATGTTATCGGTATGCTTTTTTGATAAACAATAAACCAAAAACGAAATGTGACTCAAAACACCACACCTGTCGGCATATTGCGTCATCGATTGTTAGGAAACCCCAAAATAGTAATCGTGACATCATACAGGTTCTGTCTATATTTAGGCCCAGAAATCCTCTTAATGGCGTACATGCTAGGTATTCGTGCGCACCAATAAATTAGTATTGATACCGAATATCACCTGAAGGATATACAAGTCGCTAACCAATAAAATAATTTGTATATCTCTGGAAATATTGTATTATTCTCGACAATTGCGCTCTGCCCGCTAAAGCAGGCTGCCGGGATGAACGTAAATTACGTCGTGCCCGCTTTAGCGGGCTGCCGGGTTGAAAGAGTTAAAGGGATGTGAAACACTCCGGCAGGGTGAGCAAATAGAAATGGAGAATATTCTTGCTCAAAGTAGTTATTTTTACGAATATTAATCCAAATTGACAACACACACCGTCATATATTAATTAAATGCAATGACGCTATATGGTAAAATCGTTTGCGTTTGTTTACCGTGATTGTTGCGTCCCGAATTGAGATGTAAATATTTACAATTGAGCGTCGTTCAGACGATGTTTTCTATGGAGTGGCATGGTCAATTTCTTTGAATTTTTTGGTGATGTTAATGAATGCTACATTCCCCAGGTTGGCATAATAGAACTAACTTATAAGTTTATCGCACTCGAATGAGTCCATAATATGTCTTTAAAGGTACTCAATCCGATGAAACACCCCTAAATTACTATTTCTTTGGCTTCGGGGGTAAAAAATATTTGATTCGAGTCGAGGAACCTACCCATTAATGCTCAGAGTGATCAGATATGAATTTTGAAGTTTGTTATTTCAATTGTTTATGGCCCAGAAACACGCTGTCAAAAGGATGGTCTCGGTCAAAATTGCGGATGAAGTTTGATAACTTTAAAAACAAGTGGTAATACGGCCAAATTTCGTGAATACTCAAGTGATAATACAGCTATATTTCGTTGAACAAAATGTTGATAAATAACATGTTTTGGGAAATTTGATACCATAGTTGACAGTAGTTAGCATAATTTTGTTGCAATTAGTCGATTCTGATAACTAAAGCTTATTTTGAAGAAATGTTGTTGTTGTTGTATCTTGTTTATATGGGGACCCTCTGATCGGATTGAGTACCTTTAAAGACATATTATGGACTTGTTTGGGTGCGTGAAACTGATAAGTTTTTACTTAGGCGCTATGCCATATGTGGGGAATGTAGCATTCTACTAACATCGCCAAAAATTTCAAAGAAATCGACCATACCATCCCATAGAAAACACCATCTGAACTACGCTAAATTGTGAAGATTTACATCTCGATTCTGGAGGCAACAATCGTCGATAAACTAACGCAAATTATTTCGCCATCGAGACTCATTGCATTTAATTAATATATAAGAATGACAGTGTGTGGTAAATTTGGATTAATATTCATAAAAATAACTGCTTTGAGCAAGAATATTCTCCATTTCCATTTGATCACCCAATCGGAGTGTTTCACATAACTTTAACCCTTTCTATACCAAATGGATTCTTCCATTCAGTTATAAAAAGTATACTGAGGAATGGTTAATTATTCATTTGGAGGGATGTTAAGGATATATGAGCAGAAGACTGGGAGGCGGAATCATAATACAAGGGCAAAAGAATTCATATTCATTGGTGGGAAATGTTTAGATAATAAGTTCAACAAATGCCATATGGTCGTTTGTTGAACTTATTATCTGAACATTTCCTAAGGGATAACTACTCATCAATTAGTATTTAGTATAGAAAGGGTTAATAATTGTGGATTATTAGTTATTTGTCACAGAGCAACAAGGTTGAATTTAGACTCCAAGCCGAGAGTGTCACACCATGCTTCCGTCAGTCCACTACAATAATGTCTATGTTCCGCTGATGGTCCAGGTTTTCATAGACTTAGTTTCCCTCATGGTTGCAACACGGACGGACGACAAACGCCAACCCATGGCAAGTTAAGCTAAAAATATATCAACTTTGTTCTTATTTTCATTATTAATAACTCTCCAGTAACGATATTGCTTATATCAAAACCATTGTTGTGTAAACAGTACTGTTTTAGTGTCATTACCAATACAAGTGAAATAAGATGCCAAAGTTTAATCAAAACTTGGCGGTAAACATTGGCAAAGGTTAAAGCACTGAAAAATATTCTGAAAATCATATTCAGACTAAAATATTTTAAATTACTACATACACGATTAGTGATGTTTTTTGACAAATCACTGTAAAAGTTTTCAACATGCAAAATTTTTTTATTGGATAATTATCAATAATGAATATAAGAACAAAGTTGATCTATTTCTCCATGTTCTTCTCAGTGGTGATGTTTTTACAGACTTTTATATTTTTTCACATTTACCCACTGTGAGTGCCTTAGGTCCCTTTAATTTTGTTTATACATTTTTCAGAAGAAACACTGAGGGTGGTAACATGTGGTTACAAGGACTGCGGCAAGTCAGCGCTCAACAGACTTCTCATCAACTCTCTCTTGAACAGGTTGGTAGAAACACTAAAAAAAATTATGACAGTGTGCAATGCTGGATCAAATATATAACCATCCTAGCTATATGGCACATCATTGATAGGGGTTGAGCTAGGGATAATTTTAATCCATCATCCTAGATTTGGCTGCAAAATACATACAATTTGATAATTAATAATGAATAAATATGACGCCAAAGAAAATTGAATTTTGTGGTTAGAAAAAAGTAGGTTTAAAGTTTTTATTTTGTTTTTATTTTGACATATTCTTGCCCTGTGCTATATTTTTCTAAGATTAATTTTGATTGTCTTTTGGATAAACTGTAATTGTTTTGAGCAGCAATTATCTTTGAATCATAGAAAATTATGGCTTTTAACCATTTTTATACTATATACTCATGGATTGGTTGTTCCCGTAGGAAATATTCTGAAATAAGTTCAACAAATGTTTGTTGAACTTATTTTCTGAACATTTCCCACCAAGGGATATGAATCATTCTGCAGTTGTATTAGCTTTTTGTCTGTCTGTCGTCTACTTATATTACCTGACCATCCCTCCAAATGAATAAGAGACCATTTCTTATACGTGAATGGGAGGATCCATTTAGTATTTAGTATAAACCAGAGTGCCAGGAAGTCCACATTACTTATAATTGAATGAAGAAGTATCTTTTATTATATGCTTGCCTAATAAAATAGCAAAAAATTACCATTACGTAGATTGCTGTATCAATCTCTTCGGATCTACAGTGAAATCACGTTTTGTTATTTCAAATCAAAAGCGACGAATTTATGATGCCACTTGATCAATCGATAATTCTACAAGGTGTCAATTTCAACTTTAGGCCTAGGCTCTTTCCTGTTTGTAAACACTGGCATGCGATCTATAATCATTGACATAAATTATATACATCGCTGCTTTAATTAAGTAGGGTTAATAATTTAATTAAATAAGAGTTAATTTAGCAACTTTGAACATTAATAACAGGCAGATAACAAATGAGTAGCGACAGTTTTTTGTTTGAAAAACATCTCATTTGTGTCTGAAAAGATATATCAAATTATCACTCCCAGCTTGCAGCTGCTCACGAAAATTTGATATTTCTTTCCAGACTCTCGTTATATATATAGAGGATCTCACATGAGTTTCTATTTTATACGGAACCGAGTTCACTAAATTCGATTTGAGCCGAGGTTTACCGAGGCTCATATAGAATTTAGAGGACGAGGTTGATAAATTACGTATAAAATAGGACGAGTGTGAGATACCTTTTATCACATGATCAAATAAACCCGAAGCAACGCGAATTATTCATCGAAAACAACAATCATAAACTACAGCGATCGCAAGTTATTTGAAGAACGCCGTGATGTCATCGCACGCGCTGATATTAAACGTGTCTATTACCGATAATTATGAAACTGCTTTTATGGCCAAATTATGTGATAAATTGGTATTCAAACAAAAATATGTGGGTGTTCTCTATTTATTCTTCTTTTTCAGTGTTGATAAGCTGTGTTATATAGAATGTGATGTGGGACAGACAGAGTTTACTCCTCCTGGATGTGTCTCTCTAACTCTCGTGTCAAAACCAATATATGGTGAGTCATAGAAGCTGTTATAGCACTAGGCTTGTCTTTGGAAAATATAGGAGAGAGCCACAATGGCACCCTTAAATCAGTCCAGATGAGCTATTGACCCAAGAACTTTCAGGAACATCAAACTATTATAGTATTTCCCAAAATTTAGAAAATTTAACCATGTTTTGCATAGATTGATATAGCTACTTGCACCCTAAATTTCAGTGCAAAGACAGTTGCCATATTTGATGAAATGTTATTAGTCATCACAAGGGTTTTCAAAGGAGTGTAAAATGGTGTTGTTGATTTGTTGATATCTGTTTTAGATTTATACTTTTTTTTTGTCTTGTGAAATCTTTCTTTCATGGGTGATTGGATCTCATTATCAAATATGGAGTTACCCTACTTTGTGTATCTGGATACCAGGTGGCTTGCTAAATTTGAGTTTTTAATTTATAAAAAATATGTTAAAAATAGCCACCTTTTTCTGGGGATATGCCACTAATTTTATGATAATTGCATACAATTTCCTACATCAACAATATTAAAAAAAAATTTGTATAAGGTCTTTTATTTACCTTTCATGTTTCAGGGCCACCTTTCTGTCATCAGAGGTTTGCTGAAAAGTGAGTTTATTTATCACCTATTTATTTATAACTCAGAATTCTGACTTTATAAATCAGAATTCTGACTTTATAAACTCACAATTCTGACATTATAAACTCACAATTTTGACTTTACAGTCAATGCCGCTTTATTGCATAGCGTCGGTGCATGGCCTTTCCCATGCATATAACCGAATATGCATAAAGCCGAAATCACCCCATCACCCCATTTGAGGTTCTTAAGATTGTTTAGTTTGTACGGTACGTAGTACCACGAAATGGCGAAATAGCGAAATCATTAGATTGCTGTATCATATATTCATCTCATACCTTGTTGTAAATTACTATTATGTTAATAAACTGATTCATTAACATCTTTATTTGTTGTTACATGTATAAAATGATTACATACCATCATTATCACACACAAAAAAACATTAAGAAAAAAAAACATTTAGTGAACGTGTTGTTTTTAATTTCCCATCCCATAATTTAAAAGATAAATATGTATGGGAGGCCAGACCAAACACATTCCTTGTTATTTCCATTACAGAATGGATATGTATGGGAGGCCAGACCAAACACATTCCTTGTTATTTCCATTACAGAATGGATATGTATTGAGTACGCAATTGTGGTTAATACTTTATTTTAATTTAAACGAACATGATAAAAACAGCAAAAACAACAATTACAACAACAACATCAATAAATCACATTTACGGATTTACGGACATTTGTGGTTAAAGCTTGCTCAACTTCTGCGTCTTTGCCGGTTCGTTGTCGCTTTCGATGGGGGTTGCAGTTAGACTCAAATAGTCGGATGATCTCATCTTTCTTCGGTTGGATACGTGAGACCTGGGACTGAGAACAACCCAGTTTCTTTGCGATTTCTGTCTGTGTGAATTTTTGCTCTAAAAGCTTAATCACTTTGTACTTGTCAGCTAAGGAAAGGTCGTTGCGTTTTCGTTTTGAAGACATGATGAATGATATGCTGTACACTGATAACCAATAGCCTTTATACTGAGAAATGTTTTGATAAAACCCGACAATAAATCATAGTGAACCATTGTTACACTAATGAGTTGAAATCATTGTAAAAACACGACACCATGTGTGTCGGGATGAGACAGTGTTGTTTTAGTCTTTGTGTCTAACTTGGGGAAACAGTGATGTCAACCAGCTGTTCAGTGAATGATAAGCCATCACTATGTAAACATGTTTCTATTCATTAAATTATTGTCGGCTCAGAAACAAAGAGATCACTGTGTTGGCCTTCTTTTTGTGTCGGCGACCTTGACACTTTATTGATAGAATTCGCGGAAGCGTCCTTTCACATTCAATAGGAATTCTAACTGCAAGTGTTTACAATCGTTTTTATTTTTACACAAAACAAATATACAAGCTTTAATAATTCATATAATTCACACAGAAATAAGGAAACATACAGGAAATGTTTGTGAACAGAAGCATGTTAGAAGAAATAGAAAAGCACTTTCGGTTTCGGTTTAGTTCACTTCCTTGTTGGGGAATTCCCGGGAATCTTCCTTTCACAATGAATTCTCAGAATTGCAACTGGAACTTCAGGTGTTTACAAACTCAACAAACAACCAAATAAATATTCAAATTTTAATAAATCATACAATTCACAAATAAATATGTAAACATACAGGAAATGTGTGCCAACAGAAGCATGTTACTGAGAAGAGATAGAAAACCACGTGTGTTATGAAATTGAAAATTGCCGTCTTCGCTCTCGCGATGGTCATCTTCAACAACTTTGCATTAAGTTTTCCCATAAAAAACGTTTTTCAAGGTAAATAATTTTACAAATTGCTATAATTTCGACACCATCAGGTGACTTTTTACCCCTTCTCATCAACATTTTTGGCGATTTTCGTATGCATAAAAACGGAATGGAGTCCGACCCTTATGCAAATAAACGATTAAAAAATAGTCTTTTTATGAGAAAATGGTTTGGTGCATGCATATTTTATGCAGATAGCCGAAATATGCATTTAAACGATATGCAATTAACTGAAATTGACTGTATTAGCCAATCAGATTTGTTCTCTTGAATGAGCCTTAGCAAATCAGTCATTGCAATGTTATCAACGACTTTGAGTGGTAATTGGTGATACATCGACTGCGGAACTTTTAATGACATGAGCCTCTAATTATATGAACCACCGATTTGTTATACCATTGATAAAGGCCATGACGACCGAAATCTTCAATAATGAGTTAATCATTTATTGTTCCTGCTATGCTGATGCGTCCCTTAGACATATATATTGACATGTTATTCATAGTTCTCATTAATTGATAGTTTCTGAGCAATTTATTTTTCAGATCAGTGAGGCAGGGGGTGGGTTTTTATTTTCAACTTTCAGGATGATCGGTGGCTTGAATATGCTTACATGAGAGCCAAAGTTAATATACTAGAGTTGTATGTTGATTTTCTCTGTAACCCAAAACAAATCAATAAATGAAGGAAATAACCGGTGAGAGGAAAGATAAATCAGTATCTCACTCAAATAAAGTAAAAAACTATTCAGTTCACTGCCCTGTTAACACTTTCATGATGGGAGCTTTTCTGGTGCAGCATTAAAGATTCTGTGCCAGTGCATTTTGATTTTTTTCACTGAAAAGTAGCCATTTCCTTGAACCTGAGACAAAAGGCAGGACCATTTATTCCTCGAACAGAAACCAAATTAAAACAGAGGGTGTCTTTTACTTCAAGTTACTGAACTAAAATTAATAATGCGACACAACATAAATAAAAAAAACGAGTGGCTGATTTAAATACTATTCAACTGGCAGATTGTTAAAAACAGTGATACTGCTTTTGATTGATGATGTACAGGTATAGAAAGCTGAAAATCAATGTAGAACTATTAATTTTTGTTTTTACATGCATGGTAAATCTTGCAACGAAATAGTCAAGCAAATAACAATCTGTCCTGCCATGAAATATCCCGACTTTAGTTGGAAAAGTTTTTGGTGGGAAGCTAACCTTGTTTTACGTGAATTGAACGTCATCAAAATAAACAAAGATTTCACGCCAAGACGAAGCTGCGACTGTTATGAAATATGGAATATAGAAATGGAAGTTAATCTACCAGAGATGCATGTTCAACCAGCGATGCATGTTCAACATGTGAATAATTATTTTGTGCAAAAACAAAAACAAAAGAGGGTAAAGTTACAACCAATATACCTGAAGCTAAATGAAAGGCAGTACAGATCGATGACCGCTTGGCATTGTTGACATTGTTTGAGGTTCCAAAACAGTGAAGATAGGGCCTACTACAGCTGGATCTTTATACAAGACTCTAAACTGGCACACAATGCAACATTATTACTGGCAGGCTTTCAATCCACAAGTTTTGGCGACAATGCCGACCATGTGGCATTGTTGACATGCCTCCAAGAGATTCCACAAGGGATATGGAAATATGCTACCATCGGCTATTTATACGTGGCGTAAATTTACTGGTTATCTAGCGAAATTGAGATAATATTGATCAAAGATGAACATATTTCAGAATATAGAATTTGGCACATTATTTTGTATATGATCATTTTTCTTTGGGCGATTGCAACAAATTTTGAGGTCTCTCAGTGTAATAGCTAGTATGGCATTGTTTTATATATAAGCTGCAGTTTTCTTTTATAAAAAACCTTCTTTCCTTTTGTAACTCATATTGATTGTTCAAGGAATCTATTTAACTGACACTTTGCTGATGTATTCAACTGACACTTGTACATTTTGTGAGTCGAGATGTCACAGAAACCGAGTGTGTCGATCGACAATTGTCTATTATGGCACCAGTCTCTTTGATGTGATGATTGGTTTGAATTGTCCTGCCAAAGCGTTAGCCAACACTATGTAGACAACTATCCACATGCTATGAGCTACTGATTATGTCTTATTCAGGCATCAAAAGTGTATGATTGACTGCAACTTGTTAATCGTCAGTGTTGGTGGTCGCCATATAGGGTCTGTAACCGAAATATCAAGTCATGTTTGGGGATAGGAATGAGGCCGGTGGACGACTGGTCTGCCATAGTAGCAGAAACCCTGGTACATGGTTATCATTTAGAATAGACTGGCTTTCTACTGTCTAGTGCCATGTATTAATATACTTGTCAATTTTATTAGCTTTGTCTACTACTTATGCCAGTATGCTTGTTTAGCTTTTCACAACTATGAACCAATCATGTTCTACCTCCAGTAAGAAACAGCATCTTTGATTGGCCCTAAAGCCACGCAATATATCCCTTGTTTACGTCTAGAGCCTCAAAATAAGGGAAACCAAGACAACCGTTTCATTGTCTCTCTCTGGCTTACTTTTTTCATGACATCATTTATGTTGAACAGATCGATAGAATTTTTTTACATATTGTGCTGATATCATTCTTTGGGTTAACTGTCAAATTTCTATGAATGACCAGGACTGTCGGCAGAATACGTTATTATGGTGACGGCTTGAAGCCTATGTTCAACCTCTTCGCTCCAAGCCGTCAATGTCACACCATGTTACTGTCAATCCACCACAATAACTTGAAATGATAATGCAAAATGTGCATGGAATTTGTTTTGCATAGATTGCTTACAATAAAAAATATCAATGAGGCTATCAAAAATCAGTGAGGGATTGCTTGAGAAACAAATAATTAATCTGGGATGGCCTAATGTTTCCTTATTTAATTTCAGAGTACACTTCTTTGGTGGTGTAACCCCCACCGATAATCCTGGATTCTATCTAAAGTGTGTCGAGAACATCATTAGGTACTACGAAACACACCATTCAGATAAACCATTGGTTATCAACACTATGGGATGGATACAAGGTAACTAAAGATATGAATAATATGCTGATGTTGGCTACACGATATTAATAGTGGCTCTGATTACTTGTCATAGACTTTCTATATCCCGAACCTCGGTTTTCTACATCAGTAGCATCAATCAGAACTGACTATTAGTAGCTCCAAGAAAAAAGTGTCCAATTGAAGTGATGAATGTCACACGATGTGACCTAACTTGGGGGAAGCTTGTACACTTCCAGAAAAGAAATTTTGATGAGACTACGATAGACATTGTACATCAGTATGACTGAGTATGTTTACTGACTGGATATCGCCTAGCAACTGAAAGAACAATAATTCCCAATAAAAGGCAGTCATCTGTCATTGATGTTTTGGATGTAGCTAGCTGAAACAGGCTTAAAACGGAAGCTGAAACAGAGGTGCATGTGGCCCCTTTGTGTTTGATCAACAGAGCTGTTTTTTTTTTTTTAAATAAATAAATTATTTTTTGGATTGAACTCCTTGCTCAATTTAATTAAAAAAAAATTATTATTTATTTAATTTAATTTTTTAAGATCAAAATTATGAAAAATTAATGTTGTTATAGCATCTGGCAGGCTACACCAAGCCACCACACCAAATTGGTTGAAATCAGTCCAAGGGTCTGGGAGAAAAATCCGAACAGACAGACAGATCCTAATCTATTATATATTTATAAGCATTTGTGTCATATCTGTTGTGTTGTTTTTTTTAGCTCTGGGGCTTAGACTGCTGACAGACACTATACGGATGTCCAAACCAACTAACATTATTCAAATTGATCTACCTGATGAAAGAAACAACCTTCCTCACGATTTTCTTTCTGATCCCAAAGTATGGCAGAGTCAGGTTGAAGAAACAGTAAGTTACTAGAGTTGAAAAGTTAAGATAGTGTATCTCTTCTGTGCCACAATTACAACAACATTTTGATAAAACCTATTATGAAGACTAAAGATATGAATAAAACACAGACAAAACAAAGATTGATTAGACCAGATAAAATTCGTTTCTCATGGATTTTTTTTTCAAAGTGATGAAACGGGGGAAATGTTTCTATGATTTCAGCTATTACTCTATGGGCACCTTCTGAGACACAGATGTTCCAAATGGTGATGAATTATAGTATTTTAATCATATTTTATGTCATAGATTGTTATTAAAACTGTATATCAAGGCACTATAAAAAAAAATAATCGGTGACTCAAATATTAAATGGGCCTTTAGGGAGGTGTCAAGTGAATATTGAATGGGGATATTCATGCATATCTCCGAAGCTAAATTGGCAAGTGCCAGTGATTTTGGGTGTCACCGATATAATCCATATTGTACTATTTAATACATATTTAATAGATGGTTTGTTGGCATGTTTGACTTGTTTGTAGATTTAAATGTATTGAGATTTGTTAAAAGTAGGTAACGTTTTACTCTATTCCAAATTTAAAATATCGCGACAGTTTTAAACTATCGTCACGTTATCTTACATGTGTAAGAACGGAGAGAATACAAGTACAGGTACTAGATCTCATTGTGTGCTATTGACTACAGTATGTAAAATTTGAATTTACTCTGCCATCCGTGTGCCACTTTATGGAACGCGCAAAACAAGTACACATGGCCTACCAGGCTAATTGAAGCACTGAAATCATCATGTTATTAATCCAGCCCAATCCTAGAATAAATGGTCCTGTGCCGTAGTTTGTAGATAATCTTCGATAGACATACATGTAGTGTCACAACAGAGACCTTGTTTTTAAAACAGATATAAAGTGTTAACATGAGAATGTTTAATAGTTTTGAATGTGGCGATATTATTGAACTGCCAATATACCATTGAGAAAATAATGTGGGCTGTGTAAAACAGTGTTGGTTTGCATACCACAGTGTTGACGATTAATCAAAATACCGTACAGCACTAAAATTAGGTCAAATGTTTTAACTCCAAAAAATAATTTACAAATTTTTTTTTTATAGCAAGAGTTATTAATTTACCTGAACAAACCATCACTTTAAAGGTACTCAATCCGATTAAGCACCCCTAAATTACTATTTCATTGGCTTCGGGGGTAAAAAATATTTGATTCGAGTCGAGGAACCCACCCTTCAAAGCTCAGAGTGATCAGATATCAATTTTTGAAATGTGTTAATTTTTGGAGGTGTGGCCACTTCCACGTCTCAAGCGGACAAATTACGGACAAATTGCGGGTGTCAGATGGATAACTCTAAAATCAAGTGGTTATTATTGTTAATAATAATCACTTGATTTTAGAGTTATCCATCTTACACACATGCAATTTGTCCGTTTGAGACGTGGATGTGGCCACATCTCCAAAAATTAACACATTTCAAAAATCGATATCTGATCACTCTGAGCTTTGAATGATGGGTTCCACAACTCGAATCAAATATTTTTTACCCCCAAAGCCAAAGAAATTGTAATTTAGGAGCGTCTAATCGGATTGAGTACCTTTAATGACATGACAGGATATTTGCAAGGAAATCCCCATTTAAAATTGGTCACATGTCCACTCTTGAATAGAATTTATTTGGATTGTTATAAATAAAAAACCATTTGTCAAATTATGATTTATTTTCATACAAATAAGACATTGGTGTTTCTCTTGGCAATCAGTTGTAATCCAAACTCTTGTCTTGCCATTGTTAGTTCCGAGTTTGAAATATCCAAAAAATCAGTCCAGATAATTTGAGATCGCTCGTGGTATTTTATGCTGCCAGGTTAAAAGCGTCCTTTTTTTCTGCATCGTCACGATCTGGTTCCTCTGACAAAGAAATTTGCCATAATGGTAGACTGTGTTACTTTTGTCAACTGATATTGGGTCCTTATCATCAAATCGTTATATGACAACTCGAAACTCCAGCCATCGTGGCCATTTTTACATTTTGTCACTGAAAGATCGCCGAATTATCTCCCTTCGGGTGAATGTAATAGCCGGTCTGTCCGGCTAGATTTGCACCTTGCTTTCGACATCTTTCACGGTAGAGTAACTCCCTTCCCCACAAATCAGATTAAATTTTCAAACATGACCAATGTTATTTAATTATTTTAAAAGTTAAAAGCTACTTGTATAGAAACCAATTCAAGTTACATATTCCAAGTTTAACTTCAATTACTATGACCGGTTTAATTTATAACTACATGGCCCCATTTAATGAGTTTATATATGATTCACAACAGTATGTAACGCCTCAAAAGGACTTTTAAACTAAAAGAAAACAAAATATTTTTTTAAAGTTCTGTCATACCCAAAGGTGGCTGTCAAACTGATGAATAATAGACCATCCCAAGGATGGCGGGACAGCTCTCTGGCTGAAACTGTTCGGCAGAGTGTTCCATCCAATTCGGCTCTGGGGTAACCATCAGTCATCTGCTCTCATGTGATATTCACTTAACCCAAAACAACTCAGTGGGGCTCTATATATTGATTTGACAACTTTATCATGTGTGCACGATACTGTTGATTGAAAACAGTAATGCAGAGAATCGATATGAAATTATATTTTAATTTTTGTGTGTTAATCAGAATTAATGAACACATTCGGGTTTAATTCTATATTTGATGTAGATATTCAATCATTTGATTCGATTTCGAGATTCAATTTATGGAAAAATCCTTGAATCGTAGGACCCTACAATGTTCCTGAACATACTAATAGTTTTCCACATTCACAATCAAATGACATTTACTTGCAGGAAGAGAAGATGTCATCGTTGAAGCAATATGACAGAAAGTTATCTGTTGTTGAGTCAAGTAAACCAGGTCATCTCAGGTATTAACCCTTTAATGACGGGAGCTGCGATGGTGCAGCTTTAAAGATCCTGTGCCAGTTCATTCTCTTATATATGCGAGTCTCTCATATATAAGAGAATGCACTGGCTTACAAGATCAAGTAAATATTGTTAGGCCACTGCATTCTCTTATAAATGGCTGGTTTCTTGTACAGTCCCCTTTTAACAGCATCACTTTGCCATACCAGCATCATAGCAATTCGACAGGATCCTCCAGCAAATTGTAATAATTATGGATTAGATTGAAATAAAATTACTTAAATTAGCAGGGGTGATACAGCATGGTTCTCCATGCCATTGCAATCATAGTATTTATTAGCTATTATCCCTGTCATGACGGGGCTGCACTGGTGCAGCATTAAAGACCCTGTGCCAGTGCATTTTCTTATATATGCGAGTCTCCCATAGAGAGCCTCGCATATATAAGAGAATACACTGGCTTACAAGGTCAAGTAATTATTGTTAGGCCAATGCATTCTATTATATATGCCAGGCGCCCTATGGGTGACTCGCATATATAATAGAATGCCTTGGCACAGAGTTTTCGCTAAATTTCAGAAAGCTCCAGTCATGAAAGGGTTACATCGACATTATATACAAGCCATGAAATAATTATGGATTAGATTGAAATAAGAGTTAAACTGCCAAACAACTAAAAGTAGAGTCCTTGCTCTGGAGTCATAATAGTTTTTATACACCCGTTTTAAAAACAAGACATTTTAAAAAACAGGACGTACTATGTTTTGGTCCATCCGTCTGTCTAGCTGTCTGTCTGTATGATCATATTTTAGTCTGGATGATTACATTAGTTCTACTGAACTACATTTAGGTTCACTACCACAAAATACAGGTCAAGTTCGATTTTGTTGACATTTGGCCTTTTAAACTTTGAAATTTGGGTTTCCTGTTAATAACTGCATGCAGCTAGAGTTGGTTGATCACCAAGGTTGAATTTAGCATGCCTGTCATTTGCAGAATGAGGTCCCCAGAGGGTGAATTTAGTGATGATATCCTGCACAGTGGGCTAGCATCACCAAATTCACCCTCTGGGGACCTCATTCTGCATGGCCTCATATGCTATGGGAGACAGACTCAGATTGAAGTTGCCAAATGGTGAATATTGTAATGTATGCCCATTGGGAACCTCTATTATGCAATGTGTCGTCTGCTAATTCGGGGTTATAGATAAACTAAACTGAAAAAGGAATCTAATCTATATGACTAAGTTTATATAGATTGATAATAAAGAAAATTTCCAGAGAAGATGAGGCCTAAGCAGAATGAGGTCCCCAGAGGTTTAATTTAGTGATGCTAGGGATATGTGGGATAGCGTCACTAAATTTAAACTCTGGGGACCTCATTCTGCAAATGACAGGCACACTAAACTCAGGCTTGTTAATCATCACCAAACTTGGTAAGTGCTGAATTGGCTCAAAATACAAGCTGTGCTTGAACCGAGGATTCGTCCATTTATTCTCACTAGATTTATGGCCCCTCTTTCATTTAGATTTTTTATTTTAAATATTGGTTTTTTCGGCTGATAACCTCAAGTTATGGAATTTTTATGAAATGCAATTAAAACAAGCCAAAGGCCGAATTATGCCACTATGCTCTTATTAGGTTTCTGGAGGATAATTTAAGTTTAGGTTATTTTATCAGAACCAATTTGGTACATGTGAGTTTTTTAGTCCATAATAAAAGGCCAAGTTTGAATATGCTTTATGTCCGATGATTTTTTCGAAGGTTGTTTTTTCCAACATATTTTACTGAATGGTATATTTGTTCATTCTTCTCATTTTTTTTGAAAACGTGGGTTCCATCGTGTACATGTTTCAATTTGGCCACGTGGGTGTGCCAACACTGTTGTAATTGAAGAGAATTATAACTTGAGTCATTCCATTTAGACAAGTGAGAGAGAAAGTTGAGAGTAAATATATTTTGTTCTAATGGATTTTGTAGGTTTCATGGTAGGGCTCTTGGGGTATGCACTGGCAAATTCCCAGCTTTTGTTTATTTTTATGTGCAATGTTCTGTATATAAAGAACTAAAGGTTGTAACCCCTTGCATATGATATACATGTATGTCCTTAGTGCATGTTTGTTCCTAGAATTACAGTGTATTTACAAATGACCCACATGGGTGATACACATTCCGTTGACATCACTCGACTTAAATGATGCTCGCCTCTACCATGAAACTGGAACTATGAAATAAAAGCATTTATCACACATGACGAAACAAGCCCTATCTATTTCTGAACAGACCTTGTAAGTCATTACTTTTCAACTAATGGCTACAAGGATGGGTGGGGTGTAATGATGTAAACACAGAATGACGTGTGTTAATGGGTTTTTTGATAAACCACTTGTGCCATTGCAGATCGATAGAACATGAGGTTGCGCCGCTCATTCTGTCCTTCTGTGCTTGTACTCGTATCGTATCGACAAACCCTTTAACATGCTCGTGTTATTCTGTGTATGTTCCTACATTCTAGCAGTCAGCCATCATTCATAACATAAAACTAATGCCTTGGAACAAGTGTATTTCAACGTTTGAAACAGTGGATGATGTTTCAGGACTGTGTATGATACTAGCCTTTGCATGAAGCAGTTATTATCAGGACGTCATTCAGCAGTGAAGAAGTTAATTCAATTAATCTATAGCCATTGGTATATATTTTTTCAGAGACACTACCAATTGGAAACCTCTGCACCACAGAAACTTTTCCTTATTGTCGTACTTAGCACATAATTTGAAGTCAGATGAAACAATCACCTCTATACGACCCAACTCTGCACCATGGAGTCAGCTTGCTATCCATATGTGCCACACAACTATCCCAGAATCCCAGCTCATGTATGCACTCAACAATAGCGTGGTCGCTTTGTGTCAAACAGATCTCACAAAGGTGTGTAGTAGTAGTACACATATCATTTGATTCATAATTTAACCCTTTCTTTAGTTAATAAAAGTATACATTAGATTGGTCCATTATTCATTTGCAGGGATGTTCAGTTAATAAAAGATAGTAGAAGTGCAGAAGGATCACTAGTCTTTGGTGGGAAATGTTCAGATAATAAGTTCAACAAACGACCTGTCATTTGGTGAACTTATTATCTGAATATTTCCCTATGTGTTAACTACTCATCAAATGGTATTTGTGGTTGCTTTGTGTCAAACAGATCACACAAAGGTGTGTAGTATTACAGCTATCATTTGATTCTATCTTTAACCCTTTCTTTAGTTAATAGATTCTTCCAGTCAGTTATAAAAGTATACATTGGATTGATCCATTATTCATTTGCATGGATGTTCAGTTAATAAAAGATAGTAGAAGTGCAGAAGGATCACTAGTCTTTGGTGGGAAATGTTCAGATAATAAGTTCAACAAACGACCTGTCATTTGGTGAACTTATTATCTGAATATTTCCCTATGTGTTAACTACTCATCAAATGGTATTTAGTGCAGTAATGCCCTAAATAATCAACTCCTTAACCACAGCAGAATTATGGGCAATTTTTCAGGATTTAGTCTGAAATATGGCTTGTTGGCATTCATTGGAAAGCTCTCAGTGACGCTATCCAAATTCTCGCTCTGGGAACCTCATTCTGCTTAGGCCTCAACTGCTATGGGAGACCTAGGGAGAGATTGAAGTTCCCCAGTTGAAGTTGGTGATGTTCATCCATTAGTCACCTCGATTAATATGCATTTTATCTTCTGCAAATTAGGGGATATAAAACTGCCAAGAAGGGTAAACGCAACTAAAAACAGTGTTAATTTGAGACTATAGATCATTCCCAGAAGACGAGCCTAAGCAGAATGAAGTCCCCAGAGGGTGAATTTGGTGATGATAACCCGCTGTGCGGGATAGCATCATTAAATTTAGTCCTCTGAGGACCTCATTCTGCAAATGACAGACACACTATTTGCAGGCTTCATGAAGTGCTACACTATCTTTATATATATTTATTTTCAGGCTGTGAAATCAGAAGAGTCTGCCCCATACAGTTTATCATCCACACCACTTTGTGACTGTGTGGGTTATGGTGAGAAATTAAATTATTTTTTATCCCGATTATCTACACTATCGGGTGTCAGTTTCACGCCCTGGGCAATTAGTTAATGATCGTTTAGAGGTGGATTCTTTGGACGCTACCACAATTTTGAACATTATTGTTAATTTGTTGATGTTGTATATTGTTACGACATATAAGTGCTGATAACTTTGAGTAAATAAATGTTTATATCGTATTACAACTTGTGTTAATTTATCTTACAGTATGTTGCTAAACTTTTTCAAAAGTGGCTAACAAAATTGCTCAAGTGGCTAAAAAAAATTGCTACAAAGAATATTTCCGCTAAAGGAAGCCGTTCACACTGAACTATATGGATAGATGTCCTGCGTTTGTAAACCATAGTAGAAAAGGGGTTAACTTTTTGGTCGCCTACGATCACTCACGGTCTTCACTCTTCAGTGGCTTGCCTCGGAATCAGTCACGCATGCGCAGTCCCAATATAATTCACTGTACATATTGAATTAGCCAGTTTATTTTCTGCTACCAAACAGAATGGAAGTCTAAAGGGAGTATTGTTCCGAATTTGTCGTTTAACAACTAGACAACAAATTCAATTTATCGATACAATAATTACTGGTCGCCTACGCGTTAGTTTTTAGAATTATTGTTTCGAATTCACGGACCGTTTCGCTTCAAACATACAATTGTTCCGTGTTTTCGAATAGGCGGCGGACTTAAAAAATTTCGAATCTGAAAATCGACATTTCGCCATAATCAGCCGCCATTTCAAGGCCTTACGAGGCGCATAGACTATTGTGAACAATTCATCTATGTAATTATTATAGAACCTATAAGGTATGATATAATTTGTCATATATAAAAAATGCCACGTGATTCGCTACCGGAAGTCTCCTAATTTCGTGGGAATTTATTTACGCGTGGACATTTATTTAGCAATAATTACCATCGCTTCTGACGCTATCTATCATAATGTTATGAACAACATTCTTTCTCATAATACTTTGTTGTTTTATGGTTCAATACAACTGATCCAGATGTGTTGGTCACATTTGAACTTAAAGTTGATAACATCTTGGTTTATCAATGTAAAAACAGATACCTAAGAATAACAGTAGTGTCATTATTACTTTAATAAATTGACAGAGATTGAATCATTGATATTGGACAAGTGTTATAATTCTGTTCATGGTTTGATTCTCGTAACGGAGCATCAAGAACACTACTGGAGTCACTAGAACTCATCAAAACAACATGCTTTCACAAAATACTTTGTGTTTTCTGTTTCAATACTGTCACACATGTCTCCTATGATTTAGATGTGTTGTCGACGCTTGAAGTTGACTACAGTTATCAATATCAGAAAAATAACGACTGTCATGATACTAAGATTCGTTAGTGTCATTAATTTCAGACAGGGATTGACATCTGACAGGAGTCAGAATTCTGTTGAGTACATGATTCGATTCTCGTACAGTGTTTCAGCTTCACTGTAAAATTTTGAACTGCTAGCATTTAATGATTGCAAGCATGACGCTAAAATTAATCGTGATGACTGTTTCACTATTGTCTCAATTCCAGATTTTAGTTATTATTCTGAATTGTATCCAAAATTAACCCATCCTTTCAAAATTGCTGGGTTGTTTCTCGACTAAATGATGTCTCCTTCCAGAATACAAACATAATTGCTTTCCTTCCTGTGCAGGTTTACCGAAAAGAAGCGGTGGGGGCTGGGTTACTACGATTCTGGATATGGCTCTAATTGAGACACAAAATACAAATCATGGGTGCTCCGGTTTGCATTCTCTAGAGTAAGGCAAGAAGCTTATCGTCACTCTGACGGTGTTTAATCATGGTTTCACTATCTACAAATATATTTGAAGATACTTTGGTTTCAAAAACCTTTCCCCTTCTTGATTCAATTATGAGAATGATTCCAGCCTGACAGGTATTTAGAGTCGTGGTGACTTGACCCCTTCAGTTAACTGGCCCACTGTCAATATCTGGCGACCGTGGCCTGGCTGACGTTCCCCAATGAATAACGATATAATAGCAGTGGTATTCCGGGACGAGGAAGGTGGGGGGAGACATTATTTATGGCAAGTAACCATATCAAATGTGAGCTTGGTACAAGAACAGGCTGTA
Organism: Siphonodentalium dalli; assembly: GCA_032622095.1. Taxonomy (NCBI): domain Eukaryota; kingdom Metazoa; phylum Mollusca; class Scaphopoda; order Gadilida; family Siphonodentaliidae; genus Siphonodentalium; species Siphonodentalium dalli. Next base: position 215,119,664 of record CP136061.1, read on the forward strand.
CATCCAATACAGCATGCATTGTTCATAAAGGGCATGGTAGGTGTTTTGAAGGTATTCATGGACTAGCTGGAGTCTCAATGAATTTTCAAATATATACGTGTCCCGACCTTTCATACCGTTGATATGGCGAATAGACTTCACACACGAATGAAGCATATTTACATGGAAAGCATTTATATTGTCACGTGTCCCACGACCACTGCCAATAGCCTTTCCGACAAGAGTCCATCAGCATGGCTCTTCATACTTCTATTGCCCATATCAATTTGATTATCTGGCACATAGATAATAAAACAGGCAAAGACGTTTGCGCTGTCCAGCTAAGCTTTCGAGGAAGCTCATTGACCAGCATTACCGACCTTTCCTAAGACGCAGGCAGGGGACCACCCCGTACGAGTGGATCCCATCCCCATGGCACCAGATGCCCGATCATAAGGGCCTGAAACCATGCTGCCAACTCTGCGCATTTCGGTCTATGCTGGGTTTGTCCTCTCTTCCTTAAACATGCCATAAGCCGGACCACTTAGGTAGGGGGAGTTCCTCTCTATCTTGGCTCTTCATATTAAAATAAACAACATTATAAAGGGATGTGTATCCTTTACTAGGAGGATGATAATTTCATTCGTTTCCTTCCTAGGGGAGCCATTTTTAGAGCGGGTCTTCCCCTAGTTTGCTGCATGCTTCACACTAACTGACCTATCACACACCTAGGTCGTTCTGCTGCATGTTTGGGGGGGGGGCGCAGAGGCTCAGACCTGAATATTCCGTATGGTGACCGTGAAAATTTACCTGTGTTCATCATCTGACTACATTGTACATCATTTGAACTGATTTCGGTTGTAGAAGGCGCACCTTCATTTCTTAGAATCGGATCGCGGTGGGTATTCCGCTGGGAACGCGGACTGCTCTCAGGTGCCTAGTGGTCGTGATGGCCTAATAATAGTAATGTGTGTGGATTTAGGCTGCACATAATACTTGTGATTGCACATTTTGCTGTCTGTCCCCATTCCAAAGGATGGTGCTCGTTGGGAAATTTCTCCAAAATTAATACTCGTACCGACACTATTGTTTGGCACCTGAGGGTAGTGGTTTGCTTTCTCATTGGATGCTCTGGTCACCTGCGGTGTTCGGCCATGCGCTCCTGATGCTCATGGCTGTTAGTCATGTTCTCTGAGGGGCTATATATATATCTTTAATGATACATTGGATTGTGCCAGGGATCTCTGCTCTGGCTCCGACCATTGGATTGTTGGGCGCAGCTTTAGTAGGGTCTTCTGACATGATCTTATGATGACTTATATATCACCATGATATATCTATTATATCATTTTATATCTATATATGCGAAAGATTTGTGTCACCGGGTTTCTGCAATGATATCTTGTGATACATAGGTACCTCAGAGACATGAGACATGTTCTCTGTGGGGTTGTATATCTATATTTAGTGATACGTTGGATCATGACAGGGAGCTGTGATCTGGCTCCGCCCATTAGATTGATGGGCGCAGCTTTGGAAGGGCCTTCTGACATGGTCTCATGAGGAAAACTTAATATATATATCCCCCGGATATATATATTATATCATTTTATATATATATATACGCAATGTGTATATTGTGATACATAGGTACCTCAGGGACATGTGAACATGTGATAACTGTTCTAAGGGCAGGACCAGTTCACGCTCCTCCGATTACGCCTCGGCGGTACAATCATTCTGTGGGGAAACGTCTGGTGGAGAAGATGGGGTACTTGGGACCTCCAGGACATTTGTCCCCCACCAGACGCCAGCGGTTCTGGGTGCTAAAGCTGCCAAATCGCGTGCCTACAAATCGACACCGGCAGATGGGCCTCCGGCAGCTTAAGCGTAGGGCAGGGGCCGTACCCATGCGTTAAAGCGCCGCGTCCCCCTGGTCACGCTCGTCTTAACGACAAAATGCGGCCTTGCCTGCCACTCCTCCGTGAAGGGATCGGAGAAAAATGACCTCTCCCCACCCTCCAGCTTGGCCAGGATATTAGCTTGGGCATGACCACCTGCAGCATGTGATGGTGGGGGCTCCCTCTGATCCGATGGCTTGACTCGCTTATAGTTGTCTAACCCATTTGGGCTAATGGGCTCTCCATTTGATCCCTGTGCCACAGATTGGGCATCAGGTTATCTGCCATTTGCATTGGTGAACAGCAGTTAGTTAACTCTTAATGTGGGTTGTCTTGCCATCTTTGGAGTGGGCCTCCTCCAGTGCAGGTCGTTATGTCGCTAAGGCGGAGAGGGAGTTAGTCTCCTCGCATCTCAAATCGGCTGGATTCTTAGAACTGACGGATGAAGAACAGAGAATTGCTCGGTTCGCTTGCAATTCGGAATTGAATGGCACCACCTGGGATGTTGCTTCCAAAAACAAGGGGGGGAGGTACATGTTTCAGCAATATAGCACTCTAATTATATGAGTTATTTCACGTAACTAATCGTAACAGATTCATTAAAGAGTTCATATTTAGGTACAATCTGTTTAGAAGAGTGCATTCCCTCCAAAATTTGGCTATTAACTTTATTGCTCGTGCCTCCTCCTGGGCTTGCATACTAATCCATATAGTTCAGTGTGAACGGCTTCCTTTAGCGGAAATATGATATTTAAAAAAATATAATATATATTTCCTTAAAGGGGTACTGTACCCAAGATGTTGTTGTTGGTTTCTATAATCCCCGAGTCGGAGAATAAGGTAACAACTTTTCCATTTTTTGAAAGTCTGTTGAGTACGAAGTATTGTTACGGATGGCAAATTTACCGGAATGCAAAAATACAAATTGTCGTTGTCGAGTAATTTTTGTACAGTTTTCAACCAAATGAATCAAATAAACATTATATTATATGCTTAGTAGTCCCATATACTCATTTAAGTTAGTGTATGGTCACTAGTCAATGAGTGGCTTGGGTTTTCTCCCCGTATAAGCATAACGTTTCAAACGATTGTGTGTGCAATTGTTTTATTAATCCAGTATCCCTCAATTATAATTTGATTACGTTTTGTACACGGAAATTCCAATTTTAAGAGACGCCATTTTATGGCTGGAGCCATAAAATCAATTTATATTAAATTATTAACTTTTAAATTATTAAATTTTAAGATAGCCTATTAACCTGAGCGTTTACAGAATACATCTTCGACTCAAATTACTTATATTTCTATATAGTATCGATAATAGATCGTTGTTATCACCGGGAATTTATTGAAAATGGCGTACAGTACCCCTTTAAAGAAAGCCTGAACACTGAACTATCATAGGGCCCTCCCATGGCGGTGCCATTCCCAACCCCGCGACTCGCCAATCTTCTGATTGAGTTGAAAATAAACTGGCTAATTCAATATGTACAGTGAATTATATTGGGACTGCGCATGCGTGACTGATTCCGAGGCAAGCCACTGAAGAGTGAAGACCGTGAGTGATCGTAGGCGACCAAAAAGTTAACCCCTTTTCTACTATGGTTTACAAACGCAGGACATCTATCCATATAGTTCAGTGTTCAGGCTTTCTTTAAGGAAATATATATTATATTTTTAAAAATATCATTTTAGGCAGGGCGAACACTGATCCCAATAAGCTAATGATTCCATGGTCCCCAGATAGAATAATAAGAATTTTCTAAGAACAAAGAGCCCAGTTAATTAAGATTTATCATCAGGTATGGGGATTTAACAATGTTTCAGTAATTTACAATAGTAATGGATTGTGTGATACTCACAGCTGTGATAGTATTACACACCGCTAGCAACAGAAACATGACATGAAGTCCATCAAAGGTTTCCAATCATTAAATTTTGAAAAATTTTATCATTTTTGTTGTTGTTCTTCAAGGCATAATTCGAGGAGTGAATATGGAAAAGAAAAGGTTATATATAGTAACACCTGTGCCTCTAGAGAAGTTGAAACATGTTAATACGCTGCTCAAAGGTGGAGTTACGGTTCCTGAACAGCTGCTCTTATCACAGGTAAAATCAGCTATGTTACATCACTGTCAAAGCCTTATAAAGATAAAATCAAAGTTAGTTAATCTGACTGAAAACATTAAATGGTTAAACAAAATATCACCAATAGCCCAAAAAATGGCTTCACTTTCGGAACAACTGATATTTTTTAATCAATTCTTGTAATAAAACTAAATGGCCAGTGACCATGATATATTGAATTGGTTTTGTCATGGACAGAATACATGATAGCTACATAATTAGCCCCTAAACCTGGCCTCATATTTTTTAGTAAGACACACGTGTATTATCGGCATGCGCGTTAATGTAAGAGCATATCGATGTCAATCCCGGAACTTTATTATTATATTAATTAGAATATAATTATGATATTCAATTTGTGTTGGGTTATTTAGTGTTTGACTGTCAGATAAACATGTGTGATAAGGGTGGTTGAACAAGTTTGTCAACATGAAAAGAAACATTTAAAATGGAACTATATTTTTTCTAGAAGGTATCTTTACTTCCTCTTTGGTTGTGATAAGGAAAGCAATATTTTTATATTTTTTTAACTCCAGCCATTTCGAGACGGTTTTTATCCTTGCTAAAATGTGATTATGTGATAAAATTGATCTCAAATTCGTCCATCAAAGCTCGACTCGAATCGAATTTAGTGCACTCCGTTAATAATTATTTTATAGAATTGTGACTCATTAGAGATGCTCTATATTTATGATAGATACCTATGTATATAAAGATATGCAGAAAGGTTCAATTGAGTTTGATTATGCAGTTTTGTTTTTATTGCATATATATCTGTTAAAATCGTGATGGCATAAATTAACAAATCTTATTTTTGGTATGAAACTTCCAACACACAGATTCAAATCACAAAAATGTTTCAGTTCAGAACACACTCACTTTAATTTGTCCCCCCTCTATCCCCCTCCTAAGTTTTTTGCTATTTATGTCTTATCACCATTCTGAATATTGCTCTTTTTCAGACAGGGAAATGTCGACAGGTGCCTTATGTTGACAATCCGCTCACAGTAACGGGAAGTCATATTGTTAAGAGGAGGAAGCACTTACCAGGCAGAAACTACAACAATCCAAAATAAATTAAAATCACCCATGGAATTGTTATTTATCATTGTCATCAGGCATTTAATTTTTTTATCACTTGATTTACGGATTGTTTTGGCTAAAGGGTAGAGGAGGTGGGAGGAAATAAAATAAAAATAAAATCTGTATACTTTTTTTTTTAATTTAAATTTTCAAACAATAGGGTCGGGAGAAATAAAATACTTGCGGTATAATAATCTCCTCATCTAAAACAAGCCACCATATCACCTGTAGCTATGTTTTGCCCTTGTCTAATTGCATAGGCAAATATATATTTTTTATTTGGATGTGTCTTTAAAGCAAGATACTGATAGATGAAAAAATATTGCCAATATCAAAGTTTGTCATGTTGTCGTTGACATTCAATACCATAATGATCACCAAGAGGCTTCGCTGTTCAATTGATGTATATTTTATGCAAACTTATACTTTTTTCAATTTTTTTTATATGTGTGGATTAATATTCCCACAGGCAGAAAAAAAAAAAAAAGGAAAACTAAAATTTTATTTTTTTTCACAAACAGCTTTTTTTAGGTAGGGAAATCCGTAAACCAAGTAATAAAATATAAAATGCTACGATCATACCGGTCAACCATAGAGATTCAAGACTTATTGACATCATATGAATATCTTCTTATTTATCATACTTTTATTGAGGTAAACCATAAATATTGAGGTTGACAATATATTTACAGCAAACTTTGAAAGGAATTGTCCTCTTTCACAAAATTAAGTGTAGTTGTATTCGAATGTGTCGGTGACACGGTGTCGCAATGCCTAAACAGCCACACCAGCGCATGCATCGCCTTCAAAACTAGTCTCTAAGAAAGCTGCTAATTGGTGTTGTAGATTGGGTAAATGTCCGGTGGGTAAATGTCCAGGTGGGGAAATGTCCGTTTGGGGAAATGTCCTGGTGGGGAAATGTCCGGATGGGGAAATGTCCTGGTGGGGAAATGTCCGGGTGGGGAAATGTCCAGGTGGGGAAATGTCCGTTTGGGGAAATGTCCTGGTGGGGAAATGTCCGAATGGGGAAATGTCCTGGTGGGGAAATGTCCGGGTGGGGAAATGTCCGGTGGGGAAATGTTCAGGTGGGGAAATGTCCTGGTGGGGAACTGTCCGAATGGGGAAATGTCCTGGTGGGGAAATGTCCGGGTGGGGAAATGTCCGGATGGGGAAATGTCGGCTTTGAAAGTGGGGAAATGTCTGGTGGGTAAATGTCTGGGTGGGGAAATGTCCTGGTGGGGAATTGTCCGCTTTTGAAAGTGGGGAAATGTCCGGGTTGGGGAAATATCCTGGTGGGGAAATGTCCAGGTGGGAAATTGTCCGCTTTTGAAAGTGGGGAAATGTCCGGGTGGGGAAATGTCTGCTTTTGAAAATGGGGAAATGTCTGGGATTCGAGCAAAATAGCTGTGTTTATAGGCAAAACGTTTAAATGGATCCTCTCAGCCGGCAAATTCGTTTGGCTAATCCGTAAGTGATAATAAAATGAATCAAAACATAATTTCAACTTTATAAATTATACTGATATATGGAGAGCAGTGATCATCTCATAGTATGATGAAATAAAAGGTAATTTTCATTAATTTTAACCCTTTGAACCCTGACACCCCACAGCGATCGACACCCTGACACCCCACAGCGATCGACACCCTGACCCAGGGCTCCCCTTTTTATTTTCCTTTAAATTAGACAGTTGCTTTTCGCATGATGTTGGTTATGTTTAAATTGTGGTACAGGTCTGATACTTTACATGTTTGTCCCCCATGGATCATAACAAGTACATTCATTTGTTCTGGCTGAATAAGATCATAAGATTGAGAGACTTTGTCCCGTGGCAACTCCTTGGTAACGGTTGCTATGCAACTACCCGGAATTGACTGGAAAATACAAATATGGCTTTAATCGTCGTAATTCAATGCCAGTGATCGCGTTTTCGATGTAAGTAATACCCTAATGTGAAATTTGAGATATACCCAACAAGAAGAGTGAACTAAATGTCTTATTTAAGGTTAGCAACGGTTGCTTAGCAAATACCACAAATGATTGAATGACACCATTGCACTAACCATTAAGTGGTATATTTGAGAGTGAGCAGGAATGTTATGCATGCAGGGACCACTGGTCATAAGATCGGGAGACTTTGCCACCTAGTCTCTCCTTAGCAATGGTTACTAGGCAACTACTCATAACTGGCAGGAAAATGCAATTATAGCTTCTATATGCCCGGTGTATAGTGCCACATTTCATTAAAATGCATGTTTGGTTTGTGAATTATGGCCCATTCAATGTGCATGCGCATATGTTCCTACTTGATAATGACGTGTATGGGACCATTTAAATATATATTAGTGGGCATGTCGTGTCTAAATAACCTATAAACCATTTATTTGTCATTGTGCTGCTCTGAGCATGTACGAGTAAATCAATTTGATATGTGATAGACCCTTCCCCAAATGTGGTAGAACACTGATTAATATATGCGAAGGTAAATTAAACTGAAAATATAAATAATTTGTCTAAATTATGTCTGTTCTTCAACATGTGGAACATGAAATTATATGCCATAAATATAGCGCCACATTGCACTTAAATATTTTATAGATTATATGCTGTGCGCATGCACATATATTTCTGACAGATACTAGCGGCCAACCATTCCATACACATACACATCATGGGTACCGCTGACATGTGGGGGTTATTCACATATAAATCAGTGGGTCTGACGATGGTTATACTATATACAAATTTCCTATTGCCTCATGTCATCGCTGCACCAAAATATCGGTGTTACAGATTCAAAGGGTTAATTTCGATTTCAAGAGCGCTATCACACCTGTGTACCTCTCTCTTGCAAATCTTTATCTTTTTCATCTTTCATATGCATGTAACTACATGTATCATGTATATATGCTGAATTATATGAAACATTGTATCTTGTCAAACCATATGGACATTCTATGTATGTCAGTGATAAATATTGAACCAGTATTGTTCAAACATTGAATCGGTGCTAAATGTGATGGTACTTGTGTACCAAACCCCTCATCTAGATCTTCCACCGAAACAATTAGTGTCAGTCATAGGCCACAAAATATGGTGCCGGACATTTGCAGAATGAGGTCCCTGAACTGTTATTTTAGTGACTCTTCCCTCACAGCAGGCTAGCATCACTAAATTCACTCTCTGGGGACCTCATTATGTTTAAGCCTCAACTGATCTGGAAAGTATCTTTATTATCAAATTATCTGTCTAAAACCATAATGAGTAAGCTTTTGACACCTTAACCCTTTCTATATTGGAGTATCATTGATGAGTAGTTCCAATAAGAAGTGTTCAGATAATAAGTTCAACAAAGATCATTTGTTGAACTTATTATCTGAACATTTCCCTGCAATAAATAGGACTCTTTCTGTAGTTGTATGATCTATCGTCTGATTTTTTCATGAAACCCTGTGGGTGAGAATCAAATGTAGTACAGAAATGGTAAGAAGCAAACTGAAAATCTTTAGACTCTGTAACACGTAGCTTTTTGAGAGTCTAATTTTAATTATAACTGGAGTTAGTGCTGTTGTCTAACTCTGATAATGCCTATCAAGGGGAATAGAATTAACACGGCCAACTACGAGTTATCGTGTACTTTTTGCATGTAATTGAATGTGCGTCGCCAGTGAACATGTTAACTATTTCCAAGAATTTCAACAGTTTATATTCAGTTTTGTTACGAAATTTGCCCAAAACAAAACCGATAAGAGATATAATTCTGTGAATCATAAACTATTTGTGTGCTGTGTTGTCATACTGCAGGGATTTCATGCAGATGCAGACTCTGTAACACGTGGCTTGTTCGAGAATCTAATTTTAATTAGAAATGGATTTAGTGCTGTTGCCTAAATATCAGTGCAACAACAGACTCATCTAAACACTTCTATAATTAACTTTGTACACATCCTCATTTTATCAGTCAGTGCCTTCAACAGCTTTTGACCAAGTCATGTCAGCTCATGAAAATTCACCATAGAATGGTACAATTGTTTATCATTGTTGTTGTTGATTTGTTTGTTGATTATTTGATAAATTATATCATGGCTCCGACTTGCACATATTTTTACCCCTCTCCCCACTCATAAAGTGAGTTGTGAATGTTCTGGATGTTATGCATCCAGGCAGATTACATGAAAAAGTGTGTCAGTGTCCTACTTAAAAAGACATAAGGCAATCACAGTGGGTAAATTATAAAAATCATAAAAGTTTGTACAACCCTCATCATAAGATTAACATGGAAAAATATATAGACTTTATTCTTATTTGTGTTATTATACCCCCCCGCAACGAAGTTAGGGGGGGTATACTGGAGTCAGCTCGTCCGTCCGTCCGTTGTCCGTCCGTGGACACAAATTTGTTTTTCTCAGCTGTTTTTTGATCAATTTCCGTGAAACTTTTGCACAGGTATCAACCACCATGGGAACCTGCGATTATGACGTCTGTCGGACTTTTTTTGTTGGAGTTATTCCCCCTTTTTCGACTTAGAAATTTTTGCAACATGTATAATTTTGTCCGAACTTTTATTCCTACATTTCTAGGTAAAATTTTTTTTAACTTGCCACAGACATTTAGTACCATGGGAACCTGTACACCTGCGATTATGACGTCTGTCCGGCATTTTTTGGTGGAGTTATTTCCCTTTTTTGACTTGGACATTTTTTTGCAACATGCCTAATTTTGTCCGAGCTTTTATTTCTACATTTTTAGGTCAATGTTTTTTAATCTTGGCACTGATATTTAGTACCATGAGAACCTGTGCACCTGCGATTATGATGTCTGTCCGACTTTTTTTGGTGGAGTTATTTCCCTTTTTTGACTTAGACATTTTTTTGCAACATGCCTAATTTTGTCCGAGCTTTTATTTCTACATTATTAGGTCAATGTTTTTTAATCTTGGCACTGATATTTAGTACCATGAGAACCTGTGCACCTGCGATTATGATGTCTGTCCGACTTTTTTTGTGGAGTTATTCCCCTTTTTCGACTTAGAACATTTTTGCAAAATGCATAATTTTGTCCCAGCTTTTATTCCTACATTTTTCGGTCAATAGGTTTAAGATTACGGTTAGGTTTGTGCACCTGCAATGGGAACTGTTATTTTATTATTTTAACTAAATGTTTACTGACATGTGAAACATCTTAGTATTTTAAAAACATGGGGGGTATCCTTAGTCCCATTGGGACAGTCACACCTCTAGTTGATACAGTAATGCCCTAAATAATCGACTCCTTAACCACAGCAGAATTATGGGTAATTTTTCAGGATTTAGTCGGAAATATGGCTTGTTGCCATTCATTGGAAAGCTCTCAGTGATGGCGATGATGATCATGATGACGACAATGATGACGATGATTATGATGAGGATGACTATGATACTATGATGATGATGACAATGACGACGATGACGATGGTGGTGATGCACTTCTGCCATATGAAAATGGCAAGCCAGACAACAGTGGCCCCCTTTTGTAAATATATATTAAGAATTACTCTGTATTTGCCACCTAATTGTGGCATTGAGTTAAATAAACAATCAGTTACCAACAATAAATATAAGAACAAATTATATGTTTCTTCTTGGTGATGATGGTATTTTTAGCTAAAATTGACAAAGTTAAGTTTGAATTATTGCCATGGATTGGTGTCCATCCACATGCCCCAACGCATGGCCGATGGAGTCCATCGTCCATGCGTCGGGGCATGTGTGCATCCATCAACAATTTCCTTTGGCACACCCTACATGTTTGCCATCTGATTGTCACCAAACTTAATAGTGTAGACCGGCCCCCAGATGAGGGTAGTGTCACACGAAAGGGTAGAAATTTTGACGCTATCTCCAATTATCCTTGTAGATCGGCCCCCAGATGAGGGTAGTGTCACACGAAAGGATAGAATTTTGACGCTATCTCCAATTATCCTTGCCCCATGGGGGTTCCAAAACACTGAGGTATCCAGGGCGAAGCAGGTGGAAAATATATTTTTTTGACCTTTTTGGTGTTTTTGACCTGCAAATTTCAGTATAATCAGGAAAACCAATAAATAAGACAAATGTTGAATATCAGATATTTATTCTATCTGGGTTGCTTAACATTTATGATGTGCAATAAGTTATATTGTCCAACAATTTTTGTGAAAAATTCACGAAAATGCCCAAAAAAAAGGCATAAATTGCAGTGCTTTTTCAAATAAGATTTCCTATAAAATTTTCCTTTTTTGGTATAAAGCTCTCATTGGTGCATCAAAATTTTCAGCATTATATACCTGATTTATTAATATCAACATCACAAGCAATGATATCCAACAAGCCAAGATATTTCCACAACCCCTAAAACTGATTTTCTATCTGAAAATACCTGTCAAGTCAGAATAGCCCGTTTTCGTTCGGTTTTGTTAACCATGCAGTTCAGAGTCTTATCATATATCATGGAATTAGGATGTATCTGAGGAGGTTTATGTTATGGTAGAGTCTATTTTTGTTTAAATGCTAAAATTTAGATTATTTTTAAGTGAAAAATTCCCATGACTTTGTCAGTTTTAAGGATACAGCTCATCCCCAATATCAGACATGAAATGCTATAACCATCTACCAGACCAAATTAAGAAATAATGTAAAACTTAACCCTACCCCAAGATAGTTTTCTCAATGCTTTCAATTTTATGCTATACTAAACTCGAAAGGTCATTCATACCAGTTGATAGAATTCATATAATAAATTGCAATAGTTCTGCCCATGGATTATGCAATCTCATCTGTGGTTGAGTTGGCAACGGTTGCAAGTCTCCACTGTTTTGCTATCATGTTGGCTCGTTTTGAGTGTATAATTAAAGATTCCTCACATGGTGGAAGTGCAGAAAGATCAAGTACCTTCTGCTGATCCTCGAACTTCTGCTGGAACATTATCCGCCTAGCTTTATTCACTTTTCTCAAATGTTGAACATATAAGGCACATGCTAATTCCTCGAGTGTAGTAAGCGTGTCACTGTCAAACAATATGCCATGACTTCCATATATTTTGATCATCTTTCCAGCAACTTCCAGACAAGTTTTTTTCCTTTTTGGAAGGTAATCATTATCCGTGAAGGAATGGAACCCAATAACTGTATTCTTCTGTACATTTGACATCTCCATATCACTGACTTTAATCACCTGCCCATTAGCATCAAAATTGATTAACTATTATCAGGGGGAAATCATTTAACGTTTCCTACATCATGCATAAAAGCCATCAAGATGGAGAATTCTCTGACATGATATCTCTATCGATTAATATATCGTTGAGTTATTGTGGAAAGCAATAGCAACCCAAGGTACACATGTACAACCAACCCAGTAACATAGTCACCCCATATATACACATAAACACCACATAAATGACAAGATAGTCACTCACTCTATAGTCTATACACACCTGACTCATGATCATATAGTCACTCCATGTATACCTATTCACCACTTTCATGATCATAAGTCAATCCTTGTATGCCTATTCATCTCACCATTGGCCATATGGTCAATCCCCGTATACCTATTCGCCATGGCCAAAATAGCCATTCAAGACTGATGATAAACATATACACCCCATCCATGACCACAGTCACTCCATGTATACATATGCATCTCACCATTGGCCATATAGCCACTCGCTTTATATACGTACCCCTCACCCATGACCATATATATCCACACTCGTGTATACCTGTACACCCCACACATGCCCATGCAGGCACACGAAGTATACTCATACACCTGACCCATGACCATATAGTCACCCCCTGTGTACCTATTCAACATATTCATGATTATACAGTCAATAATTGTAAACCTATTCACCTCACCATTGGGCATACGTCACTCGCTGTATACATGTTCACCAAACCCATGGCAAAATAGCCACGCAAGATATACTTATACTCCCAACCATGACAATAGAATCACTCCAGGTAAACATATGCAGCTCACTAATGGCGATATAGCCACTCACTGTATACACATACCTCTCCATAACCATACAACCACACTTGTGTATACCCATACACGTGACCATGCAGGCACTCCAGGTATACTCCTACACCTGACCCATGACCATATAGTCACTCCCTCTATACCTATTCACCACATTCATGATCATACAGTCACTCCTTGTATACCTGTTCACTTCAACATTGCATGGCCATACAGTCACTCCCTGAAAACATATTCACCTCACTATTGGCCATAGAGTAACTCACTGTATACATATTTGCCACGTCAATAGTCATAGCCACTCGATATATACATCCACACATGACAATCCACACGCTTGTTAATGACAATTCAGCATACATCAGGTACACATGTACACATTATGACTACTGCCATTCCATGTACACCTATATGACAGAGAACAGGCTGGAGAAGTACAAGATGGAACAGAAGCTGCTAAAACTACCTCAACAGAAACTGTAAGGAAGGAAATAAATGAGGCAATTAAAGAACATAGGAAGTTCGAAGCAGACAACCAGTTGAGGAAGAAGAATATAATCGTCTTCAATATTGAAGAATCTGAAGCCGAGGATAGTACAAGAGCAAGAGAGGAGGATTTGGTGAAATACAGTGATCTCTGCGAACGAATAGAAGTAGAGGCACACACAGTGGGTGATATAAAACAGATTATCCGACTGGGAAAGAAAAGGAAAATCCACGCCCACTCAGAGTGACATACAAAGAGCAAACAGTGAAAGATAGAGCACTGAAAGCTGGAGCAAAGTTGAAGGAGAAGAAGGAGAGGGCAACATTCACAAATGATCTGTGCAAAGCAGATAGAGAAGAAAGGAAAGCGTGTATCGAGGAGGCCAAGAAAAGAACATCGGAATCACCAGAATGGTTCTTCCAAGTCCGGGGCACTCCATGGACACTGAAAAAAGTGAAGAAGAAGGAATCGGAGTGAAGCCACAGAGAAGACAAAATGTAAATACGTTATTGCAAAGCACAAAATGCACAAGGTGGAGGGACTGAAGATTTTACTCTTAAATGCAGACAGTGTTCTCAACAAACTAAATGAGCTGCGACAAATAATTGAGGAAGAAAAGTACGACATAATTAGCATCACCGAAGCAAAGCCAAAAAATCTCAAAGAGATCTTACCGGTTGCACTTTACTCAGTAGATGGCTATCAGATGTTCCACATGAATCTTACTTCAAAGGAAGGGAGAGGAGTGATTATATATATAAAAGAAGAAATCAAAGCAGAGGAGTTATCAACTATAGAAGAATACAGTGAGACAGTATGGGTTGAAGTTCCACTACAAAATAAAGACAAACTTGTCATTGGCACAGTATACAGAAGCCCAAATAATACCACTGAGGAAAAGGACAAAATACTAAAAAGGGTGCTGAAGAAGATATGCAATGATAAGAAGAACACCCATATACTGATAATAGGAGACCTGAACCACCCAACTATCAACTGGGAAAAACATACGTCATCAGACAAGAAAGGAAGTATTCCTGAAGACAGTTGACAAATGCTACCTAACACAACACGTAAAGGAGGCAACAAGATATAGACATGGACAGAAAGCAAATGTACTGGATCTAGTCCTAACCAACGAAGCAAATATGGTTCAAAATCTGGAGATTGGGAACCCCCTAGGGAAGAGTGATCACTGCTCCATTAGTTTCTACTATAAATGCTATAGCGTAAAAAAAACAAGGATTGAAGAAGAAACAATATGCTGCAGGAAACTATGACAAAATGAGGGAAGATAGATTGGAAAGGAGTATTTGAGGACTGTAATAACGACATCAACATCCAGTGGAAGAGATTCTGCCTAGTACTCGAAGAAGCTACAGACAAACACATACCAGAAAGAAATACATCCAGCAAAAAAAATAGAATGCCGCTAGATGCAAAAACAAGAGAGGTGGTGAGGAAGAAGCATAGAGCTTGGACTCGCTATATGGAAAACAGGACACAACAAAACTATAACATATATACAAAATATAGGAACCAAGTGAGAAATTTGACAAGGAAGAAGCAGAAAAATCACGAACGAGATATTGCTGACCAAGCTAAAGATAACCCCAAAAAAATATGGGACTATGTATCGAGACGTACGAAGACGAAGACAGGGATAGCAAACCTAGAGAAAGCAGATGGAAGTGTAACAACAAGCGATAAGGAGAAAGCAGAAGTGTTAGCAGATTTCTTCTCCGAAGTATTCACACGGGAACCTAAAGGAAACATCCCAGATATAGATATGAAGACAATAAAGCATGAGATGGAAGACCTTGAAGTGACTGCAGAGGGAGTAGAGATTAGGCTATCAAAACTCAAACCATGCAAGTCCCAGGGTCCTCACAATATACACCCTAAAATCCTAAAAGAGCTAGCGAAGGAACTAAGCATACCAATATCACAAATCTTCAATAACAGCATACGACTAGGAATATTACCAAATGAATGGAAAACAGCAAACATATCTGCTATATACAAAAAGGGGGAAAATCTAAACCAAACAACTATCGCCCAGTCAGCCTAACCAGTATAGTTGGCAAAGCTCTGGAGGCAAGAATAAGGGATAAAATAATGGACCATATGAGAAATAACCAACTATTTAGTAAGAAGCAATTTGGGTTCATCAAGGGACGATCTACAACATTACAGCTACTGCACTCATTGGAAAAGAGGACCAAGACCATAAATGAAGGATATGCAACACATGTAATTTATATGGACTTCCAGAAAGCATTTGATACTGTTCCACATCAAAGACTACTGCATAAAGCAAGAAGCTACGGAATAAATGGGAATATATTGGAATGGATAGAGAATTTTTTATAGGGAAGACAACAAAGAGTGATGATAAATGGCGAAGCGTCAACAACACGAGAAGTAATAAGTGGAATACCCCAAGGAAGCGTGCTCGGACCCATATTATTTGTCATATATATAAATGACCTCCCATCCAACGTCAAATCGGATGTCATGATGTTTGCAGACGACACTAAAATTTACAGGGAAATACAGGGTATATCAGATGTGGATGCATTACAGAATGACTTAGATGAACTCCAGACATGGTCAGACAAGTGGCTTTTGAAATTTCACCCAGATAAATGTGTGACAATGAACATTGGCACGAAAACAGAAGAGCCAATCTATCACATGAAGAACAAAGATGGACAATATGTACAACTAAAGGAGGTAAATGAAGAGAAAGATATAGGAGTCACAACTGATAACAAACTGAAATTTGACCAACATATAAATGAGAAAATACAGAAAGCAAATGCAGTTACGCACATGGACACCAAAACAATGCTGAAACTATACAAAAGTCTGGTGAGACCACATCTAGAATATGCCCAACCGGCCTGGAGTCCACATTTAAAGAAAGACATTGAAATGCTCGAGAAAGTCCAAAAAAGATTCACAAAACTAATACCAGAATTAAAAGAGCTACCATATGAAGAAAGACTAAAGAAGCTAAATATACCAACACTTAACTACAGAAGAATACGAGGAGATATGATAGAATGCTTCAAGATATTTAACACCTATGATCCGGAAGTGAATGACATATTAAGAAGAAGCACCGAACTCAGAACCAGAGGACATAATTCTAAATTATTTCTGGAAGGAGCAAACAGGGATGTGAGGAAATACTCATTCAGCCTAAGAGTGGTGGAGCCATGGAATCATCTAGCAGAAAAAGTCGTCTATGCAGAAGACATGAATTCATTCAAAAACAATCTCGATTACCATTGGCAGAACCAAGAAATTAAATTAAATTTTGAGGCTGACAGACCCTGATACGATCAGTCAAACAAAAAACAAAAATTCAGGAGAGTTCGGAGAAATAGAAGATGAAGAATCAGAGGTGGATATAGTGGCATCTATAGAAGCCAGCGTCCACTAACAACATAAGGTTACATAATGTATAAGGTTTACACATAGCTGCACATCTATTTATCCATTCACCCCACCCATGATCATACAGACAACACATGTATACATATACACCTACCTGTGAAAATACAGCCACACAAGGTACACCTGTACATCCCACCCATGACCACACAGTCACTCCATATATACAAAAACACACATATGACCATGTAGGTACTCTCGTTATTTACATTAAAGGTACTCAACCCGATAAAACTCCTCTCAATTACTATTTCAATGGCTTCGGGGGTCAAAAATATTTGATTCGAGTCGAGGAAGTCACCCATCAAAGCTCAGATTTGTTAGATATCGATTTTAGAAATCTATTATTTTTCATTATCGGGAATTCTTTCTGGCCCAGAAGATAGTAAAAAATTCGTTATTATTACCCACTTGATTATAGAGTTATCCATCCTTGTCTGTTTGAATAGAATTTTGGCGTAAAATCTCGAGCATGTTACCAAATTGACGGCAGTTATAAGTACTCATCTCGAGAACATAAGAATTTTCAAAAATCAATATCTAATGACTCTGAGCTTTGTTTGATGGGTTCCTCGACTCGAATCAAATATGTTTTACCCCCAAAGCCAAAGAAATAGTAATATAGGACCCTCTGATCGGATTGTTGTTGTTGGAATCTGTTGAGATGGGGACCCTCTTTACGGGTTGAGTACCTTTAACCACAGCAATGCCCATTGAGCCACATTGTGTACACCTGTACTGGGTAGTCATATCCATACAACCATACAGTCACTTCCTGTATACCTATTCACCTCACACATGACCATACACACACTCCTTGCATACCTATACATCTCACCATGGCCACCCCTTTCATGACCATATAGCTAATCATGTACACCTATTCACATCATTCATGACCATACAATAACTCCCTTTAACATAGTCACCCCATATATACACATAAACACCCACATAAATGACAAGATAGTCACTCACTCTATACACACCTGACTCATGATCATATAGTCACTCCATGTATACCTATTCACCCTGGGGGGGGACAAATAAGGCAACTTTTAAATTAATTTGTTATGCCCCATAAGGAAATGGGACAACCAGAATAGAACATTTAGTTGTCAGTTGATTAGCTAACATGTAAAATAACCAAGTGAGTCACAATTTGCTACATTTTCGGAAACGCAGAGAATAATGTTCGGGATATATGTAAAAAATGGTTGCCATTTTGAGTAATTTGGTTTATAAAAACATTAGTGTGACACATTTAATGTAGATCTAAACATTAAACGCATTTCATACCAAACATAGCTACATTTTATTTGAATTTTTTGTGCCGTTATTTATGTCAAGTTTGTGAGAGAAAAATCCAATATTTCTGGTAATGGACGTCAGTGGTGACAATAGTAAAAATTAACTAAGGTGCATCAGACATGTTAGTGTTCAATGTATAGAAGGCAGAATAGCCAATTTTATACATCAACCGCGATTGCGGGACACGCTAGGTCAATATCTACTGTTTCCACATTTTGGCAGCCAAATATACAGAAGAATGCAGTTGTTGGGTTCCATTCCTTCACAGGAATAATAATAATTACCTTTCATCGTTGTTCCGAAAAGGAAAAAAACATTTCTGGAAGTTGCTGGAAAGACCATCAAGATATATGGAAGTCATGGCTTACTTTGGAACGAATTGGGTTTTGGACAGTGACACGCTTAATACAATCAAGGAGTTAGCATGTATGGTCCACATTCGAGAAAAGTGAATTAAGCTGGGTGGGTAAAAAGTTCCAGCAGAAGTTCGAGAATCAGCAAAAGGTAGTTGATCTTTCTGCACTTCCACCATGTGAGGAATCTTTAATTCTACACTCAAAACGAGCCAACATTATAGCAAAACAGTGGAGACTTGCAACCGTTGCCAAATCAACCACTCCCGGTGTAGCACTTCATGGATGGACGGCCGATAGGCAGCCTGAGTTGTTTGAACCATTCAAGATGTCGCACAGAAATTCTATTGACTGATACCATCGCAATTGATGAAATTGATAGTGACAATGAAGATGAGATTACATAATCCGTGGGCAGAACTATTGCAATGTATGATATGAATTCTATCAACTAGTATGAACGACTTTCAAGTTTAGTATAGCATAAAATTGAAAGCATTGAGAACACTATCTTCGGGTAGGGTTAAGTTTTACTTTATTTCTTAATTCTAGTCTGGTACATGATTATAGCATTTCATGTCTGATACTGGGGAAGAATTTGTGCTTATTGTTGTGCATGTTGTGCAGCTGTATCCATAAAACTGACAAAGTCTTGGGAATTTTTCAAAAAGATTTCACTTAAAAATAATCAAAATTTTAGCCAATTTACCCCCAAAAAAAATCAAATAGTTAAACAAAATAGACTCTACCATAACATAAACCTCCTGAGATATATTGGTTAACAAAACGGAATGAAAACGGGCTATTCTGACTTGACTGGTATTTTCAGATAGAAAATCAGTTTTAGGGGGGTGGGTTAAGTTTTGGAAATATCTCGACTTGTTGGATATCGTTGCTTGTGATGTTGATATTAATAAATCAGGTATATAATGCTGAAAAATTTTATGCACCAATGAGAGCTTTATAACAAAATGTTTTATAGGAAATCATCTGGAAAACTTTTTTGAAAAAGCACTGCAATTTATGCATTTTTTGGGCATTTTCGTGAATTTTTCACAAAAATTGTTGGATAATATAACTTTTTGCACTTCATAAATGTTAAGCAACCCAGATAGAATAAATATCTGATATTCAAGTATATTTTATTCAACATTTGTCTTATTCTTTTAGTTTTCCTGATTATACTGAAATTTGCAGGTCAAAAACATCAAAAAGGTAAAAAAAATAAAATATTTTCCACCTGCTCCGCCCTGGATACCTCAGTGTTTTGGAACCCCCATGAGGCAAGGATAATTGGAGATAGCTTCAAAATTTCTACCCTTTCGTGTGACACACTACCCTCGTCTAGTGGCCTCTAGATGGTAGCCATCGATTTTTTACCGAAATTTGTCAAAAATATTGACTCCATCGGCACACCCTGCAGCCCACATTTAATATGCCCCCGACCCCCCCCCCCCCCCCCCAAGGAGGATTTGGGGGTATATAGTATATACTTTTTTCCAGATTTATGGTCCTTTGCTGGACTTTGTGTAAAATGCATCAACGCATCCATAACAAACATTATGCTGTGTATGTCTTTATTATTTGATAGCATAGGTGGTGAGAAAGGATATCCACATACTACGGGTTTCGTCCATTAATTTTTTACCAGAGTTACGGCCCTTGTTTGACTTGGAAATTTGTGAATTTTGTGTCCGAAAGTACATCTGTATGAATATTTCAGCTTGCACCTTGGGCATGCATCATCAAATTTTGTTGTGCTTTGGTATATTGATAGCCATATGGCGCGCGTCTTGGTGTTGCACTTGTTTGAAGAATTGTTTTGAAAATTTACATTCATGTTAGATAATTAGATAATTATCCATAATAATAGATTCCTGCTCCCTGTGAGCACGCCCTGAAGCCACCGTTTTTCATCCAATTGATCCCAAATTTCATGTGGCTATTCTGGTTGACCTCTGATATTGCTTAAACATTTAAACTTGCCGCATTCCTTATCGCTCCATCGACCGTAATGTATGACATTATCCCCTCTCTAAGTTGAGCTACAGTGTCATTGACATTTTCATTTCAGGTGTTTTATTGGAACCTATATAAGTTTGAGTTCAATGCAGATTTTCCAAGCTATAATTTTGTTGCTATCCAACAAATAAATATCCAAATAAAACCTATTTAATGAAATATCAATTACAATGTATATGAATAAAGATTTATGTTCCCCAAATTAAGGAAGAGATCCTGGTCATCCTTTAGAAAACGTCAATGGAAGCGACTTAAAGTGATGTGAAACACTGCGATAGGGTGATCAAATAGAAATTGAGAATAATCTTGCTCAAAGTAGTTATTTTTACAAATATTATATCCAAATTGGCAACACACCGTCATTCTTATATATTAATTAATTGCAGTGATTTTCGAAGGTGAAATCGTTTTCGTTAGTTTATCGCAGACAGTTGCGTCCCGAATCGAGAAGTAAATATTTACAATTGAGGGTAGTTCAGACGATGATTTCTATGGAGTGGCCGTACGGTCGATTTGCTTGTAATTTTCGGCGATGTTACTAAAATGCTACATTTCTCCAGTTGACATAGCGCCTTGATACTAACTTAACAGGTCCATAATATGTCTTTAAGGGTACGTTTACACATTATGTGTTAGATGTATTCAAATCAAGAATTTTAGTTTTAAGTGATAAAATTGATTTAAAAGCTGTATCAGCCATTAGATCATGCCATGAATCTACTCTTGCTAACGCCTGCAGAGATCATATTCCACCAGTACAAAACCTTGGAACTTTTTGGAGTTTTGACAGGGAACCTATAAAAAGTCGAAAAAATAACGCATGTAATATATTTCTTAGTTATTATCTGATAATGTACTTCACTGAAGGTGAAGGTCTCAACTCGAAATTGCATGCTTTTCGGTGACTTTTCTGAGCCGATATCGCCGTAAACATTGAATTAATTACCCAGGAGAAATTGCATGTAAGAGACTCAAAGCAAAATCGCTCACAAATTCACTTAAATCGTGCAATTTCGAGTTGGGACCTTCACCTACAGTGAAGTACATTATTAAGAAACAGATAATAAGTAAGAAATATATATATTCCCTGCAATTATTTTTTGAGTTTATAAGGTTCAAAAAGTTCCAAGGAGTTGTACTGGTGGAATATGATCACTATACGGGCGTATATAGAAAGAGCACAGATCGTGAGGGGGGCCACCCCACCCCCTCTGGCATCCGGCCTAAAATGGGGGGGGGGGTGGCATCTGGAATACTCCATAACAGAGGGTGGCATCCGGAATACTATTTATACCAATTTAACCCATTGTTGCAAACCGTTTATAGCTAAAACAACGCATTTGGTAGTATCAAATGTGCATTCTATATATATATACCCAAAGAAAGAATGAGACGTGGGAGTGCTATGCAACTATCCCTTTACGTTGCTCCATTCCGTCTCCGTGTCACAGCAGAAAAACCTTCCATGGGGGAATTCTGGGTCAGGTTTTAGCCTCTTCAATGATATTTTTGTTTTGAAATTCGCCACACCCAACGATACTCATTGATGAGGAGGGTTTTTAGCTCCGATAATGAAATATTTGTTCCATTTGACAGAGACAAACAAAAACTCCGCTGTTCCGGTGGCGTGATGAACTGAATTCCATCCGGAACGATTAGTCCAGGAGACATTGGTCGACCTCTGCACCCCCCCCCCCCAGGACTCAACTTCACCCCACTAATTTTCTTTCTTAATGTCTCCTCTAATTTTTTCTGTTGTTAACAAGAACAAAAAGTGGCCGCAGAGACTCCAGACAAGATGGCGTCCATCATAGCGGCCATTGTTTTATATGCACTAGGTCTCTTTGATCACCATTATAGTAAAGATTATATCACATGCGGTCTTGTTTCCGCTCGATTCGTTATGCTAATATACAACCATAACAAATTAGCCAAAAATCTGACACCAGATTCCAATATGGCGGTCAAGATGGCCACCGAAATGTGAAAATATGCTATTTTTCTGACATTTCACCACCTCTCGTTTGTCTCTGTGAAAAAAAATTGGCATCTTGGCGTAAATTTATATATTTATCGTATAGAACAGTCATTGACGAACACAAGGGGACCATAATATACATTCATTGTGGGATATTTTTGTCCGATATCACGTTTTCCCAAATACCGGTATAATAGGTCAAAGCCGAATCGACGCTAATAACGCGATGTAATGTTTCGAATCAATGAACAACAACTATGCATATATATGTGCAGGAGCTACTCGAGCTAGGATTCCTCTTATACCTGAGTTGAGGAATATTCGCCCAAATCCAAGATGGCGGCCAAAATAGCCACAGAAATAGAAAAATCGCTGATTTTAACATCAGTGAGCGTTATTGTCACGATAACTCCATATACATGCTTACTATTGTGAGTTGGGAACACTTAGTCGAAGAACTGTCCTTGTATCATATCCAAATAAAAGTCTCCCAAATCCAAAATGACGCCCACAATGGCGGACAGATTTTGAAAAATCACGGAAATTCCTCATATTCACATCATTGAGCATTATTGTCTAGACAACTCCACCGATTCCTACAGCTGAGTTGGAAATACTGAGGTGAAGTAATTACCTTACATCTCATACAAGAAATTGTTTTCCAAATCGAAGATGGCGGCCAAAATGGCGACCGAAATTTGAAAACACGCCTACATTCATTTACTTTCTTACGATGGGCGTTATTGTTTCGCGATTTCTACCTACCATTACATGTTGATATGGAATATTGATATGAAGTATGTATTCATTTGAGTTTGGCAATTGATACTCGCAGTCAAGTAAGCCGTCAAGAAGTGTGGGTATATTATGCATTATGGTCTTCTACGCCTTAGCATAAAGGCATCCGTCAAATGTCAGGCTATCAACATTCGAAGCCATATACAGACGTTTTCCGGGTACGTTACTGCATTAGATGAGTATGTGAATTGATGAACCATATATTGAGAAGTGGTTGTTTTCGGAAGATCACCAGGTGTACATTTTATTATCCCCAGTAGGTCACCAAAGCTGAAAATACGCAGATAGAGACCGACACCGGCATATGCATTGTTTGAAAGTTTGAAACATTCCGATTAGTGAGACCTTTCTACAAAGAAGCTTAGAAAACTGTGTTGGTGTGAGCGAGATAGATTAATCTGACGAAGAGATGGAAACTGGTCCAGATAATGCTGAATGTGGCAAACCAGAATAAACTCAGGTAGTGTTGTTTTGATTCTTGGAAGTCAAAATATGACTATTCGGCGCACCTATATACGGTTACGGCTATTATGGGCGCTGAGTGGAGAATGGAACATCGCGATTATTAATTGTGGGTTTTGATCCTTCCAGAAGGCTACGACTTATGTTGGAACTAATAGATGGCTTATATTATGTACCGTTTTGTCCATCAAAATAATGACAAAAAGTTGAAATTAGTATGTGATAATATCGACTTCTTTTCAATTTCTGGCCGCCAGTTTGGTCGCCATCTTGACTGTGAGAATTTGCCAAACTCAATTGAGTACTTCATATAAATTTTCCATATGAACATGTAATTGTGGGCATAAATCGCGTAGCAGTAAGGCCCATTGTAAGAAAGTAAAGGAATGTGAGCTTGTTTTCAAATTTCGGTCGCCATTTTGGCCGCCATCTTCAATTTGGAATACAATTTCTTGCATGAGATGCAAGGTAATTACTTTACCTCAGTATTTCCAACTCAACTGTCAGCATGTGTCCAGTTGTCTCGAAAATTATGCCCAATTGTGTGGAAATGAGGGAATTTCGGTGATTTTTCAAAATATTTCGGCCATTGTGGGCGCCATTTTAGATTTTGGGGGACTTTAATTGGATATGATATAAGGACAGTTCTTCGCCTAAGTGTTCCCAACTCACAATAGTAAACAGGTGAGGATTTATCGTGACAATAACGTTCACTGATGTTAAAATCAGCGATTTTTCTATTTTTGGTGGCCATTTTGGCCGCCATCTTGGATTTGGGTGAATATTCCTCAGCTCAGGTATAAGAGGAATCCTAGCTCGAGTATCTACTGCGCATATATATGCATGGGTGTTGTTATAATAGCAATAACATTCATTGATTCGAAACATTACATCGCTTTATTAACGTCGATTCGGCTTTGACCTATTATACCGGCATTTGAGAAAACGTGATATCGGACAAAAATATCCCACAATGAATGAATATTATGGTCGCCTTGTGTTTGCTAATGACTCTTCTATACGATAAATGTATAAATTCCCACCAAGATGCCAAGATTTTCCCACAGAGACAAACGAAATGTGATGAAATGTCAGAAAAATAGCATATTTTCACATTTCGGCGGCCATTTTTGCCGCCATATTGGATTCTGGTGTCGGATTTTTGGCTAATTTGTTAGGGTTGTATATTAGCATAACGAATCTCGCGGAAAACAAGACCGCATGTGATATAATTTTACTATAACGGCGATCAAAGAGACCTGGTGCATATAAAAAAAATGGCCGCCATGATGGACGCCATCTTGTCTGGAGTCTATGTGGCCACTTTTGAAAAAAATTAGAGGATACATTAAGAAAGAAAATTAGTGGGGTGAAGTTGAGTCCTAGCTGGGGGTGCAGAGGTCGATCAATATCTCCTGGACTAGAAGCCTCAAATTTGAGCGCCATGTTTACAAAGTTTAGATTTTCAAGGTCGCAAGTCGAAGTCTCGAAAGCGATCGAGTTATCTCTCGTACTATACATTTTGCGTTCACCGTATACACTATTGTTGTCATTATTTCTATTGACGCGGGAGTATTGTGAAATGCCGTCGTTCGACGGGTAGGAAAACAACCATAGTTAATTATGAATACAAAATACAACACTAAACAAGAAAACCATAATCAGAAATGGTAACACCACCAAGATCATATTATTACACATAAATATAAATTATAACTACACCTTTTACCGCATTCGGGGTAGCACTACAGCTTTTAATGCGACCCAACAAAAACAATTATCTATTTATAAAACGCCCATAGGACCACATATTTCTATAATGTGTAGAACAGTATACACCGGTGGCGTTAATTAAACCATAAACTCATACCATAATTCATCGATACAATTTTCACTTGACCAGAAAATAATAAGATGGCGATTTCTCCAAAAGAACAGGCATGCGCACTCCAATTAAAATTATCCACAATTCACTTCACGACCCCACGGGCTCCCAATGGGTTATAAATTTTTAGGCTATTAGTTGGTTGGTTGAATACTATTTCCCTTTTTACTAAAGTATATAAATAAACTAAAGTAAAATAAAGTAAAATAAAATAAAATATAGGACTTACAGATTATGTTTTGGCATATCTTATCACAAAAAAACTAAAATCAACATTACTAGTATTGACATAAATAACAACTACACCTTTTACCGCATTCGGGGTAGCACTACAGCTTTTAAAGCGACCCAATCTATTTATAAAACCTACCATAGGACCACATATTTCTATAATTTGGCCAACAGTATACATCGGTGGCGTTAATAATATCTGTCATTGTAATTTCGGCATCCGGAATACGAAATATACAGGTTTCGGCATCCGGCGTACTGACACTCGCGGCATCCGGAATACTCTATATTAACCCCGGATCCGGCGTACGAAAAGGGGGTGGTCCCCCTCATTCATGGCATGATCAAATGATAAATCCGAGGCAACAATGAATGATAAACCCTGGTAGAAATTCAGTTGAGTCGAATATAAAGACATATCAGATCTACGTGTATATCAGCCATATGCTTATAGCATCGTGTTGTAATTTGCCAATATATTAAATGTAGAAACAAAAGGTATTTGTAGCATTGGACAATCTCAAGTTCACCATTTTGATAATATAAATTTAATTTCGAATAATCATTTAACTTTCTGCTGAAAATCATAGCTTTAGTTTTATTTATAATAATAAACTTTTATAATTTCGGCCCTTAGAGAGTTAAATCCATCGGCGTGCAGCCACGCCTGGCGGGTAATACTCAGAAACCATATATAAATATAAGAATTTCACCAGGAACAATATATTACCCTCGGTACGCCACTATTGTTCTCCCATCCGGACCTTTTCAAGTGGCACACACAGAACAGGCCAGATAGGGGGTCTGGTTAATGTTTGGGCAGATAACGCAATGCATTCTAACAATACCGACGCAGCCCTTCCGTCTCTGATGATCATATAGTACACAAGTGCAACAACGCCCTTTAAGCATCGATACCATAACCACTGAGCGTATATGTGGTTACAAGGTTATTTGTGCTATAATACCGGCATCGTTTCGAGTTCTACATCCCGTTTGAAACTGTTTTATTCTCAGGCACATTCACAACAAGTGGAATTTATTTTTATGACGCCACCTTTGCATATATGGCATATCTGTTTCTCTTCGTCATGATATGTCATATATATTCCTGACACCAGTTTTTAAACAGCTGTCTGTTATTGTACCAAACTACACCGAGGAACATTCGTGGAATCTTGTGTCAAAATTGATTTTTAAAAAGTGATTTGAAAAATTTCGGTTTTCTCATGTGTTATTTATAAGTTGTAACCGAATTGGACTAATAATGTACGTTCTGTATATAATCCTCGCTGCACATTCCCTCTCGATAACAGGTAAGTTGATATTTGTACGACCACCGCGCTGTGGTGCAGCAGCTCCAAGTGCTCTGAGTACGGGAGTTTAAATTTTCCGTTATGTAAGTTGTAACGCATGCACATTGCATTGAATCTCTATCCCCGCAACATTGACTGCCATGCTCACCCAGCGTCGCAAACCGCTATATCAGATTTCGTTAACTGTGAGCCGAGGAACGATTCTTATTTAGAGACAGGTGTGACCATATAGGGTGTCAACCTCTTTTTTCTGGTACGCGATATTCGGGTGATTTTGAAGTCGTATTTACGCAGGATTCATATCCATAGCTCTGTTAACTGGTACTCCGGATTCTTATACCGATTTTAACCGGTATAATTTTCAAGATTCAACAGTAAGCCTGGTAGCCTGGTACGCAGCTTTTACAACATCGAATTGTTAAAGGTACTCAATCCAAACAGAGGGTCCTCATCTCAACAGATTCCAACAACAACAATCCGATCAGAGGGTCCTATATTACTATTTCTTTGGCTTTGGGGGTAACAAATATTTGATTCGAGTCGAGGAACCCATCAAACAAAGCTCAGAGTTATTAGATATTGATTTTTGAAATTTGTTATTTACTCGAGATGAGTACTAATAATTGCCTTCAGCTGCCGTAATCTGCTCGGGATGTGTACACCAAAATCTATTCAAACAGACAAGGATGGATAACTCTAAAATCAAGTGGTAATAATAACGCAATTTTTACTGAGTTCTGGGCCAGAAAGTATTCCCGATAATGAAAAATAATAGATTTCTAAAATCGATATCTAACAAATCTGAGCTTTGATGGGTGACTTCCTCGACTCGAATCAAATATTTTTGACCCCCGAAGCCATTGAAATAGTAATTCAGAGGAGTTTTATCGGATTGAGTACCTTTAAAATGTTTATTATTTCTCAACATTTTGACACGCTACATGCATTCCAAATCATCAAGTTAAAGTTATGTGAAACACTCCGACAGGGTGAACAAATGGAAATAAAGAATAATCTTGCTCGAAGTAGTTATTTTTACAAATATTATATCTAAATTGACAACACATACCGTCCATATTATATATTAATTAAATGCAGTGACTCTCGGTGGCGAAATCTTTGCGTTAGTTTATCGCCGATAGTTGAGTCCCAAATCAAGAAGTATATAGTTACAATTGCGCGTAGTTCAGACGATGTCTTCTATGGAGTGATACGGTCTATTTGCCTAAAGGTACTCAATCCGTTAAACACCCCTAAATTACTATTTCTTTGGCTTCGGGGGTAAAAAATATTTGATTCGAGTCGAGGAACTTACCCACCAATGCTCAGAGTGATCAGATATCGATTTTTGAAGTTTGTTATTTCAATAATGTGTGGCCCAGAACACGCCATCAAACGGATGGTCTCGGTCATAATTGAGGATGAAGTGGTAATACGGCCAAATTTCGTGAATACTCAAGCGATAATACGGCGATATTTCGCTGAACAAAATGTTGATCAATAACACGTGTTGGGAAATTTGATACATTAATTCACTGTGGTTAGCATTATTTTATTGCAATTAATCGATTCTGATAACTAAGGCGTATTTTGAAGAAATGTTGTTGTTGTTGTTGTTGTTGTTGTATCTTGATGAAATGGGGACCCTCTGATAGGATTGAGTACCTTTAAGATTTTCGGCGATGTTATATATTAGTAGAATACCACATTCCTCAAGTTGGCATAGCCTCTGAATATTGACTTCACAGTTTCACGCACCCGAACAAGTCTATAATATGTCTTTAAAGCTATAGTTATCTTAGCATTTACATTACAGCGTTTTGTCAACAAACATCGCTGCATGATCGCGTGGTTAATTACTTTTTATACGCCCGTTTGAAAAAAAAGGTCGTGTTATGTAAATGGGTTGTCCGTCGTCCGTCCGCTTTTGGTTTCCGGATGATAACTTTAGATTGAATCGAGTGAACTGAACCAAATTTGTTATGTTAGTTTACCACACCAAAATACAGATCAAGTTCGAATATGGGTTTCGTCCGCATGATTTTGACTTAGTTATGTCCCTTATTCGACTTAGATTTTACCTGATTTTCGGTTTCCGGATGATAACTTAAGATTGAATCAAGTGAACTGAACCAAATTTGGTATATTAGTTTACCACCCCAAAATACAGATCAAGTTCGAATATGGGTTTCGTTCGCATGATTTTGACTGAGTTATGCCCCTTTTTCGACTTAGATTTTAACTGATGTGCGGTTTCCAGATGATAACTTTAGATTGAATCGAGTGAACTGAACCAAATTTGGTATACAGATCAAGTTCAAATATGGGTTCTGTCTACATGATTTTGCAGGTCAAGTTCGAATTTGAGTCAGATCCGACCATTTTTGCCAGAGTTCAGGGGGGAGTCTGGAAAAAAATTGCACATATAGGGCCCAAAAAGTTTTTTTCCGACCCGAGGGACCCACCACCCCATTTGTGTATAAAAAATATTGTTTTCCTCCAAAATTTTGGGGACCCACCCCCCTTTCTCATGTTTTTATCAAAATTTCAGAGTTTTTTTTTAGCCGTTCTTCAATAACTGTGTTAACTGCCTTTCAATCCCATTCCACTGTCCTTTTTTGGTGCAAACTCTTGCTGTGTACCATTAAAACTCAGGCAATAACATGCTTAATTGGTAAACACAGATCAGAAAAACGAAAATTGAATCGGTATTTGCTGGTGTTTTCAGTTTCTAACAACAATAATAAAGCATTGTGTAGGTACACTATATGTCACAAATCGCCCTAGACCCCATTATAGCCTTAATATATCGAGTATGTCGTGTCTGACAGAGAACACTGGCCAGTGTAAATAGTGGTAAACAGGGCAGGGGTTCCACAATTATTTGTGCATGACCAAAGAACTCTTTAGTCTTATCCACCGGGGTGGGGTGGGGGAGGGGAATTGTTTTTGGTCAGGTATACACATAGATATATGGTTATTATACCCCCCGATATTAGAAATTTATGAGATACCCTTTTCAATTTCATGTTATGCAACAATCAGGTTAATGATATCTAGTCATCATTGAGTATTCACCATGTAGTATCCAATTTGTGATACAGTTTTTTTGTTTTGTTACCGGTACTTTTATTCAGGTAATATATTAATTTTGTTACTAAATATTTCTTCCGTTGATCATGCGTTTCCTGAACGCTATTACGGTGGTCCACTGTGAAGTGGGCCGGGATCCTGTGAAATCCAGAATGTTGATAAATCTTAGGCTAAAGAGTCACTATAGCTGCCTATATAGCCCTATACCAACAAACATGGTACTAACATGCTTACAAACAACATTATATGATCAGTACTTGTAAATTGTTTGAAAAAAACCCATTTTGGAAAAAATTTACAACCACAATTTTTTTCGGCTTATGGACCACCCACCCACCCCGGACCTATATACGGAATTTTTTTGCAGACTCCCCCCTGAAGTTATAGGATTTTTTGGTCTGAAATTAGCAGAAAATAAATATTTGGTTCATGTATTGACTTAATCTTTACAAACAAGGAAACTGTGCATTGCGGTGTTTCGGAAGTATACTATTCATACCACAAACTTGTTTGGATTGAATGGAATGATTGTTGATGTGGTTATTTCTCACGGTATATTAATTTCAACTTAAAATGTTTATATTTTGAGGTTTCTGATTGTTAAAAAAATTTGGTATGTGAATTTTTCAGTCAAAAATACCACACTTGAAGTTAGTGTGTTTTATTTTTGTTATTATTTCGTCTTAAGTCAAAGGTTTCAAACAAATGAATTAAGCCTTGCCCCACTCTACTCCAGAAACGGGCGTGTTATGCCACGCCCGACGGCGTGCTCTTGTAAAAAGTTTAAATCTGTTTTTTGTTTTTTCAGAATATTTTTCGATCATTGAAATGTTCCCATATCGGTCATAGGTATTTTCTTGGCGTAATAGGAATTTGATTAGTAATGTATATGTAACACTAATGTTGCATAACAATTAATGATTTTGATATTTTGATATGCAAAGTCGTTATTGATAATGATAATGACAACATATATGATATATTCTGCATGCATTTGTTGATGGTAGTAAAGGTAGTTGTTTAATATGTATACGTACGGTAATTACTTTACACACTGTAAAGACATTTGGTCCCTTTAATGCCATCTATCAGGGAAATAGGAGTATAAGGTATTGGCCACATGGCAACATGATTATCTAGATCATGCCATGAATCTATACTCTGGTTAACCCTTTACCCAACAAACCGGCCAAAACCGGCCAAATAAAGCTTCAACAGCCTAAAATATATTCGGTCTGTCTCGATAGAACCATACAAATATGGATATCATTGGAACCGGCTCATTGACCACATTGTGATAGTTACAGTTAGCCCTGTGCCAATGCATTCTCTTATATATGCGAGTCGACCATAGGTCGCCTCGCATATATAAGAGAATGCATTGGCCTAAAAAAAATCTTTTTTTAACACTTTTTACCATTTTTTCTTACATTCTTTAACAATTTTTAAATTTTTAATGTGTTAAGCCAATGCATTCTCTTATATATGCGAGGCGACCTATGGTCGACTCGCATATATAAGAGAATGCATTGGCACAGGGCCCTTCTGTTGGGTAAAGGGTTAACGGGCGTTATCCAGAGTAGATATTGCATGGCATGATCCACATGATGATTAAACTTTTGATTAAATTTGAACTGTTCATATTGTTTATATTTTCGTACCTATCAGTCAGGTATATTTCGTCCTATATGCATCCCAAAATCAAATTATGAAAATATTCTGTTTGAAACTACCACGGACTTTGAACGTGAAATGTATTAATGTAATTAATTACATACTTCTCGGTGTTTCGCTCCTGTCGAGGAAATGTTATAACAGTTAATAATTGAGCTAATATAATAGCGATAAAACGTATGTGAGGTGTGCACATATATGTAGTGAACGAATCATCATGTGTGTGAGTGCGTGTGTGTTTTTTTTCTGTGAATTTAGCAGACCAGATCCGGGTTTCATGTATAGAGAGCATCCTATTTTACGGCGTTTGCCCAGTGCACAAAAATTAATCATTATAGATACACTGTACCAACATACATGTACAGCCTAACTTGCCTGACACTCCTGAATTCATACTGCAAGTAGGCACGTTCACGTTGTGGCTACATGGTCTGTGTGTGTGTGTGGGGGGGGTGTCCGTCTTAAAATTTTGAAACAGCGCCCCCTACCCGAACCAGACCAAACTCCCGTGACACCTCAAGCTTTTCAACTGTTGTAAATTTCCAACCTGATACCCTCATAACGTTGGAAAATTTCTTCATTGAAAAACAAGTTGAAAACCAAACATGACAAACTAGATCTATAAATACCAAAGACTAACATTTTGTTATCGAAAACAAAAAAAAATCGATATCAAAGGG
Organism: Siphonodentalium dalli; assembly: GCA_032622095.1. Classification (NCBI taxonomy): domain Eukaryota; kingdom Metazoa; phylum Mollusca; class Scaphopoda; order Gadilida; family Siphonodentaliidae; genus Siphonodentalium; species Siphonodentalium dalli. Next base: position 215,152,512 of record CP136061.1, read on the forward strand.
AATAGCATCTTTCATGGAGCACGTTCTCGTTCCAAACATATTATTTTATACACTGGAATCTAAATAAAAAGCACAACAGGTTGCATAAAAAATTGCCTGGACACCCTGAATACATCTTTAAAGTGATGTGAAACACTCCGGTAGGGTGATCAATAACGTAAATAATCTTGCACAAAGTAGTTAAAGGTGACCCAGAAACACGTCGTCAAACGGACGGTCTCGGACAAAATTGTAGATGAAGATGGATAACTCTAAAAACAAGTGGTAATACTGTCAAAATTTCGTGAATACTCAAGTGAAAATACGGCCATATTTCGTTGAACAAAATGTTGATAAATAACACGTTTTGTGAAATTTGATACCATAGTTGACAGTGGTTGGCATTATTTTGTTGCAATTAATCTATTCTGATAATTTGAAGAAATGTTGTTGTTGTTGTTGTATTCTTGATGATATGGGGACCCTCTGACCTTTAATTAAAAAGAATTTATATCAAAATTGACAACGCACACTGTCATTCATTTATATTAATTGAATACAGTGCCTCTCGATGGCAACATAAATTTCGTTGGTTTATCGCCGATAGTTGCGTCCCGAATCGAGAAGTAAATATTTACAATTGAGCGTAGTTCAGACGATGTTTTTTATGTAGTGTTATGGTCGATTTGCTTGAGATATTCGGCGATTTTAGTAGAATGCTACATTCCTCCACTTGACATATTGCCTGAATACTAACTGGTCGGTTCCACTAACCCGAGTCCATAATGTATCTTTATATTCGACTGAATTATATCATTCATTGTTCACTGTTGTTGCTTCGGATTCATTATTTGACCATGCCACGAATCTCTACTCTGGCTAACGCCCGTATAGAGATCATATTCTACCAGTTCAAAACCTGGGAACGTTTTAAAGTTTTGACAGGGAAACTCATAAAGCAAAAAAATCACGCGGAGAATATATTTCTTAGTTATTACCCGTTCACTGTATATGTTAAGGTCCCAGCCCGAAATTGCACGATTTAAGTGACTCTGTGAGCGATTTTACAATTATGGAATTTCTCGAGGGTAATTCATTTAAAAAAAAATTTGCGATATTGGCTCACAAAAAGCACGCAATTTCGAGCTGGGACAACCCCTACTTTGAAGTACGTGTAGGTCATTGCATGAGGAACAAGTATTAACAAAGAAATATATTCCCTACCTTGTTTGTTCAGTGTGATAAATTTCTCCACCAGAACATAAAAAAGTTCCTTGGTTTTGTACTGGTATATAGAGATCCATGGCATGATCAAATTCAGCATTATGTCGATAACTCTTCGTTTACAACATGCATCGACGAGACATGATTTATATAATCTTGTCTGCGAGCCATCGATCTATATTTAGTATCTATTGGGATTCACTCGAATACAGGAAACTCATTCCATTTCTGGATACATGAAGGGTCTATAAATGGTTTGAATGTAAACTCCATGCAGGGTTTACCCCCCCCCCCCCCCTGGTGATTCGGTAAGACCACTGCTACCGGCGACATTCTATCCAGATTTGGTGGACTTCCGCGAATCGCGATATTAAGATATATCACACGAAACCTCTTTTATATCATTAAGAAAGTCATTATCTCTCAACAGTTATGAATAGGCACGTAGTTCCTGCGTGGCGCGTGCAAATTAGTAACATATCACATGACATCGCGCCAAAAAAAATGACCGCGCGTCTTTATGTTGATTCAGGCGGATTAATACTATTTCGAAAAGCCGCCCATGACACCAACACCAGACATTGCAAAATGATTGCTTTGTTCAATAAAGTAAATTGTTTGTAAAACTTCGTCGCACTGACGAAAATAGACACACAAACAAAGAGGCAAATTGTGGGGGGGGGCAATATTTTCCGCCGTCAGCCCCTGAGCGCGCAATACTGTCGTATACGGTTGTGCTCAAAATGCAGAAAGCTCTAGTGTTTTCATGTGATACATACAAGATCTTCAACTCGTTATGTTGGGAAAAATATTTATGAAACTCGTTTGAAAAATTTGATTCACAACTCGTCTATATACTATAAGCGAACAGAGCAACATCGTAAACAAAACTACCGCTCTAAATCTGCATTCTGTTATTAAGTTTTTAGTGGGGGAATTATTCTCAAAGCACACATAGGGAATTTGACTTTGAGGCGACCGTTTTCGCCAATATGGTTGGAAAACCCTGCGCTAAATATAGAAAACCACAGACTAGTAACCAGCCGGTGACAGACATCGGCGACAAACCTCGTCAAATTCCGCACCGTTTCAGCTAAGACGTCATAGGTCGAGGAGTCTAGAATGTGTGACAGAGTCAGAACGGAAGTATGACTGGTGTGCTCTGGTAGAGATTGGTCTGACTGCTCCATCTATTGAAGTCGACAGTACTCGATTTACATAATCTCTTGAGTTACAGGAAGTCGTCTGCACTATTAAATTATCGAGCTTTATAATACTCGTCACTCTGCGCAGTTCATACCACCGTGTTTTACTATTATAATACAGGGTACTTAACTGAACTTAAAGATGCATAATCCGATTAAGCGCCCCTCAATTACTATTTATTTGGATTCGGGGGTAAACATATTTGATTCGAGCCAATTGAGGAACCCACCTATCAAAGCTCAAGAGTTATCGATTTTTGAAATCTATTATTTTTCACCATCGAGACTTATTAGTGGCCCAGTAAAAAGTCGACGAGCCGATACTCTAAAATCAAGAGGCTTTGTGTTGATAATAAGGCCACATTTCGTCGAACAACGTGTTGATCGATAACACGTTTCGGGCAATTTTATACTAGAGTGGACTGTGGTTAGCATTATTTTTGGGCAATTAATCGATTCTGATAACTGAAGCGACATTTCTAAAAATGTTTTTGTTGTTGTTGTTATTGTTGGAATCTGATTATATGGGGACCATCGAATCTGATTGAGTACCTTTAACTGGGTAGGCTTCTAATACTTTGCTGAAGTTAACATCAATGCGCGGAAACATGGAAATGTATTAATTCATCTCCACGGATCCATTTCACATGCATTGTGTATTTAAATTGAGTTTATCAACACATTATATAGCTGAGCGACCATTCGGCGGATTTTCCCGGGCGCCATATATATGGAATGTTATATAGTCTCTCGATGCTCGGCATGCGACACTTGGGGTTCTCAAATCTAGACCTACCCAATATAGACATATAAGAGGTGGTTACACAAAGACGTGTGTTGCCACAAGAAAAGAGTCAACATTTTGGCAGCCAATATTTTGTGGTTATGGGCTGGCGTTATTTCTTGTCATCGTCGTGTAGTGGCAAGCCATTGCTGATATTAATTATCACAGAAAAAGTATTATTTTGCTGTTACTATTATCTGGGGAAGTATGATCCGTATATATTGCGTACGGATATTGCGGTATGCCAGATATTATACATGACTATATATAGTTTATAATTAACAACATCGACACGTTGTTTTATGTTTGTAAGAGCTTGTGACATTGTAATGCCAAGTGTGGTGTCACATTGACATATCATGTCATACAAACACAATTTTATGAAGAGAAATATGACCACAATGTTATATAAAATAGAAGCCAAATACCTCAAGTTGGAATTCGGGGAATCTATATACATGCAGTGTATACGTCATAATTTGCTCGAAATAGCGACATGATGTCTCACATCGAGTGATTATTCATTCGGTTTCATCACGTGCATATAATATCTCCAAAAAATAAAGATAGCGAACAAGCTATATGTATAAAAAGTTATTAGCTCAGTCACTATGAATCCCGCCCCATGCCATAAAATATATGATTCTTGGAAGATATAAATGTTCGAGCGACTTCGGTCACCATTTTTGGAGGTTGTGAAATTTGAACTCCTAAATCTCCTTATAAACAAATTATGTTCGATATACGGGTTTTGCAGTAACCGTTTAAAGGTACTCAAATAACTCAATCCGATATTTGATTAGAGTCGAGGAACCCACCCATCAAAGCTCAGAGTGATCAGATATCGATTTTTGAAGTTTGTTATTTCAACTATTTATGGCCCAGAAACACGCCGTCAAAAGGATGGTCTCCGTCCAAATTGCGGATGAAGATGGATAACTCTAAAAAACAAGTGGCCAAATTTCGTGAAGACTCAAGTGATAATACGGCAATATTTCGTTGTACAAAATGTTGATAATTTGATACCATATAGAGTTGACAGTGGTTAGCATTATTTGTTCCAATTAATCACTTCTGATAACTAAAGCGTATTTTGAAGAAATGTTGTTGTTGTTGTTGTTGTTGTTGTTGATGATATGGGGACCCTCTGATCGGATTGAGTACCTTTAAATAAATCACGTTTGCCTCGTTCATAGAGCATTTGAGTGTATCTTGCATTAATGCACGGATCAAATTCATTTATTTGTTGCATATATATTCTGTTGAATATAAAAGGAGATGGTCCCATAAGTGGTCGGATTATAGGGTGTACAGTACCCCTTTAAGGCAATAAACATTCATAATCAGACACATGAGCCCAATAATCAGAATTAAGGATTCAGTGGTCATGCAGATGTCGACTTTCAAAATGTGAGGTTTAAACACGTTTTGAACATTCGTCAGTCAAGTAAAAATTCCAAATATCGTCTCGTATAAAGAGCGTTAATTATTTCGTCGCCCAAAAGAGGCAGATAATACAGAAGAGCGTTCACAATTATCACCCTGGTCAAGTGGTCCTGCTAATATGCTATGATGTTGATGGTCCTGTTGAATTGCTATGATGCGGGTAGCCGGTAGGGCTAACTGTTGCCGTTACGAAAACGTAGCGTTATTTTCTCTAAAGTTGACATTTTCACGGTGTTTGGATAATCCGAGCGATTTGAAAAAAAAACCGATGTTTGCATGAAACATCAAGAACATATATATACTTTTAAAAGATATAATAATGCCCGCGCTGGTGTTTATAAAACGACGCGAAAAACCATCTTGATTACAGTCGATTTTCAACAACTAATACAACCAGTATTCAAAATATTTCGCAATAAATATATGTTTTTGAATGTTTGTTACGCATAATGGCTTTTCCTGGATATGTTCAGATTATCGGAACAGCGCGAGAAAGACAAATAAAAAAAAATTGTTAACAGCATCGGTTTGCCCGAACAACATCATATCAATTCAGCTGGACCCAACCGCATCATATCACATTAGCAGGACCACTTGACCAGGGGTGATTATGATGAGCTTTTGACCTACTGATGATTTCGACCATTTTCGCGATGTCTGCAAAGTACAAAGTATATTTTAATTTATTATATATTGCATTTTATTTTTCCTGGTGTTCAAGATAACATTTTGAAGGCAACACAATTTAATCTAATCACGAAACCATTGTATTAGAAACACCAGGGGCAGGTTGGTGATATCGACGCCATATCAATGGTGTACTATTCCTTTATCGATATTCAGGGACGTTGCTATAATATATCAGTTGGGGTGTCCATCTTGAAATTTCCAACTGCACTCCAAACTGGAATATCCAAAAGAACCCATTTGTAACCCCCCCCCCCCCTAACTGGATTGAAAGCTTTCAAACTGTTGGTAATTTTACTACGTTTTTGTCCAATTTTTGTCCGAAGGTATGGAGTATTCTACTTTTGGTCTAAAAACCAAAACATTTAGATAAAAAACTGTATATATATATAGTTTCAACCTATGTTTTGCCTGCAATTTCCAACTTATGTTGTGTCAGATATAATTGTTTTTGTTTGGGGCGGTGTGACCCCATATCCCCCTATCGCCACGCCGCTGTCGTTATTCTATATACATGTACGGGATGCAGCTGCATCAATGACACAGAAGTTATCGCGTACATTAAATGTTTATTGGTATGATGGCAGCGCATGGGCGAGGTGATAAAGGAAATATTCACTCGATATAGTTCCGCTAATATATGAAAGATTTGTATTCACGATATGCACTAACGTTTTTTCGGCGTTCTATCTGCTGCAATTCAATTAACGCTCCCCTCGCCAGATACACGCTCAGTTATATCATTGTCTTTATCGTTCCACGACAAATATTTGAACAGAAAAAAAAATACGTGGGCCTGTATTGATTATTGAGCTATAGTTGACTCATTAAGGGGACTGACTGTACGCTAAATCCGGCCATTTAAAGGACAATCTCCTTTTAGACTCAACAGAATATATGCAACAAATGAATAAAATTGAGCCACTAATAATAATCCACTAATAACAATCCATTAATTTAAAGATGTACCTATGTTTGATTTTTTTTATTATAAATTGTTTGCACCATTGTGCCATAACAAATATTGCTGAACAAGCTTTCTCTGAGACAAATTTATAATCAGTTTTAAACATTGTCTATCTCTTTGTAAACATGTGTTATATAGTTATTACCGGGGTATAAAATATTAGATATGAATCGAAGACCCCTGTCCGAAAATGCTTCTATCGATTAATATTGATTATATTTCTAATAGATACTGGTCTAAAACGTGTGGTTGCTTAGCTAACGAACAAAAGCGGTTACTATTAACAGAGACCATAATTTATATTGTGTAATTTCGTCACAAATAGACGTTAATCAGACTCATTATCGCTTATAAGAGGGGGGACGGGGGGGGGGGTCCAATCCCAGATTCCCAGGAAATAAATCAGCAAATCCCAGTTCCCAGGAAAAAAATATGCCATTTCCCAGTTCCCAGGAATTAAAAGCAAATCCCAGTTCCCAGTAAAAAAAAAAAAAGCCAGTTCCCCAGCTGAGTTCCCAGGAATTAAAATATTATATAGAGTATCGACAAAACATACAATATTCACAAGTAATGTAGATCAATGTACATATATTGTATTTTTATGCTATCTTATGATCTACTGGCTACTGTCTGGTCAATTAAATCATTTTACATGACATAAAATGCGAAGACCAAAACACATGAAACGAAACAAAACATGCCTGACTCATCTTTCATCGCTGGAATACCGGTCGGGTGTGTGCATTTTTGGGGAAATCAGTTCATAATTAGGTGAATAAAAATGGAAATCCCGATTAATTGGGGATAATTTCCCGGGTCCCAGAAAATAATTTCAACCTTTCCCGGGTCCCGGTGGAATTCTGTTCCCGATTCCCGGAAAATTAAATCTGACGATCCCAATTCCCGAAAAATAAAAAGGGTCGATCCCGGTGTCCCGAAAATACCCGTTCCCCCTTATAACTATGTAACAACACAATACAAACAATCAATCTGGGACATTTGACGTTCGAATCATAGCTATGGGAACACCCTAATGATCTCTATCGCTATATGGTATCGCCTGAATAGTCTGTTCTAAAAATAGAACAATAAAGTGTTCCATTTTATCATCTCCGGTGGAGCTATAGTCATCACTCCTCGTCCGTCGTCCGTCCAGCCGTCCATCCGTCCATCCATCCGTCAACAATTCTTTGAACATCTTCTCCTCTGTTTCCATTGTACGGAATGGGTTCATATTTGGTGTGGATGTTCCCTAGGTGACTCCCATTCAGATTTGTTCAAATGAGGTCACTGGGTCAAATAGTTGCGAAGTCAGGGCCATAACTCTTTCCCTCCATAGTATTTCTTAAAACAACTTCTTGTATAGAACCATTGGTCCGATTTAGCTTATATTTGGTATGAGGGGTTCTTGAATGACTAGGGTTCAGATTTGTTCAAATGAGGTCACCAGGTTGATTAGTTGAGAAACCAGGGCCATAACTTTATTCCTCATAGTAATTCTTAGAATGACATATTCTAAAAAAAGATTGGGCCGATTTAGCTTATATTTGGTACGGAGGGACCTAATGGGTGAATGGAGTTTTTTCAAATTGGGTCACTGGGTTAAATAGGGGCAGTGCCAGGGACATAACTCTAAATACAAAACAAATTGTATACAATTTTTTTTTTTTTATCTTTGATCTTTGATTTTTTTTTTAGACACATCACAGCTACCCACCCCACCCACCTCCTGTCCCTGCCACACCATGCTGTACCATACCATATTATCTCTGCATACTTCACCGCATTAAAATCCTTGTTTTGATCACAGCTGTAGGAGTAACACAATACAGTGGTATTGCTCTACAAAATGTTTGTGCCATCATTAATTATCTCCATGTCAACAGGTCTCCCAGACATTCTGGTAGCTGATAGTGGCTTTATGAATGGAATTTTATCCCATGTTTATCTCAGATTCAAATTACCTGTTTGACAGATAAAGTTTATTTTTACTATTAATATTAACCATTTCATGACCAGAGTTGTGCTGGTGAGAGCAATGAAGACCCTGTGCTTGTGCATTATCTTATATATGCTCCCATGGGAAGCCTCCCATATAAAAGAGAATGCACTGGCTTTCAAGGTCATGGAAATTTTGTTTGTCAGGCATTCAAATAAATCATGTATGTCATTTTCTTGCAGAGATGTCCCTACTGTGTTGGGGGGGGGGGGGGTGATTTACAGATTTGTTCAATGAAATGTAATTTTTGAGCTTACATCTTCTCAAGACTGAATGGGTTCATATTTGGTGTGGATGTTCCCCAGGTGACTTACATTCAGGTTTGTTCAAATGAGGTCACTCTGTCAAATGGTTATGAAGGCAGGGCCATAACTCTTGCCCTCCATAGTAATTCTTAAAAACTACTTATTCTGCTGTACCATCAGGTTGAATGGGTTCATATTTGGTATGAAGGGTCCTTGGGTGACTCGGAGTTCAGATTTTTTTCAAATGGGGTCATTTGTTTTAAATGGGGTCACCTGGTCAACTAGGGGCCAAGCAAAGGACAGTTTTCCTCTTAATATGATTCCTTCACACGGACCATCAGGTCTATTTTACTGATATTTAGTATGAAGGGTTCTTTGGTGTCTGGGATTCAAATTTATTCAGATGGGGTCACCAGATTAAATAGAGTTGGACCAGGGACATAACTGTATGTCTCTATAGTAATACTTAAAATGTCTTCTCAAGAGAGGTTGGACTATTTAGCTTACATATAGTATGGAGGATCCTTTAGTGACTGAGATTCAGATTTGTTAACATGAGGTCAACCTGTTAAGAAATGACGGGGCTATGGGGACTTCACTTAAAACATCTACCTTGGAACTACCTGACTGATTAATCTGACATATATATATGGTGTTTTCGGGTCCATGGATAATTGGGCTTCAAACATGTCTAAATAGTTTATAAAAAGGTGCTTGTGAGATTGGAAATTTCGAACAATTGAGAAAGTTTGAGACGTCAGTTGTGAAATTCCAACCTAAGACTTGGGAGTCTGGAGCCCGGTCAGGAGGGGATATGTTGAGCTGGAAGGGGGGGGGGGTGATCTGTAGTGTTCCATTGGTAATTTAAAGGTAGATATTCACCGATCGACACGAAGCCTCTCTAGCCACATATCCTGTTTATATCATATACTTTTAAAGTGATTATGAAAAGTTCTGACTGTTATGGTCTCAAGAGTCCCAGTCTTATCAGTCTTTGCAGTCTGGTGAGCGACCCCACAGTCTTTGACTGTCTTGTATAATAAAATATTCGGAATAAAATCAAGATTAATTGATAGAAGCGTTTCCGGACATGAGTCATCATTTTCATATCAATTATTTTATACCAATGAAACGATTTCGAAATTGTTATATGAAGAGATAATCCATCTTTAATATCTCCATTCCAGAAGTTCTTGGGGGCAAGACAGATGCCGCCACAGGTACCTCATCGACGACACCTTCAACACCAGCTTCTTACACAAGTACGTGTTAAAGCAAATTATATTATATACTCCTCAAAACGACTCGCAATATCCATGTATCAAATTGAATACACCTTATTCGTATTTAAAGGCCCACTTAATTTTTCGATTGCCCAGATCACATTTCACACAACATATTCCATATTATATACCCAAGCCTTGAAATAGGGTGTCTGTCATTTGCAGAATGAGGGCCACAGAGGGTGAATTTAGTGATGCTAGCCGGCTATGCGGGTAGCATCACTAAATTCACCCTCTGAGGACCTCATACTGCAAATGACAGACACCCTATTTCAAGGCTTGTATATACCATTTGGAAGAGGAACCACAAATATATATATTCCACCAGAATACGGAACAGCTGTGGCCTTGGAGTGTCCATCAAGTGATAGAGATTCTCAGATTCATTCTAAGACTTCCCCCGTTGTCAACCCAGAACGCATCAGAATTCAAACTAAGAGATAGAGCTATTCCCCTTCCATTGAGAATAATAGACTGTATATTACAGTTCGTGTCAAAATTAAGCACAGGACACACCTCGGTACCTCGACAAAAACAACATGTTCCCAGTTTAATCGACCGGATCAGTTGACAATACAATGTTTTGGAGCTTCCTCTTTCAAATTATATATCATATGCAATATGTTGTACATAATGTGATCTGGTGATTCGAAAATTAAGTGAGCCTTTAAAGCAAATTATATTCTCCCCATAACGACTTGCAATCTCCATGTATGAAATTGAATACACCTTATTCGTATTTAAAGTGATGTTAAACACTCCGGTATGGTGATCAAATAGAAATGGAGAATAATATTGTTCAGAGTAGTTATTTTTACAAATATTATATCTAAATTGACAACACACACCGTCATTCTTATATATTAATTAAATGCAGTGACTCTCGATGGCGAAATCGTTTTCGTCAGTTTATCGCCGATAGATGCGTCCCGAATCGAGTAGTAAATATTTACAATTGAGCGTAGTTCAGACGATGTTTTCTATGGAGTGGTACGGTCGATTTTCTTGAGACTTTCGGTGATGTTAGTAGAATGCTACATTCCTCCAGTTGGCATAGCACCTGGATACTAATTTACCAGTTTCACGCACCCGAACAAGTACATAATATGTCTTTAAATTCGAGCAGTACTATTTATTGCTCAGTTTTTAATTCTCGCACCATGTTGTGGCAATTCAAAACTGTCAAGATATATTCGCATAAGTATTGTATCTATGGGGCGCCGTTCTTCTATTTATTACATATTTAGTGATATCAATAATTCATTATATAATATCACTAAATGAATATATGATATCACAAAATCGAATAAATGATATCATTAAATATTTTTATGAAATATTTACCTATTTTATGATATCACACATTCGAATATATTATATAACAAAATAGTAGGCATTTAGTGATATCAATAATTCGATTTTGTGATATTATAAATTCATTTTATGATATCAATAAATATTTTATGGTATTACTAAATACATTTAGTGATATCATTAAATAGTATTTTCAGCCGAATTATTGATATCAAAAAATGAATATACGATATCACAAATTCGAGTAAGTGATATCTTAAAATTAATATATGATATCATAAAATCGAATATGTGATATCACGAAATGCTTACTAGTTTATGATGTAAAAAATCTATTTTGTGATATCCTGTATTCATTTAGTGATATCACAAAATTAATTATTGATATCACTAAATATGTAATAAATAGAAGATATATGGTGCCCCATATGTCTGATAACATCATGACGAAACTTTATGGTCAAGCAGAACATAACTGCAGAACATAACTCATTTTTGTGTGGAAAGGGGTGTTTATAAGCTCCAAATAATCAAGCTGATAATTAAATAGTTATGAGGTTGCCATATTAAAGGTACCCAATCCGATTAAACACCCCTAAATTACTATTTCTTTGGCTTCGGGGGTAAAAAATATTTGATTCGAGTCGAAGAACCCACACTTCAAAGCTCAGAGTGATCAGATATCGATTTTTGAAATGTGTTAATTTTTGGAGATGTGGGTCACTTCCACGTCTCATACGGACAAATTACGGACAAGTTGCGGATGTAAAATGATTAACTCTAAAATCAAGTGGTTATTATTGTTAATAATAATCACTTGATTTTAGAGTTATCCATCTTACATCCACAATTTGTCCGTTTGAGACGTGGAAGTCATTCAAAAATCGATATCTGATCACTCTGAGCTTTGAAGGATGGGTTCCCCGACTAGAATAAAATATTTTTACCCCCAAAGCCAAAGAAATAGTAATTTAGGAGCGTCTAATCGGATTGAGTACCCTTAAACCACCTTTCATAGCCCAGATTTAGATAAAATATGCAGAATGTACAGGTATATGGGGTTTTTACTTCATTATTTTACGATGATACGAAACTACTTCCAACATGATGGGTATAGTCCAGGAGATATTGGTCTACCTCTGCACCCCCCCCCCCCCCCCCACAGGACTTAACTTCACCCCACTAATTTTCTTCCTTATGGTCTCCTATAATTTTTTTCACTTGTTAACAAGAAAAAAAAGTGGCCGCAGAGACTCCAGACAAGATGGCGTCCATCATGGCGGCCATTTTTTTTAAATGCACCAGGTCTCTTTGATCGCCATTATAGTAAAGATGATAGCACATGCGGTCTTGTTTTCCGCTCGATTCGTTATGCTAATATACAACCCTTACAAATTAGCCAAAAATCCGACACCAGAATCCAATATGGCGGCCAAGATGGCCGCCGAAATGTGAAAATATGCTATTTTTCTGACATGTTACCACCTTTCGTTTGTCTCTGTGGGAAAATGTTAGAAGTGTTGCGTCATGTTATACATTTATCATATAGAGGAGTCATTGGCGAACACATGGGGACCATAATATGCATTTATTGCGGGATATTTGTGTCCGATATCACGTTTTCCCCAAATGCCGGTATCATAGGTCAAAGCCGAATCTCCGTTAATAACGCGATGTTATGTTTCGAATCAATGAATGTTATTGCTATTATAACAACAGCCATGCATATATATTTGCAGGAGATACTCGAGCTAGGATTCCTCTTATACCTGAGTTGAGGAATATTTACCCAAATCCAAGATGGCGGCCAAAATGGCCACCAGAAATAAAAAATCGCCGAAAATCGCTGATTTTAACATCAGTGAACATTATTATCATGATAACTCCACACCTGCTTACTATTGTAAGTTGGGAACACTTAGGCGAAGAACTTTCCTTGTACCATATCCAAATAAAAGTCCCCCAAATCCAAAATGGCGCCCACAATGGCGGACAGATTTGGAAAAATCACCGAAATTCCCTCATATTCACATCATTGGGCATTATTGTCGAGACAACTGCATCCATGCGTACAGTTGAGTTGGAAATACTGAGGTGAAGTAATTACCTTACATCTCATGCAAGAAATGGTTTTCCAAATCAAAGATGACGGCCAAAATTGCGACCGAAATTTGAAAACACGCCTACATTCCTTTACTTTCTTAGGATGGGCGTTATTGTTTCGCGATTTCTACCCACCATTACATGTTGATATGTATGAATTATCCATTAGGGTTTGGCAAGTGATACCCACAGTCAATATGGCGGCCAAACTGGTGGGCAGAAATTGAAAAGAAGCCGATATTATCACATACTAATTTCAACTTTTTGTCATAATATTGATTTGTATAAACGAAACGGTACATAATATAAGCCATATATTAGTTCCAATGTAAGTCGTAGCCTTTTGGAAGGATGAAAACCCACAATCGCAATGTGGCATTTCAAAATCCATTCTCCACTAAGGGCTCATACTGGCCGTAACCGAATATAGGTGCGCCGAATAGTCATATTATGACTTCCAAGAATCAAAACAACAGTACCTGAGCTTATTCTGAATTGCCACATTCAGCATTATCTAGACTCGTTTCCGTCTCTTTGTCAGATTAATCTATCTCACTCACAACAACAGTTCACTACTCTTCTTTGTAGGAGTGTGCCACTAATCGGAATGTTTCAAACAATACATATGCCGGTGTCCAGCTCACGTGTTGGTTTCGAACGCTTGGAATTCTTAGCGAGCTTCATTCGTGGTATTAAGATGCTACATATGGGGTATATGCATCATCTTGTGCGATACACTATAAAGGTATTCGGTCGATGCGTATACTAGCTTTCAGAAGGACCTATCTATCTGCGTATTGTCAGCTTTGGTGACCTAATGGGGATAACAACGTGTACACCTGGTGATCTTCCCAAACAGCCACTTCTCAATATATGGTTCATCAATTCACATACTCATCTAATGCACTGACGTACCCGGACAACTTCTGTATATGGCTTCGAGAGTTGAAAGCCCGACATTTGACGGATGCATTTCTGCTAAGGCGTAGAAGACCATAATGCATAATATACCCAAACTCCTTGAACATGATCATAAGAACAAGCTTGTTGGCGTCCAGAAATCGTCTCACCGAACAGATCCAAGCAGATGATAACAATACACACGGTGCTAGTTTGTGGGTATGTGTCATGATAGTGGAAATGAAATTGGACCATGACTGCACTGCCCCTTATTTTGTTATGTTTTAGATTCAGACAGGATCTCATGTGTGGCTTTCCTTTCCTTGTATGCTAAGATTGTATGTTCCCATCCGTTTGGAAGCCGTACTTAAACAACTGGACCAGGAGTATGCCATTGGCTACTGCTGTATACGCCCCACCAAGACTGGGGTGTAGTCTTAAAGGCAATATCTTTGATAGTTGGTTGATATGTCATACTCACGCTGGGTGGTATGGTTCAAGAAAGTACACATGCCATCAACAAAAGGGTGAAATGTTCAACGCGAAGAACATCCAGAGGAATGTTACGTTGATGAGCTCTTGCATTCAGTTCAACAAACGTTGGTACACCAAGTGATTTCTTGGTAACATCACCAATGCGACCATTTCCATGCATGAGACATTAACTACTATATTCTAAAGTTATATATATATAAAGCTATATGATCATAAAGGTCGCGATCCCCAACGGCCACAGCCATTGCCATCGAGACTGTAAATTGTTCTTTAAATACATAGTGAAATAAATACACCACAGTTCCTGACATTTTCTTGAATAATACCGCCCACATACTGACACTAACCCCGAGAGAGGATAACAAAACACGCACACATTCATGCTATAAAGACATTATCCTTTAGTCCATCCGACTGTTTTGAGGGAGGCTAGCATATTATTATCCAGACAAAAGTGTACGTAGTTGAATCAGAAAGGCTTCGAAACGGATGTGGAATACAACCTTACCACACCAAATAAAACCGACACGCATGACATTCGATATCTTAAACATGCACCAGGTGTAGGGGTGGTGTATACAGTGGCCTATTTCATTCCCACTATCATGGCGCATGTCCACAAACTAGCACCGCGAGCATTGTTCTTCTCTGCTGGGAGATATTCGACGAGACAACTGCGGGGCGTCACACAGTTTGCTTCAGATAATGGTCAAGAAGTGTGGGTAGTCTGTACACTAGGGTCTTCTCCTTAGCAGATAGACATCTGTCCAAGGGAATGAGACAGCTAGCAACCTTCGAAACACTGTCGAAGTTGTCCACATATGCCAATGCGTTCGCTGAGTTTGTGAGTTGACGAACCATCTATTGAGAAGTGACTAGCTAACTGGTTCGCCAGGTGTACATGTCGTTATCCCATGGGGTATGAGACACATACATAGAGATGACCTTCTGTAAGCTAGACACCGGAAAATGAATTGTTTGAAACGTTATGATTAGAGGGACCCTACTCCCAGTAAGTGGTGAATACTTTGTCGGTGTGAGCGACCTAGATTTATCAGACAAAGAAATGGAAGCTGGTCCAGATAATTATGGACGTGACGTGGCAAATCAGAATCTGTTATCAGGTAATTGTTCTGATATAACTATTCGGCGCACCTACATGTACGCTTACGGCCATTATCGGCGCTAAGTGGAGACTGATTTCGAAATGCCACATCGCGATATTAATTGTGGTGTTTCATCTTTCCAGAAGGATACGAGCTATGTTATGCGTTTTGATACCTTTAAGTTGAACTATGTTCAATAGATGGTTTATGTACAGTTTCGTCCATACATACCGATATTATGACAAAAAGTTGAAATTAATATGTGAAAATATCGATTTCTTTTCAATTTCTAGCCACCAATTTAGCAGCGATCTTGGCTGTGAGTATCAATTGCCAAACCCTAATGAATACTTCATGTCACTATTCCATATCAACATGTAATGGTGGATAGAAATCGCGAAACAATAACGCCCATCGTAAGAAAGTAAAGGAATGTAGACGTGTTTTCAAATTTCGGTCGCCATTTTGGCCGCCATCTTTGATTTGGAAAACCATTTCTTGCATGAGATGTAAGGTAATTACTTCACCTCAGTATTTCCAACTCAACTGTACGCATGGATGGAGTTGTCTCGACAATAATGCCCAATGATGTGAATATGAGGGAATTTCGGTGATTTTTCCAAATCTGTCCGCCATTGTGGGCGCCATTTTGGATTTGGGGGACTTTTATTTGGATATGGTACAAGGAAAGTTCTTCGCCTAAGTGTTCCCAACTTACAATAGTAAGCAGGTGTGGAGTTGTCATGACAATAATGCTCACTGATGTTAAAATCAGCGATTTTCGGCGATTTTTTATTTCTGGTGGCCATTTTGGCCGCCATCTTGGATTTGGGTAAATATTCCTCAACTCAGGTATAAGAGGAATCCTAGCTCGAGTATCTCCTGCAAATATATATGCATGGGTGTTGTTATAATAGCAATAACATTCATTGATTCGAAACATAACATCGCGTTATTAACGGAGATTCGGCTTTGACCTATGATACCGGCATTTGGGAAAACGTGATATCGGACAAAAATATCCCGCAATGAATGCATATTATGGTCCCCATGTGTTCGCCAATGACTCCTCTATATGATAAATGTATAACATGACGCAAAAATTCTAACATTTTCCCACAGAGACAAACGAAAGGTGGTAACATGTCAGAAAAATAGCATATTTTCACATTTCGGCGGCCATCTTCGCCGCCATATTGGATTCTGGTGTCGGATTTTTGGCTAATTTGTAAGGGTTGTATATTAGCATAACGAATCGAGCGGAAAACAAGACCGCATGTGCTATCATCTTTACTATAATGGCGATCAAAGAGACCTGGTGCATTTAAAAAAAATGGCCGCCATGATGGACGCCATCTTGTCTGGAGTCTCTGCGGCCACTTTTTTTTCTTGTTAACAAGTGAAAAAAATTAGAGGAGACCTTAAGGAAGAAAATTAGTGGGGTGAAGTTAAGTCCTGGGGGGTGCAGAGGTCGACCAATATCTCCTGGACTAGTAGTCACATTTTCTTTCATCCAGTTTGCGTAATGTTTATGTTCATGTTTGCCTAATAAGAAGACATCAACCAAAGTGCCGATGTGATGGCAGTATTTATGTTGTAATGAGCCATTTGTTGACAAATACACATTTTTGACTAATATGCCTCCGCGTTCCGTACTGAGGGCTTTTGTTGTGAGTTTAGTAAAGACTGAGATTTTCGAGATTTCTAGCCGCTATCTTATCGGCCATCTTTGAATCCATCATCACGATATCTGCATAAATAACACAAAGAGATGCCACCCAAAACATTATCAGTATGCTAGTGCTATGCTTTTCTGCTTCTTTTCCAGTAGAAACCATCTCCTAATGGCGTTGACGGCCATTTTGACCGTCATCTTGTTTTTTACCGAATTTCTCAAATTTCTTAAGACTGCCAACTAGTCAGCGGGTGGATTCTTCAGAATTGTAGCCTAGACCACCAGAATCAGCTGAGAAAAAAACTGTATACGCTAAAATACGCACATCGTTGATTCGTTGGACATCGTTGAAATGACGTCGAAAGAAGTAAAGCCACAACCATTTTGGCTGCTGACTTCAAAATCAACATTTTTGGCTGCGTGTTATTTAAGTAGTTGGATCAACATAATGAATTACTATATTGTACGAGAACGGTGCCACTGCAGGGTTGTGGGGATAAATACGGAAACGTTTGTATATTTCTTACACATATTGCATCTTGGAAGATTTACCATGATTTATCGGTTTACATATATGAACAATGTTGTTGATATTGACTGACCGCGTGTAAATATCATAGTCAGTTCATTCTAACCTTTCGTAACGTGTGTGACTCGTTAACATAATCAGGAATCGTACTATTTTCGCTCATATTTAAATTCGGGATAAATAGCACTGCGCGGATTTATAAATATGAGCAAAGGAGTAATTTCTTATTTTTTATGCTTAGCAACACTGGAATGTATGCTGGTGGATTAACCCCACTCAGCTCGAATACCTTGTATAACACCATCGTTCTGCCACGAGGACTTTATGGTTCCGAATTCTTATGCGGTATATCTGCCACGAACGCACACTCACTGGAAAAAACTCACCGCTTTCGTTTAACCCTTTACCCAACAGAAGGGCCCTGTGCCAATGCATTCTCTTATATATGCGAGTCGACCATAGGTCGCCTCGCATATATAAGAGAATGCATTGGCTTAACACATTACAAATTATAAAATTGTTAAAGAATGTAAGAAAAAATGGTAAAAAAAGATTTTTTTTAGGCCAATGCATTCTCTTATATATGCGAGGCGACCTATGGTCGACTCGCATATATAAGAGAATGCATTGGCACAGGGCATAACTGTAACTATCACAATGTGGTCAAGGAGCCGGTTCCAATGATATCCATATGTGTATGGTTCTATTGAGACAGACCGAATATATTTTAGGCTGTTGAAGCTTTATTTGGCCGGGTTTGGCCGGTTTGTTGGGTAAAGGGTTAAAGCGAATTCAGGGGCTCCCGGATAGAGCAAGAACGGATGTTGTCCTAGGGCTTCTCGGAACTGCACCGATCTCATCAATTATAGACAACAGAAAACTAAGCTTCTTTGGTTGTCTCTGTAGAACATAAATGATAAAGCCTCAAAACAAATGTGTCTATATCGCACCGAGAGGCATATGAATGGGTACACAGCCATTCATTCCTCGTTCATTTCAAAATTAATTGCCATTCTAGAGAAATATGATCTTATATCTCATTTGTCGTCCTTTGTTGAAACAGGACACTTCCCTTCGAAGGACACATGGAAACAATTAGTGACTCGCCAAATATCACATGTTCACGAAGAAGACTGGAAAACCTGTCTTGCCAGTGATAACTCCATGCTCAATTTCGCAAAAAAATTATACCTCACTGAACATATCCCCACTGTGGTACGCATGTAGATGTTATCCTAAACATCAATTCGAATTTCTGGAAGCATCAAAGTTATTGGTAAAAGCAGTCTCCCAGGAGGATGGGGCGTGTCAACTTTGTGGCAAAACATATGACAATATAGTAGAACACGCAGTCCTCGATTGTTCGATCATCAACGAACCAAGAAATGAAATATGGTTTAAAGGTGGATTATCTCTTTGTAAACATGTATTATATAGTTACCGGGGTATAAAATATTAGATTTGAATCGAAGACTCCTGTCCGGAAATGCTTATATCGATTAATATTAATTTTATTTCGAATATTTTCTGGTCTAAAAAGGTGTGTTTGTTCAGCTAACGAACAATAGTGGTTATTGTTAACACAGACCAGAAATTATATTGTGCAATTTTGTCACAAATAAACGTTAATTATACTCATTATCGCTTATATCTGTGGAACAAAACAATACAAGTAACCAATCTGTGACATTTGACATTCGTTGCGTAGCCGTAGGAACAGACCAGTGCTCTATATCGCAAAACGGTCTCACCCGAATGGTCGGTTCTAAAAATAGTAACATAAACGGGCCCGATTTGATATTCGAAATAAAATCGATATTAATTGATAGAAGCTTTTCCGGACATAGGTCATCAGTTCATATCTATTATTTTATACCCACGCAACTATTTAAAATTTGTTATTTAAAGAGATACTCCATCCTTAACCTCCTTCAACATTTTGACATACCTTGCTTCATTGAAATAGATAATTTGTGCACAATTGATCAACTAATGGTGTTTCTGTCTTGTATCCCATTGCATGTTGTTGAGAAGATAAGTGACCTTAATGCATTTGTCTTGTTCACAACACGCAGTAGTGTTAACATGTGGAAACTCTATCATAAACGCCTTAAATAAATTACAGATGCGAACACGATCACTGTCACGTGACGTATTACTCCATGACCTCTATATTGTCCCTTGCCTTTTCAACATATAAACACCAACAGCCCTCCTCCACCCACCCCGTCCACATGCGATCCCAAATTTTGATTGGATCTCCCAAAGCCTTATATAAAGACCACAATGTTTATTGATCTACCACAATGAACGAGCAGCTTTAAACAAGAAAACCATAGTCAGAAATGGTAACGCCACCAATATCATATTATTAGCCATAAATATAAATTATAGTACAATTATTCTATAAACTAGCTTTCAAATTTTATGTGGGAAATTTGCATACTTCCATATTTCAAGTTTTCCCGTTTCTCGTGTCATACATTACTTTCTTCAAACTGTCTTCTTTATTACACAAGCTGATGGGCCCGACTTCGCCCGGCCTGTTTCCCCATCTGATTTCCGGTGAAAGACGCGATTTGACCTTCAATTGACTATTTCGAAAGTCAAGGTCAGGTCAGGGGCATGATTTGACCCGTCCAAAACACCCCACCCGGAGAAAAGTACCCCTAGGTATAAAATTTCGTCGAAATCCGTCCGTTTTACCCCACTTGACCTTTAATGAACAATTTTGAAGGTCAAGGTAAGGTCGGAGTCATGATTTGACTCGTCCAAAACACTCCCCCGACAAAAGCACCCATAGGTATCAAATTTCGTCAAAATCCATCCGTTTTATCCGATTTTACCTTTGATTGACCACATTGAAGGTCAAGGTCACGCCGAGGTCACGAATTGACCCGTTCAAACTCTCCCCGGAGAAAAGTATCCCTAGGTATCAAATTTCGCCGAAATTTGTCCGTTTTACCCAAATTTACCTTGCGTTGACAGTTTTAAAGGTCAAGGTCAGGTCGGGGTCACGCCCAAAACACTTCCCGGACACAAATAGCCATAAGTATCAAATTACGTTGAAATCTATGGAAAGCCGATGAGGACATGTTGGTTGCTAATTGCTAGATATACGACGCGGTATTTTAAAGGTGTCTCAAACTAGGAGATAGTAGTATTCTGCGATTCAAATGGTGATGAATTGTAGTATTTTATTCAAATTTTATGGCATAAATTGTTATTAAAACCGTATATACTATAAAAAAAAATGAATGACTCGAAAATTAAGTGGGCCTTTAAACAAAGTCACAATTGCAGTTAGGCTCATCTCATACTCGTCCATTCAGCGATATTCTGCTGCGCAGTTTGTTATAGCCTCCAGTATTCATTGAGCGTTATAGCCCCAACTGTTATAATTCGCCTTTAGCAGGCGTACTTTTGCCTCAGATTATTGAGATATTAGGGCACACGTAATCACATTAAATAGCATGGAAACATAGCAATTATGTGGGCTGCTTGGCGTGAATATGTAATGAGAAATAAGGTCATACGTAATGACATTAAACTCAAGAAAACCCGCGAAAACAAAACAAAATCACATTTAATGTTTTAAGTTATTTCCTTCATGAAAAGAATCTTCGTGATAATGAACCCTCTCAATACTTTAGAATAGAGAATTAACCTTAAAATAACAAAAACCTTCGGAGCACAGAACCTTCGGAATAACGAACCTTCGGATTTGTGAACTTTCGGAATAGCGAACATTCAGAGAAATTTCGGAATAGTGGACCTTCGGGATAGTGAACCTTCGGAATAGAGACATGCCCCCCAATATTCATATTATATGCCCAGAGTTCAAAGGTATGGAACCATAAAATTCTAAATTTGGCCCTTAAAATATTGAACTCCAAATTGGAGCCCACACAGAACATCACTTAAGTCAACTGTACCTGTGTCATGTCCCAATGCTGGAGGGCCCATATATACCACAACATTCATATTATATGCCAAGAATTCAACGGTATGGGCCCACGTAATAACATTAAATCTCAAGAAAACCCGCGAAAACAAAACAAAATCACATTTAATGTTCTAAGTTAAGTTATTTCCTCCTGTATCTGTAATGGGTATGCGCGCAGGATCAGTTCGGATGTGAGCGCACACTCCATAAAAAGAATCTTTGTGAAAATGAACCCTCTCAAATTAGTCTCAATACTTAAGAAAATAGAATTAACCTAAAAATAACAAAATCCTTCGGAATAGAGAACCTTCGGAATAGCGGACCTTCGGGATAGCTAACCTTCATAATAGAAACATGTCCCCACACCGGTGACGTAAACACATGTGCTAATCTTTGTCGTACTATCGTAACTATCGGTATGATTTATACTCAAGTACGAATTAACCATAATACAATCGCCCAGCAGTGGATTATCGATCGACCACACAATATGAAAAACTCTACACCAGTGTACACCACTGTGTGGCGTAATAATTAGTGTGGACAAAACGTTGGTCCCTATATATTAGGACATGCAACATTCTAGTCAAAATGGTTAAACTGTCTCAAATTCTTACTGTATCTGACCATATACATGTATGCTCATCTTTTTATGTCAATTGTCCGCCATGACTATACCGTTTACACTTGCGTGTATGTTCGATTGCATGCACGCACGTACTACGAACGAGCGTGTGTGTGGGTCTATGTACGTGTGTGTATGTATAATGTGTATGTATGCATGTGCGTATGTACACTCTTAAAACGACTGTGTGGTAGAACCACACAATTACCACACAGTTTGTGTAGCCATTTGATCGACAACAACATTGTGTGGTGAATTGTGTGGCAAATGACCACACATCTGTTGTGTGGTGGTGGCGAACATACTGTGTGGATCGACCAAAACAACTTGTTCTTTGTAGGCACACATTAAATGTGTGCTAAGTTGCGCACAAGATTGTGTGGATGCAGATGAACAGTTTATGTGTGGTAACTGACCTACAAAGTTGTGTAGTTGACACACACAAAGATGTTTGGGTCCAGCACATGTATTTGTTCGTTGAATGGACACAAATATGTTTGCACTAAGGAAACAATATGTTCGCCGCTACCACACACGTTTGTATTGTTATTGTACACAATGTTGTTGGGTGAGACTACACATATGTGTTAATCACATGCGTACACATATGTGTGGTTGATCCAAACAATAGTGTTCACCGCCATTACACTATTTTGTATTGTTCTTGTACACAATGCTGTTGGGCAAGACAACACATATGTGTTCATTACATGTGTACAAAATCTACAAATTTGTGTGATCGATCCAAACAATAGGCTGCTAATCCTGCAAAAAAAAATCATATTCAACGAAGAGTGTTTACCGATATTTATTGGCCAAACATATAGTTCGGCTATCGTTGGAGCTTTTTTTCCCGCCATACATATGAAATGTTATAGTCTACTGATGCTTGACGTGCGGCGCTGGACGTTTTCGAATATTAACTTATCAAACAGCAAACATGCATATCCCGGGGGTCCGCGGCCTTCTTTTGTGTACACAGCAGAAATCGTGATTGTCGAATGATATAGTATAGCTATAGTCTTTAATTTCAATAATACAAAGACACAAAACAAACAGCCGTTTAACACATTCACGTAATATTTTGGTCATCCTTTAAACTATAAGCGTGCATGTTTCAGTTCCATTAATGGGTTTCACATCAATAACTAGAATTTTCCTTCAACTTGAATGTATTGGAACAATTCGAAAGTCAGTCTCTGCTATATATACATATATATTGCTACTGGTTGGCTGTCTTACATCAGACTCACCCTCACGTGTGTAGAAGAACAAGCTCTAAAACTAACTGAAGCTTTCTGAGATCCCTTGAACTATACAAGAAAATTAAGGGCTCCAAAGAGGATAGTCTTTTTGAATGTAATCGCCTCTTGCACAGAAACCAAACTACAGCACATGACATCATATGTATACCAAAATCATTGATTGTGGAATTTGTGTCTAACTCATACATTCCACCGTGGTTCTTGGTTGGTTGATTATAGTTTATCTGCGTCGTTGACAAGGCAGCCATGTCCATATCTTGTTATTTACATCGACGTTACACCGCGTGACCGCCATGATTTCACCATTGAACCTGTAAGCAGAGAAGTTATTTTGTTTATAACATGCCATTGGGAATATTATTTACAGTATACATTGTATGTACATCTATAACAGTATTATAATTCATACATTAAAGAGCGCATTTTCAGAAAGGAATATAGTTTTTGAATGATACTAAATATATACATGTACTACTCATTATAGCTTCACATAATGAATGTTCGGACAATTTATAAATATATTTTACTTTATCTATATGGCCAGATCGATGCCTCATTAAGCGCAATCTTGACACGGGAAATTTGCAATTTTACATAAGGAATTGTAGCTATATATAACACAATACATTCATATATATGGATTATAATATGAGAAACATGGCGAGTTTGAAAATAAGCCCCCCACCCCTTTTTTATAGTATAAACGATAACTCTTCACCATGTACGTCACTTAGTCCAAATGCTAATAATACTTTAATGACACATCTCACTATTCTGCAGTATTTATAATTTTAGATTATTTCTAAGTTCATTATTTGCTATGACATTTATTGAATGACATAATATTCTTCACAATTTAAAGTTTTGGACACAAACGGTGGCTACATATGTATTAGATATACGACATCACCCCCCCCCCCGGGCCCCTCCCTCGGTAACCAAATTTACGCAAGTTATACATAGCAGAGGAGCCAAATTATGCATGCTAATTTTTCACATCGTCTTGGTAAACCACCAATATAATTGACAAATAAATACCCCATCCACCCAACAATTTGTTTCCCTTGGTACATTGATCGTCCATTGTGGTATTTCAAGGTTTATTGCAACAGTGATGCTCATCGTATTCAAATGAAATTAATTTGAAACACCAATTTCACACATTTTGTGTGATTCCGGGTGCCACATGTCATATAGAACTTCGTAGTATGCGACTAGGGCATTTCAGTGACAGCCACAAGTCTCATTCATGGACGCGGCTCAGTGGTCGCCGTTGGGGGGGGGGGGGGTGTCCACCTTCAAAATCAAACAAAGAGAACATTTTCAACCTATTATAATGCATGTGGTGTAAAATTTAGTAAATTTTACCGAGGTTTGGGATAGGGTTATAGACACACCCTTCCCAATATCCGCCCTGTCGCCACGTCACTGGTCTCAGTATATATTTCCTCTCATCTGCATTCCATATAAACACAAAAAACGTCGTTACTTTATCAACATGAGAACCTTACCGTGCAAAATAATAAAATTGTGGTTCTGGTTTAAAGCACGCTGTATAATATATAGTGTGTATGTGATGAACACACATTTGTTCAGTAAATGTCTTCACCACACAGTTGAATTTGTCAATTTACATAAAGACAATTTTCGAGCAGGTTTTGTGCTTCGGAAAGATGTGTATCATATAGACTACAGAAACAACAGATAAACCCAGATAAACGCACAACTCTAAAATGTAAATATATGACTATGCGACAGGGAATTGATGAATCAGAAAATCCAAATCAAGTTTATTATTTCGTTCAATCATGTTTTATACAAAATAGATACGGAAATTCTCACAAAGGTGAATATCTTGCCAATTTAAATATAATCTTACCTTAACTATAGAAATAATCGAAGAGACCGACCAATATATCGAATTTCGAGATCCACCACAATCAACAAGACTCCATGTGTACACTTTACGGCAGCCTGTGAGCCTGTTCGAAACAACGACGCGCGCGTGACCACCACGTGAAATTTAAAAAAACCGACGTCACATACAAATATGTGTGGTGATGTACACATATATGTGTGGATATTGGGTGATACACACATATGTGTGTATTGTGTACACATTTATGTTCAGATAATGCCTCCACACAGTCACTGTGTGGAAGCTGCCACACAGTCCTTTTTACAGTGTAGGTATGTGTGGGTATATGTACAAGGGCGTGTGTACGTGAGTATCTAAGGGTGGTTGTGGTGTGTATGTGTGCATCCAGAAATAAAGGTGAAATTTCTCATGCATTGGCATTTTCCACCACCTACCCCATACCCGCCCGCCCTGATATATGTATAGTTCATTATTTTTTGCAGAAATTTGTGGTGTGAATCTTTAGACATGCCCGTTATTTCTTAAAAAGTGACTTTTAACTGAATAACGGGAGTAGTTAGAGTTATTGTTCTTTGTGCCCTTACTATAAAATGTATTAGACGGTCGTATCGCGTGCTCACCTTTAACCCTTCCATGACTATAGAGCTTCCTGAAAGTTTTAGAAAACCCTGTGCCATTGTACTATAGCTCTTATATATGTGACGCTCCCATATATATATGGAGCTTCGCATAATTAAGAGAATACATTGCATGGCCTAACAATATCTACATTGACCTTGAAATTCAGAGCCTTCTGTTATATATGCGAGTCTCCTATCTGGAGCCTCACATATATATAGATAAGAGAATGCACTGGCACATGGTATGTAAGGCTGCACCAGCGCAGCTCTCGCCATGAAAGAGCTAACACATCCCAGTTATCAAACTAAGTCGATACATACACGAGATGTAATATACAGACTCTATACTTTTAAAGATCCACTAACCGCCCTAAATTACTACATCTTCGGTTTGTGGATGAAAAACTATTTGAGTTTAGTCGAGGAAACCACCCTCCAATTAAGCTCATTTATATTAGATATCGATTTTTGAATTCAATTTATTTTCTACACCTCGAATTGTTGTCAGCCTAGCAACCATTCCACCGGAAATATACACTGACACGCGCGGACACCGCCACGAGAGGATGGGATGTCACGCATGCGCGGACACCGTAACGAGAGTTTGGGATGTCACGCATGCAATGTCGCATTTAGCGGTGGCTTGCACAGGTCCCTGGGGAAAATACTAAAATACCAATATAGATTATACACTGGTATAGTCTATATTGGTATTTTAGTATTGTATCCCCAGGGGCTTGTGGT
This sequence comes from Siphonodentalium dalli, assembly GCA_032622095.1. Classification (NCBI taxonomy): domain Eukaryota; kingdom Metazoa; phylum Mollusca; class Scaphopoda; order Gadilida; family Siphonodentaliidae; genus Siphonodentalium; species Siphonodentalium dalli. Next base: position 215,179,532 of record CP136061.1, read on the forward strand.
GGCTTGGTGATTGGGAAATATGATTTTCCGAATAAAAGACGACGAAAGTTCTTGCCAGAAACAAGATTGGCATAATCTTGTGATATATAGTTGGCATGCGGATATATAGGTTTACTAGCAGGGTTACCCGGCGTTGCCCAGGTTAATGTATGCTGTGGATATTTGTTGGGAATAGAGAATGCTCTTGCTTAAAGTGTTATACGTTTTCTCATAAATTGTATATTCAAATAGCATCACAACACATGATTATTACAGTCATGGAATATAAGTAGTGGCTCACCTTGTTAATTGTCATTCTGTTTATCTAATCGCGATTAATCCGTTCCACCAATAATGAAGTATTTATTTATTTACAAATGCGTATACATTAGACGTTATAATATGATACATGAACATCATAAACACATTAGTTCGATAAAAGATGATAATTGGGTTTTACATATTGAGATGTATCAATCAATCTAGTGGGTTGAACTAAGATCTCGATGACACCTGGCTATCATATCTCCACGAAGATACAGATGTTTCAAAGAAATTCCCAGGTGCTCATCTGTTCATGGTGCTATATATTGGCTAAATATTCTTAGTTTAAACGAAATGTTGCTTCACACATATATCAGCTACATGTGCCAGGCACAGAGCGAGATTTTGAGTTGTTTATGTCAGTCGATGAGTCTGTTCTAAAACCCTTGTCAGATGTCAGTATTGGTAGGATCCTGAAAAGTCTTGTGATACTAACTGCATTTTCTTGTATATCAGAAGAAACTATATTTGACTGCACACTGTGACCACTAAATTTTGTTATTATATATATGCAATCCTCTGACGGTTCGAGGTCTCTCAGTTTGCACGAATATATGTATCTCTTCAATAGAATGATACATATACGTTTAATGCTTCTTCTAGTTATCTCTTTTTGCTAGCTCATTGTGTGAATGCCTTGATTGCCATTCCCATATAAATATGACTGTTAAGAAGATATAATTGTTCAAGTGACTTATGTGGGTCACCATATGTCGGGATTGTGAAATGTGAACGCCCAACTACTTAAAATGATATGGAGATGGCCTGGTGACTGTATATATCTTATATGTGGATATCGGCGAATAGCAAGAATTATCAATGATAGTGCATATCCGCTCGCCATCCGTGACGCAAACGACACCAAATGTGATTTAATTCATGGTATATCATTAGAGAAAAAAGTGTATGGATTTGGTGGAATTTGGTTTATTAAATCAATTGTTGATGCAACGCTGACTCGAACAACACCATATTGAGAAGATGATTATGTATTCGTTTGGTGGAAATCAGCGACAAAACTATTTCACCATATTTTTTTAATTTCCCATCCCACCAACAGCGTCATTTTAGAAAATTTTAACCCGCACCATTATCTTCCTTGTTAAAAATTACCCCTCTTAGAACGCCTTGGTGCCATTCGATTGTACCGCGAGAAGTTATATATAGAACGCACACAGACAGACAAAAAGACAGACAGACAGCACGCTTTTATTTCTTGTATCATTTGAGAAGAACGTGTCTGAATTTGATGGTAATTGGTACTAAACATATTTTGTATCAGTTTTGGTGACCCTCCCGTCCCTATTTCGGACTCAAGCTACACACACTAAGACTCATTAGAGATTAGAGATGCATATATATGAAATTGGTGAAAATTGGCGAGTATACAAATTCGTATCAAAATTAAGGTCCCCATATATCTCACCCATAGGGCACCAATTTGGTGTATCTAAACCACACGATAAGATTCCTCGTATCACGGAGAAGAATATGTATCAATCTGGTGGAAATCGGCACTAAACATATAGATAATTTTTTTTTTCTCCCTCTCATCTCTATACGCCACTGACTCGAATGGCCCCACTTGTGACATCCTAAAACCACACGATTACACTCCTGATATCATGGAGATGATTGTTTATAAGTTTGGTGATAATCGGCGACTAAACAATTTTTTTTATCAAATTTGGTGCCAATCCCTCCCCTCCCCATCTCTCACACAAACAGCACCACTATGGCGTCTTTAAGTCACGATTAGATTCCTCGTATCATGGATAAGAACGTGTATCAATTTGGTGGAAATTGGCGCTAAAAAAATTGTGCATCAATTTTGGTGCCCCTGTCCCTTTCAATGCAACCCTGACTCGAATGAGGCCACATTTGACAGATAAAAGCCACACCATTAGACTCCTCATACCATGGGGGTGATTTTGTATAAGTGTGGTGGCAATCGGCGACTTATTATCAAAATTAGTGCCCACCCCCTCCCAATCTCTCATCCAAAAACAACAATTTGGCGTTGTTAAATCGCACAATTAGATTTCTTGTATCATGAAGAAGAATATATATAAATTTGGTGGAAATCGGCGCTAAAATTAGTTTTATCAATTTTGGTGCCCCTCTCCCCTTCCGTTCATCCCTGGCTCAAACGACGCCACTTTTGACAAATTTAAACCACACCGTTGATTTTTCATATCATGGGGATGATTATATGTAAGTTTCGTGGCAATCGGCGAGAGAAAAAAAATCTGCCCCCCCCCCTTCCGGGCACCCCTGACGCGAACGGCGCGACTTTTGCCATATTTAAACCACGCCATTATATTCCTCATATTATGGGGATGATTATATATAAGTTTGGTGGCAATCGGCGACAAATTTTTTTTCTGCCCCTCCCCCTTTTCTGCCCCTGACAACAACGGCGTCACTTTAGAAAATTCTAACCCCGACCATTATCTTTCTCGTAAAAAGCTACCCCTATTAGACCCCTTTGGCATCATCTAGATGGTCCCCTGTGAATTTCTATAGAACACAGACAGACAGACAGACAGACAGACAGACATTCGCAAATATAGATATAGATTATATGCTAAGCTATCAAATAGTAGTATTTTTGCATCAGATAAAAACCGTTATCCGTCTAGTGAGATATCGATATCTCACTCGTATCCATCCGCGCTAAAATTAAAAGTGATTCGGTTTCTTTACGGAAGACTGCTATAAGTCCCTGTCAGTGTTCATGTTGAACAAATTGTAATATGTGATCAATTAATTTTTTGTGTTAAACATACTATATATGATGTAATCCCCTTTATTCCTCAACTAATCTGTCTGAAAAAAATGGAACTATTTTTATATGCACTTGTAAGCTCATTTCCTTGGTTGTGCTTGGGTATACACATATGCAATTTTTACTCTTCTTTCGAGTTGAGCCATGGGCCAACTGAGCGGAGCATATAATAAACAGAACATCTACACGTTTTGGTTGGATATGGTTATTATCTCATTCCCGATGACCAAAAACAATTTCCACTCGTGGAAATTCATTTTTGTTTTGTCATCACTCATGATATAATTCCCATATCCAACAAAAAAGTGTATAGCCTCTATATAATCACAGACAGGTATCTGGGGAAAATATTAAAATACTGCATGGTATAGTCTATATTGGTATTTTAGCCCGACCATTTCTGACGGAGGTATGCCCCCTTTCGACTCATAATTTTCGCTATCGATAGAAAGGTTTTTTTTTAGGACTTACAATTAACTGTTTACTCTAGTAGAGACAATTGAAAGCGAAGTTTGCATGGTCCAATGACTGTTCCCAAAATAATTTGTTTGGTTTCTAAAAAGCCACTTGTCAAACATGTTTCGGGGTTGGCCAAGCGGCTTTTTATTTTATTACATATAATCCCCCAACAACCCATGTTTGCTATACACCAGACAACCCTCTACACATAGGTAGAGCCCGGGCAGTCAAGTCATCATTGAAATAGACTAAATATAGTAAAATACGTGATTTGAATGAGAGTGCACTGGGATGGATGTCTGCTATAACAATTTTGTAGTGTCGCAGTTATTAACATACACATGTATGCCTTGTTGCAAACCTCACTTGCAATAGTACATTTTACATGGCAGATTGCCAAGTTTCGCTTGATAGATCATAGTTACTACGTTTGTTGGTACATGTGTACCATACGTTCATAGTTTCGGAACAGGAACCATGCAGTCTATCCACCTAGTGACCTGGATCGTGAATAGCGTGACAATAGACAGACATAATAATATGAGTCACGAGAACAATGGCAAACGACAGTTTTGATGCCAATATTCGTTCATTTAGCATTTGTTTCTACGCTGCGATGAGCATTTTTTGTTTAAATGTACTATTACGCGCATGAAACACATAGCTAGAACGACCCACGTGTGTGAACTGGTTAACATTGTTGCAGGAGTTTGTTTTGACGCGATGTTATAACACGAGAACCCTAGGTTAAAGGGGGTGCACTCAGTATATATCTGTTCAGCATGAAGTAACACCAAGAACTTTACCAATAAGCCTTATCACTGGTTCGCGATTTTCAAGATGGCCGATGGTTCCATATGGTCCGATTCCTAGCATTTTACCCAACACACCGGTAAAAGGTCAAAGTTAAGAAGTAGCATCCATTTGTAAATATTCGACAGCTGAGTGCGAGCATTTTTTTATCAGCATTTTATGGCTTAATTTCAGTTATTCTGAGTGCAACTACGGGTTTAAGAATTGTTTTGTGGCCATGCCATCTACAGAGTTAGGATCTAGTGACGATGCGGGCATTCAGACATTTAAGCGATGGACGCCCTTTTTTGTCAACTAACTTCCCATAATTTACTGATAAATAGCGAGTATTTGCGATAAAAAAAAATAACGCAAAAACATATACGTGATACACTCAATCCATCTACTGCGTGAAACCTACGTATTGTGTGTATCCAGGGTGATTGTTTAATTAGTTTTATGAAGTTGTCGCACCTGCGATTCGGTAACGAACTGTTGCCATTTTATTTTGGGAATTCCCAGACTGGAGCCATATGCTAAAAATAGATGCTACTTCTTAGGTGACACTCCACAGTTTCGAATGATCAGTATGTTATAGAAATAAATTGCTAGTGGTTTATGGCACCATTCATGTGGTATGTATATTGAGACAAGGTGGGATATGAATTTGTGTAATTTTAGAAGGTGTTCTAGACTGCTGAACAAATTAAGTGACCTTGACCCCATCCATGGACAGCAGTAGCGTTTTCTGCGAAACAGTGGCTCTAGATACTAGGTCAATTTTTTAGCACCCAAAATTTGTCATCTGCATTAAAAATTGATTTTCTGGATTTGTAAACGGCGAAAGTTTGAAATTTTTTCACATTGATGTTGGAAGCCAGAGGCCTTTGAACCAACATAGGTGACCATGCTTGAACAAATCTGGTATTCGTGCCCCTTGGGTATGAAAATGCAATATTTTTGTCATTTTTTGAATAAAAATCACATTTTCGATCAAAAGATCAAGGGCCATAACTCTTGATAGCCCATATATTATGGAAATTATGTATCAAATTCTGAATGCCTATTCTGTACTAATTTCAGACATATATATATTGTCTATATGGTTTGGGATCATAATCCAGATAAATTTCAATGAATCTAGGGGCCCCCCTATTTCTGGGCCCCTACCTGTTGAAACTGTGGAGTGTCACCTTAACTTTGACCTCCGGAGTCCGGAGACCAAATGGCGGATTCAGCGCGAGTTAGTGATCTCACTTATATGCCAAGTGTGAGTACAAATGGAAATGGACTCCGACATCGCCATGGAATAAAACATGTTAGTCGACTGAAATATGACAACTTTCACTGTACAGAGTACGACGGGATTGAGTACGAATCGACGAATAGTTTACGGATGACAACAAAGCCTGGCTGCAATGAATAGAACCCTGTCATCGAGATATTCTATACACTTTTCAGGCAAATGTATCAAATAAAATATTACATTATATGCATACTTGTCCGAGAAATGAAATTAGTTTTATTCTATACTTATCGGGTGTCTTGAGTTGACGCCCTTCTCAACATATATTTTTACACGAAGTGTTCTAACTGTAACCCAACACACATCCATTAATTAATTGTGGTTATATCGCCTACACTGAAATTCGTAACTTAATTTATATATAGTCAGTCTCAAACTCCAGGCAAAGTTATCTCTCATCGCTCCGCTCGCCGTGATAACGAAGAGGGCGCTGTATGGAGTTTCAGTCAGTCTCGCAAACTCCATGTAGGGCCCTTTCCGTTATCACCGATCACTGATCACTGCCACACGGATGGTACTTTGCGGACGATACATCTATTTTACGTATCGTCGGAACTATATATTAGTCACCTATTATCTTATTTTGACCCCCATGAGTTTGCAATAATGGTAATTATTTCGGTATTGATAAGAGCAATAAGAACTGAGCCAGACATAGACAATTTTAATCATAAAACATAAGAACTAAGCTAGATCATGTCAGAAATCCTTACCAAATGGCTTTCTGGCAGTGGTATCGAAATTTCACGATCTAAGTGACTTTGTAAGCGATTTTGCTTTGCGTTTCTTGCATTTATGGAATTTCTCCTGTGTAACTAATTGAATATTTATTGCGATATCGGCTCACAAAAGTCACAGAAAAGCACGCAATCTCGAGTTGGGACCTTCACCTACAGTGAAGTACATTATTAAGGAACAGATAGTGATAAAGAAATATATATATTCCCCGTTTTATTTATTCCACTTTATAAGGTTCCCTGTCAAAACTTCAAAAAGTTCCAAGGTTTTGTACTGGTGGAATATGATCTCTATTATCTACAACGTCCCTTCCTCTCATGAATTATTTCACGTCACCAGTTCAATCAAGTGATTATTCTCTATATATCGATAGGCATGTACATATATGTCTAGTATTTAAACGTTGCCGATGTCTATATGTCATTTTGTTGTTTAACATAATTCTAGGGTTTTGTTTAGAAGGACAGTATCGATGCGCAGACACCGGTCGGTGTGCCTCAACTCGCTGTGACGGCGAAGTCGAATGCGCAGATGGCTCAGATGAACAGGGTTGTAATGAAGGTAGCCATTGCATGGTAACCATGATAACACATGCACATGGCTAGGTATTGTCACTTCACAAATGCACATTTTAGCAAGCTATATATATTAAACACGATAAAATAAGATGGTTAGCAGACTGGCTGTCACGGCTTTTTTGAATGCACAGGATTGGTATGAAGGTGGTCATTGCATGGTAATCATGACAACCGTGATGCACACGTGCGCCTGGATATTGTCATTTCACAAATGCACATTTTAACCAGCGATATATTTAAACTGTTTGTGTTGGTATGAAGTGAGCCATTGCATGATAGCATTTGTAACTGGTGCACACGTGCGCATGGATATTGTCCCTTCACGAACGCACATTTAACCAGATACATTGTTTAAAAAAAATATATCATGATTAGGAGACTCCACATACATGTATGCGAAGTGTTTGATTTTGGAGAAAAATATACAAATACCTGTACATGTATATTATGTATACTTTTCTATTGTTTCCTTATTTCTTGTCAACTTGTTCAGTGCAATATCATGTGACGAAATCCAATATAGATTTTTTTTTTTTTTTTTTTTTTTATTTATAGCATTTATGTACATTATATACAGTGATGTCATACAAACATATATGTAAGTATTACAAAAACAATCATGTTATTAATTAGAGTGACATCACATGTGGAGCGGGTGGGGTCCTTGCACACTAACCATGCACACCATACAGTACATGCATATCAATAAGTGTTTATAAATGATAGACAAAAAAACAGACAATAATACCTTCGGCTGTCAAAAACATGATATATGTTGGTATTTAGTTGTGTTTGTGTGTACACCTATATCAATAAAACAACATATATGTTGGATTGATACCTGGTTTCAGTTATTGAATTGATGGTATATGGTTATATGCCAAAATAGTTTTTATTGCTTTATCGGGCTATTTGTTAATTAGATCGGGCTAAAATAGATTTCTTGATGAACAAGTCTGCAGCAGTCCAAGACGCAGATATTGTAATGTTAGAGACAAGTTATCTTTTTCATTCGAACAGCTAACTGGTGTAGGTATATATTACTGCATTCGTACCTAAGCCTGGAGCAGTGGAAGTTGTAATATAATTGCATATGGAAGATGGTCGTTGGAAGCTAAAATCTGAAGAATTATGTTTGAATGATTCATTGGTTTTATATGTTCAGAAATTTTCATTTCGAAATATGTCCAGTCTATACATGTATGCATATATGTTTTATTGCATGTTAAGGGCCTCAAAGCTAACTAAAATTAAATGCGACAAAGGTTACATGCATGATTTTAATGGGGAACTGTACACTAAATCCGGCCATTTATGGGAACATCTCCTTTTATACCAAAAAGAATATATGTAACAAATGAATGAATTTGAGCCATGGATCAGTGCAAAAATAAACACATGTGCTCTATGAACGATGCACGCAACATGGTAATTATAATGAAAATGAAATATGACTCAAGCCATTTATTCATTTTCATTATAATTACCATGTTGTTTGCATCGTCCACAGAGCACGGAGTATATTTTGCACTAATCAATGGCTCAAATTCAGTCATTTCTTTAATATATTCTGTTGAGTATAAAAGGTGATGGTCCCACAAATGGCCGGATTTAGTCTACAGTACCCCTTTAAATCCAGTTAATTCAAACTTATCCACAGTATTGTATATATGTACAGCATGGATGGAGTCTGGTGGAATTTCAGACACGTCTGGGGGAAAATTCCACCGATGGCAATGATATGGAGGGTGTGGAAAAATGGTAGTATTATCAGGACATACACATCTGTTATGGGCAAGATGATTCCCGACAGCCTGTGACACTTTACAATAAGCGGCTGGCAAACGAATAAGTAAAATTTTCACTGCATGGACGTCTTACGGACCCCAATCCCTATTTGAAGTCTATCTGAAGAGATATGCTATCAATATCACCAGATATTGTGGACGAATGGCTGTTCTATCAGAAGCGATAGACTGTTAAATGATAATGTTGGTTGCATGTGGCACCTTACAAAAGGCAGATGACAAACGATACAGGAGAATGTTTACTGTTTTTTGGACCCCCTGCCACATGTAAACTGTTGAACCCACCAAGAACTGAATGGATGTGCTACCAATGTCAAACGACGGTGTGGACAAATGGCTATTCTACCAGGAAATATACAATTGTTATTGATGTGTTAGTACCCGACAGACAGGGACACTTTATAAAAAACGGCTGGCAAATAAAACAAATGCTATTTTCACTGTTTTATGACCCCAACCACAATTTGAAAACTAGAACACACCACGAACTGGAACGATATCCTCTCAATATTAACTGAGTGTATGGACAATGGGTAGTTGCATAAGGAAGTACACAATTCATATTGATGGATTGGGTCCAGAAAGCATGAGCACTTTACGAAAAGTGGCTGTTTTAAGGGCCCCTACCCTATTTTAAGTCTTGAAGACACCACGTGTTGAAATGATATGCTCTCAATATTAACCGAAGGTGTGACCAAATGTTAGTTTTTATCAGTAAAAAACACACCATGGATGTTTTGGTTCCCGAAAGCCTGCACCTTGTGGCACTTCACAACAAGCGGTTGGCAAATAATAAAGGCGAATTTTTATATCCACATACCCTATTTGATGTCTTGAACACATCGCGTACTGAAGGGATTATGCTCTTAATATCAACATAGGTTGTGGCCGAATGGCTATTCTATAAGGCAATACACGATATATATGGCTACATATGTTGTTTTCTGACCGCATGGGGCACTTTACAAAAATCGGCTGACAAATAACAAAAAATTAATTATAACTGTTTCTGTGACCACCAACGCTACTTTAAGTCACGACAACACCACGGCATATACCACAGATGGTATATGCTCTCAGTTTTAACTGAAGGTGTGGACATATGACAGTTCTATCAGTAAGTAAACAATTTATATGGATGGGTTGGTTCCTGAATCCTGGGAGTCTGTGACACTTTGCAATAATCGGCTGGCAAATATACGAAAGGCGAATTGTCACTTTATGATCAATTGGGAAATTTGGTGAAGTTGTGAAAACATGAAATTTTTCGACCAAAACGAATTTGGGGGAGGGGTAGCTAAAATCCAATATCTCGCAATCCTTTCAAAATTGCTGTTTACTTCTTTCTACATATGATTGTCAGATAACTACTACACCATATGGATTACTATTTGGGTATTATTGCAATATTCATCTGAATAATAATGTTCAAAAAATATCTTTATTTTTTTAAATAGCGATTTTTCAGCAAAAAATAATTGTTTCGGCTCCAAATGGCAGGAAAATCCAAATTAACCAACATTTTTTTTCATATTAGTAGAGATATGGTATGATGTAGTAATTTTAAAACCAACACTGTTGGCAAATAAGTTAGGACATAGCCACAAGGCTCGCTTTACCAAAATCGTTAATTTCTGGAGTCACTAGTGGGTATCGTTAATCATCGATTTTGACAATAGCCACAACCGATTCCGGTATTGTTCACCATCATTTTCGATTATAATATATATTTCTTCTTTGAAAAAAATTGGTTACAACTTGTTCTTCCGTGGGTAGGGGTATCTCGAAAACTAGAGGTCTTTTTCGATTTGGCCTCTGCTCTAATTGTATTTCGCATTGGTTTTTAAAATGCATGCATGTGCATATAATAGGACCCATCGTACTGTCATGAATTCTGAGGAATGATGACATTATCGTGGGTATGTATGCGTCTGTCAATATACATACATGTAAGACATATGCATGGGTCAATTTGACCACCATAATATATACTCATGTAGGACAGTAGGTCCAAGAAAATTAATGTTTTCTTTATATATGGATACGCGTACAGGGGTCAATACTATGAAACTTTTTCTTTGTAAGAATCTACAATTGTTTGTAAGAAATAACAATTTATCATTCCGCCAATACTATGAACCTACGATTACAAATATAAATCACAAATAGTACGTGTTCTTTGTATTTACAAATATCTCCAATCACAAAGAATGTTCGAGTACTATGAAACATAATTTTTCAGTTTTCGCACCCTTAACCCGGATAATATATATATATCTATGATACGCAGGGACGTGGCGACAAGGGGTCGATTCACCCCCTCGTGAAAATATTTTGTCAGCTGGAAATTTCAAGTACAACCCACAGGGACGTCGCGACAAGGGGGTTGGGTTATGTTTCTCGCTCCAAACATTTTATCAACACGTTCAACAGCTGGAAATTTGATACCTGAAACAACATGAATTGGAAAATTTACAACAACAATAGGTTGAACTTGTTCTGTTATTTTGTTTTTTCCAACAATTTATTAGGGGGTATGTATTGTTTTAGACCAACATTTGCATATTTACCTCCTTTGGTCAAAAGTTTGGATTGAAATGGCCTATATTTAGAAATTGTCAAACCTTATGGGGTGTCAGCATGGATGTGATGTAGCAGTATGTGTTCCTTGTAACTACCGAAATTTAGTAATTTTGATTAATGTTATGCCTCAGTCATGTTGACTGAACTAAGTCAGTCATCCTGAGGAAAAACGTTTGACTAACATATGTTAGTCATATTGACTAAGTTTTGTTATCAGCGTAGAAAATATATATTTTTTTTAAATACTTTCCTCTTGATATACGATTCCATCGTTATGTGGAATTTATAGGCATTTTGTTGTTCAAAGGGTGCATATGGAAATTATAGGATGGACACCCCGTCGCCAAACTGAGCCCATATATAGTCACGTCCCTATCTAGATATATTATAAGATATCGGAGCAGTTTGAAATTATAAAATGACACTCCTATTGGTTTGGTTTGGATTAACCGGGTTATTAACCGGGTTTATCGTCTAGGCCACACACGACGTAGTCAATTTTACGGGTGGAGGAAAGACCACGCAGAGGATTGATTTCACCGAGAAATCGTCCCACTGCGTGTAGAAACCACAGATCCCCGGAAAGCAACTGACAAACTTGCCCAGATACACGATTTCGGTCACCCTCCATATGACGGGGTTAGAACCAGCTTCGTCAGCGCTGGACGGCCTGTAACGGTGTAATGCACCTGACATTCTACCGACGCACCACTCCTATAACCGAGACCATTATCACGTCCCTGCTTCGATACACCCCTCACGATAAAATGGAGCCACGTTACTGCCTCGATGTGTTATGATAAGAGTAGCGGATCAGTTTGAAATAATAGGATGGTCACAATATATATAATGCTATACCATCAAAACAATACTTTATTTTCACAAACTGAATGGTTGTAAATTTGTAATTTGTAAAAACAATGATACCAAATTGTTTGTAGTACTCGTTATTACACTGACTTGTACTTACATACACACACTACAAACGAACCGTTTAATTGTTAACTTGCGCAGACAAGTGGTCATCAACTTAGCAATCCGTGAACCGATTGGATAGCTCTGATAAGCGTTCACCTCTCAACTTATGATTGGTTATTTCTTTTGTAACTTTGGCCCGCCGTGATTCAATATATTGTTAATCGCTCACAGGCAAAGGTTTGTCCGTAAGCAATCTACAATAATCAACAGTAGATCTTTGTGAAATTTGCCAGATTTTGTTAGCTCATCGTTTCATAGTACCGGCGTTCTCACTAATCACAATATGATAGCACGCATTGTAACTTCCCCATATAAATTGTTGTCAGTTATTTTAGCTCTATATACATGTCCGTCTAATTTAAACTGGTATTCAGATAACACTGATAACAGGTGCATGGGAGCAGAGTGGGGAGTTAGTTTTTTCTAAGTTTTCAGCTGCCTTTTAGGGGTTTCACCTCTCGCCCAATCTAAGGTATTACAATCATACGGCTAAATTTTCCCTGTACTATGAAACCACTGTGATAGTTAACACAAATTTGTAAATACAAATTAATAAATAGAATTTGTATTTACAGGTATAAAATTGTTCATAGTATTGACCCCCGGTATACACTTGTATTTGCATGGGTTTATTTGGATCGATCCATATGCGTAGATATAATTATGCGCATGTATGAGTCTATGTTGTCCCATATATGTGTAGGTAGAATCAGGCGTGCATGGGTCTATTCTGACCAGCCCTTATATGGGAAGTCATTCATAGGCCGAATTCGTCACAGCTTAAATCTCCGTGGTTTAAAGGGATACTGTACTCAAATGTTATTGTTAGTTTCTATAGTCTCTGAGTCGAAGAATAAGGTTACCAGTTTTCCATTATTTGAAAGAAATGTTACGGGTGGCAGATTAGCCGGAAAGCGACAATACAAACTGTCGTTGTCGAGTAATGTTAGTACTGTTTTCAAGCAAAAATGTATCAAATAAGTGTTGTATTATATACATACTAGTTTAAGTTATTATATATATAGTCACTAGTCAGTTAGTGGCTTGAGTTTACGCCCCGTATCAACAAATTGATTTACACGTGTTGCCCAATCCACTATCCGTCAATTAATTTGATTACGTCTTGTACACGAAAATTCGTAATTCGCCTCTAACCATAAATTAAATTTATGTCAAATTTCTAACTTTGATTTTAAGATAACCTATTAACCTGAACCTATATATCATCGATATTATGTCGTTGTTATTACCGCGAATTTATTGAAAATGGCGTATATTACCCCTTTAAACCTGCACTGGCAGTCCAGCCATACCAGGGCCTAAGGGGGCGCTTGTGGTCGATTCAATGGCTAGCTTATTCGGCGAGATGAGCATTCAATCAAACTACCCAGTTACAAGGCGGACCACAAGCAGTCTGGTAGTGCTTTTGACACGCCCTGAATGATCGCGAACAAGTGCACGCTTATAACAACTCTCGTGTGAAAATGAATTAATTGTGACATGATAACACAAAGTGGCCACTCTCACAGTATGCAGGTCAGGCACATACTGAATTCAACTATTATAGTTATATTTAACTACTATGGTTTAATATGACAGTAATAGATTCACAATTTTTGTTCTGTTTTTCAGGAAAAAATGGTATCGCGCATCCCAGTACACCGCCAAATTGCACTCTTAGCAACATTACGTCAAATTTTCAGTCCCCCGATAAAATGTGTTTTGCAACCTTTTGCGCTGGCTTGTTTGTGTTAATAATGAGACATGGTTGAATTTCTAAATGACATTAAAATGGCCACTCAATCGCTCTTTCATAACTCAATTTATACCAATTGATTGTTAGTTGACTTACTTACCATCTGCCATCGTGACTATTTTTTATGAACGGAGTCGAGACATGGTATTTCGTCACATAAACAAACATGGTACCGATTTAGTATGACACAGATTTAATTTTTTTTTTTTAATATAATGTTGGGTTATGCCTCTTGCACCGAATTCACAAAACGACGATATTCATATTTGCATATTTTAGTTGAATATAACTATAATAGTTGAATTCCGGATGTGTCTGACCTGTTATAGACACGCCGTAATTCGTTACAGCTTCACCCATTGAACTGATTGTGTAAGAATGTATAAACTGTGGTCCAGAACACCCATTCGTCATCTCAGGTATAGGCTTCATAAGCCCCCCGTTTTGCTGAACCGTCGAATGACTTGGTTTAGTTGCCAGTTTAGTTGAGATTCCGTTGAATACGTAACATGTGCCTCACGTAAGTGGCTGTGGAGTAAATCCATGTACATGTATATATATTTGGAAAGCTTCGTACACATAATGGGTTTCCTCCGTGCATACGGTAAGATTAGATGAAGGCTCTGAAGATGACAACATGAAACCATAACGGTGTATTTTCTTAACAACACTAGTTTGCTCCACCAGTATCATAGAAATTCAACGGGACCAACCTGCATCATAGCAAATTAGTAGATTGATTGATTGATTGATTGATTTGGGGTTTATTGTCGCTTTAGCAACTAAGGCCATATCACGACATTGCCAATTTTAGTGGTGGAGGAAATCCGCACACTTGCGACTAATCTAACAGTGATTTCAATGCCTGATAAACTCGTCAACCATGTGTGGCAAACCACCGGCCATCGGCGAGTAACTGGCAACTCCACCAGATAACGATTTCGAGTTACAAAGTCCACGATCGAAACATGTGGATTTGAACCCTTATCGCCAGCGCTGGAGGGCGAAACGGCTTGGAGTGGTACCCCTAACCGATTGAGCCACCGAGGCCCCACATTAGTAGAACCAATTGACCAAGTGCGATTACCACGAGAGTGACTCTTCAGTTTTATAGAAAGTTCACATTTTCACCTTCTTAACCTTATATATATATCCCTTTCATGACGGGACCTTCCTGAAACTGCTGTGCCAATACATTCTCTTATATATGCGAGTCGACTATATGTCGCCTCTCATATATAAGAGAATGCATTGGCCTAACAAATTTTATATTATTTTTTATAATTGTTAAAGAATGTAAGAAATAATGATAAAAAATGATAAAAATTGTTAAAGAATATAAGAAAAAATGATAGAAATTGATAAAGAATGTAAGAAAAAATTATAAAAATGATAAATTGTTAAAAAATATTTTTTTTTAAATGGTAAAAATTGTTATAGAATGTAAGAAAAAATTATAAGAATTAAAAAGAAATGGTAAAAAATTATAAAAATTGTCAAAGAATGTAAGAACAAATTAAAAAAAATTGTTAGGCCAATGTATTCTCTTATATATGTGAGGCGACCTATGGTCGACTCACATATACAAGAGAATGCTTTAGCACGTGATCTTTAATGTTGCTCCAGCGCAGCTCCCGGCATGAAAGGTTTAAATACTGATTTGCAGAATGTGGCGATGGTGAGTTCAAGTGTCCAGAGGGTTGTATTGACAACGCACGGAAGTGTGATGGGACGTACGATTGTTCAGACGAAGCGGATGAATTTTACTGCCGTAAGTATACCTTGTTTTATCTTAGTGTTTTAACCCTCTCTATACTAAATACTCATTGACGAGTAGTTATATCCCTTAGGAAATAGCATATCTAAACATTTCCCACCAATGAATATGAATTCTCCTGCACATATTATCATTTCGTCAGGCTGCCGTCCACTCATGAATATATCCTTAACATCCCTCCAAATGAATAATAAACCATTCCAATGTATACTTTTATAACTGAGTAGGAGAATCCATTTAGTTTAGAAAGGGTTAACCTAAAGATGCCCCGAGACGAAATTGCAAACTCCATGCAGCGCCCTCTCCGTTATAAGAATGGTACTTTGCGGACCGATACATCTATTTTAACGTATCGTCGGAACTATATTTAGTCACCTATTGTCTTATTTTGACCACCACTAGTTTGCAATAATGGTAAGTTTGTCGGTATATTGATAAGAACAATATGAACTGTGCCAGACATAATTTTAATCATATAACATCAGAACTAAGATCATGTCAGAAATCCTTACCAAATGTCCTTGTGTCAGTGGTATCTCAGCGGAGCGATGGGAGATAACTCTGACTGGAGTTTGAAATTGTTCAACGTTGAAAACAACTACAAAAATCATAAGTGAGAACGCTCTTTAGTGTCTGTCGTTTTGGGGAAACGAATGCATGGACGCTCTTTATCTGAGACGATCAGTGCAATTTGCTCGCCTGAAATTAGAAAATGTTAAAGGTACTCAACCCGATAAAACTCCTCTCAATTACTATTTCAATGGCTTCGGGGGGTCAAAAATATTTGATTCGAGTCGAGGAAGTCACCCATCAAAGCTCAGATTTGTTAGATATCGATTTTAGAAATCTATTATTTTTCATTATCGGGAATACTATCTGGCCCAGAACTCAGTCAAAATTGCGTTAAAATTACCACTTGATTTTAGAGTTATTCATCCTTGTCTGTTTGAATAGTTTGAGGTACACATCCAGAGCAGATTACGGCAGTTATTGGTACTCATCTCGAGAACATAACAAATTTGAAAAATCAATATCTAATAACTCTGAGCTTTGTTTGATGGGTTCCTCGACTCGAATCAAATATTTTTTACCCCCAAAGCCAAAGAAATAGTAATATAGGACCCTCTGATCGGATTGTTGTTGTTGGAATCTGTTGAGATGGGGACCCTCTTTACGGGTTGAGTACCTTTAAAAGGGTACTTACACTAAATCCGGCCATTTATGGGACCATCTCCTTTTATACTCAACAGAATATATACAACAAATGAATTAATTTGAGTTATGGATTAATGCAAAATACACTCATGTGCTTTATGAACGGTGCAAACAACATGATAATTATAATGAAAATGAATTTATGACTCCAGCCATTAATTAATTTTCATTATAATTACCATGTTGTTTGCGTCGTTCATAGAGAACGCGAGTGTATTTTGCACTAATCCATGGCTCCAATTCATTCATTTGTTGCATATATTCTGTTGAGTATAAAAGGAGATGGTCCCATAAATGGCCGGATTTAGTATACAGTACCTCTTTAAAACTTCATATTTTGAATCCCGATTATCTGACCACCAGAACCTTCTATTAACCCTTTCATGACTGGAGCTTCTTGAAATTTTGCGAAAACCCTGTGTCAATGCATTCTCTTATATATGCGAGTCTCCCATGGGAGCCTCGCATATAGATAAGACAATACATTGGCCTAACAATATGTCACTTGACCTTGTAAGCCAGTGTATTCTCTTATATATGCGAGGCTCTCTGTTGGGGACTCGGATATTTAAGAGCTAGAATTCACTGGCACTTGCTCTTTAAAGCTGCACCAGCGCAGCTCCCATCGCGAAAAGGTTAATGGTGCTGAATTGGTCATCGATTGTCCCATGCGTTTGGGTAAAATATCACCCAGATTTACCCAAAAAATAGACAAACACTGAAAGCTGAAACTGGTAGAAAACAAAAACAAACAAACAAAAGACACCAGGGTTTAATCGTTATATTTCAATAGATCTCTCTTATACCATGACTGATTGAACAAAACGATAAACATTAAAATCACACCAACCAGACGAGACTTGTTTCAATCGTGCATGTTTCTTTGGTACCAGTTTCAGCGAAGAATCTGGACGATTGTGTGCCTGTTTTGAGAACATAAACCATGGGATAACAATATTTTTTGCAGTATTATGCGCATGTGCATGATGTGTACGGGTTACAAACAACTACTTATTTTCCATAGTCGACAGTGTTAACTATAAGTACCGCTGTCGATGGGTTAAGCTTATTTGAACAGCAAGTAGTCAATTTTCCCTATATATAGAACGTCACAAACTCTACGCTATCGTTGCGATAAATCACTGCCACAATGAGTGTACTTTGCAGAAGATAAATCTATTTTTACATATCGTCGCGGAACTGTATTTACTACTATTTAGTCACCTATTATCTTGCTTTGACCAGGGGGGGGGGGGGGTGAAATAAAATTTTCCGGCACGTATGCCGGGGTGGGTGGGAGGTCAAAGCCACCAACAAGCAATTTTTTCCGCAACTAAAACAAAATCCCTGCTTGTTTTTTTAGTGTTTTTGGCAATGAGTTGGGCTTCAAAACCACTTTGAATGAGAGAAATAATGTAATTCTAACTGGTAAACTGACTGCAGGCAGTTATCGTGTTGTATTTTGTTGCAAATTTTGAAATCCAAGATGGCCGCTGGCAGCCATGTTTTTTTGGCCGAATGACCTCAAAATGACTCATTCCTATTTACATGTCCATGTTAACATTCATGATAAATAGTATGCACAGAAATTCATATACAGCTGTTTACAGTGAATTTCCCCCCGCAAATCTCTGTTTTAGTGTTAAAAGGGGGGTGGGTGTCAAAAAATGGTCGGAAAAAACTGCCGAAAACGGAAACAAATTTGGCGGTGGGGGGGGGGGGGGGGTGGGTGACTACAAAAAATGATCGAAAGGGAAAAAATGCCATACGTGCCTGAATTTTTTTTCCGACCCCCCCCCCCCCCCCTGTTTTGACCACAAAATTTTGTTTTAAGTTTACATGGTAATTCTTTCGGTATTGATAAGAACAATATGATCTGAGCCAGACATAGACAATTTTAATCCTAAAACATAAGAACTAAAAACCCGTAATAATTCCTTACCAATTAATGTCATTATGGCAGTGGTATCTCAGCGGAGCGATGGGAGATAACTCTGCCTGGAGTTTGAGAACGTCATCGGAAACACCAGTCACAATCGGCAAACCTCGGTGATTTCCGTAGCAAATGACATGATCTATTTCGCAAGAACGATAATCCGAGAAGTTGCGATTGACACCAGTCAGTGATAACGCGCCCTTTTGTGTATTTTTTTCCAAACGATAATCTTGCATATCCACAACTACCCCATTTACTGCACACAAATTAGCATAATAAAAATACACGTTGGGGGGGGGGGGGGGTCTGACGAAAAATTCCGTTCATGAAAAACTTTAGGTGTAAATTAGCAAAGTCATCTAAGACTTGCAGGCATACGCTGACAAATATATCAGATGCACGGTTAACCCTTTACCCAACAGAAGGGCCCTGTGCCAATGCATTCTCTTATATATGCGAGTCGACCATAGGTCGCCTCGCATATATAAGAGAATGCATTGGCTTAACACATTAAAAATTATAAAATTGTTAAAGAATGTAAGAAAAAATGGTAAAAAGTGTTAAAAAAAGATTTTTTTTTAGGCCAACGCATTCTCTTATATATGCGAGGCGACCTATGGTCGACTCGCATATATAAGAGAATGCATTGGCACAGGGCATAACTGTAACTATCACAATGTGGTCAAGGAGCCGGTTCCAATGATATCCATATGTGTATGGTTATATTGAGACAGACCGAAGATATTTTAGGCTGTTGAAGCTTTATTTGGCCGGTTTTGGCCGGTTTGTTGGGTAAAGGGTTAACAGGGTCATAAGTTTACAGCTGCATCAAATAGTCTATCACTGCAGTGATCATTGAGAGATTTTGTATAAATTAATCAGCAAAAGGGTGATGCATAAATATTCCAATTGTCGGCAGACAAACGTTGTGAGTTATTTCATTTAAAACAGCATCTATAACTTTAAAAAATATGTAAAAAGGGGGGTGGATCCCCTGGAGGGAAAACACATTTGCACGTTGGGGGATGGTGGGTCCCCGGTTGGGTGGATCTTTTTTCACCCCTGTGTACGGATTTTTTTTTTGCAGAGTCCCCTCCCCTGCACCCCTTCCATGACTTCGGGACCCCACCAGACTCTTTCTGGTCATCTAAGCTAATATAATCGCCACATTTACGTAGGCTTATATCATGCCATGAATATCCACTCTGTCTAACGCCCGTAGAGATTATAATCAACCAGTAAAAAACCTGCAGGGAATATATTTCTAGTTATTACCTGTTCCTTGATAATATACTTCACTGTAGGTGAAGGCCCCAACTCGAAATTGCATGCTTTTTTGTTACTTTTGTGAGCCGATATATCGCAATAAACAAAGAATTAAATTACCCAGGAGAAATTCCATAATTGTAAACGACGCAGAGCAAAATCGCTCACAAAGTCACTTAAATCGTAAAATTTTGAGTTGGGACATTCACACACAGTGAAGTGTATTATTAAGGAAACAGGTGCATGATAACTAAGAAATATATTCCCTGCGTTATTTTCGACTTTATAATGTTTGTTCCCTGTCAAAACTTAAAAAAGTTCCCAAGTTTGTACTGGAGGAATATGATCTTTACGGGCGTTAGCCAGAGTCAGGGTCCCGAAATTTACTTTTGCCAAATGAAAATAATTCTTGCCAAATTATGAGTTGCCAAATTCTATCAGTTTCTTCAACATTGTTTCTTTTATTTTGACTATTTCGACAATCCAACCAAACCAATAACATAACAATGCAATTGTAGAAGGGGTTCCTCATCAGAAATGTACGTCGAAACAAAGAGGATTAGCTATGTAAACACCACAACCATACATACTTGCAACCCCCCCACCCGTCGATACTAATGATATCAGATTAATTGCATCTTGATAGAGGTGATAACTTTTCATAACCTTATACATATGTAAATCACCACTAATACCATTAATAATGAAAGAGTTTCCTGAAATGAATGGTATTGATTGACAAATATTAATAAACTTTCTTGAGGAATCAAAAGTGACTTGCCAAAATTTTTGGCAAATGTGAATTATTTTTGCCATTGAAAAAATTGGCAAGTGGCACCGCGAACGTTGGCCATAGTATAGAGATTCGTGGCATGATCTAACATAGGCTATGATTTTCTGTTCCCGCTCAGGGAATTTTCCTTCAAATATAATCAACCAATCAGCAGCCATAATTTGTGTGTATGCTCGAGAAAAGAAGAAGCGTAACTACATATAATTAGTTGCTTGTAACCTACGTATACATATTTGTGAGGTTCGAATTTGAATGTAACTTCGGGTCAGAGAGTATAAATCATCTCCCATATATCATATCGGACGCAAACATGGCATTGATGGAAAACATCATAATTTTAACTCGGTTATTTTCAGCCTGCAACCAGTATAAAGAACTGTCATCCGATGGCAGAAATACTTTGGCAGATGGCACAGATTTATGTGACAGTAACATGGAAACCGACTGGTATAGATTTATTCACCCTGGTTATGCGCCAGCAACTATGGTTGAAGGATGTTTGAAGGTAACAACTTAAAAAAAATATTGTCAATGGACCTTAATTAAAAAAAAATCCACAACTGTCAATCAAATAATTATTTGCAGATATAAAAATATTGTCTACCATTCAGCGACTTCACCAAATGCGCACTTAATTTTCGAATGCCCAGATCACATTATACACAACATATCCCATAGTATATAGCATTTGGATTCGGAACCGACAATATGTTTATTCCATCAGAATACGGAACAGTTGTGGCGTAAAACTCCATGCAGCGCCCTCTATGTTATCACTGCGATATTATAGCTCACTGCCGGAAGAATGGCAGTTTGCGGACCGATACATCTATTTTTACGTATCATCGGAACTATATTTAGTCACCTATTATCTTATTTTTACCACAACAAATTATCAATAATGGCCATTCTTTTGGTATTGATAAGAACAATATGAACTGAGCCAGACATAGGCAATGTTATTCCTAAAACATAAGAACTAAGAGCATGTGATAAATCCTTACCACATGTCCTTGTGTCAGTGGTATCTCAGCGGAGCGATCATGCAAGATAACTCTGCCTAGAGTTTGCTGTGGCGTAGGATTGTCCATCAAGTGGTAGAGATTCTCGAATTCAACCCAAATATTACCCCGTTATTAACCCAAGAATGCATCGTAATTCAGAACTAAGAGATAGATTTATTCTCCTTCCATTGAGAATAAATAAACTGGCAGTACAGACAGATAGAAATTTGGCACAGAACACACATCGGTGCCTTGACAAAAACATGTTCACAGTTTATTCGACCGGATAAGTTGATAATACAATGTTTTGGAACTTCCTATTTTCATCTTTCAAATGGTATATAATATGGAAAATGTTTTATCACATAATTTGGCCATAAAAGCAGTTTCATAATTATCGGTAATAGACACGTTTAATATCAGCGCGTGCGATGACGTCCCGGCGTTCTTCAAATAACTTGCGATCGCTGTAGTTTATGATTGTTGTTTTCGATGAATATTTCGCGTTGCTTCGGGTTTATTTGATCATGTGATAAAAGGTATCTCACACTCGTCCTATTTTATACGTAATTTATCAGCCTCGTCCTCTAAATTCTATTTGAGCCTCGGTAAACCTCGGCTCAAATCGAATTTAGTGAACTCGGTTGATAAATTCCGTATAAAATAGAAACTCATGTGAGATCCTCTATGTATATAATGTAATCTGGTGATTCAAACATTAAGTGGGCCTTTAAACAATATTAGTTCACTCTAATATTGATATATGCTCATACTTTAATATTGATATATGCTCATACTTTAATATTGATATATGCTCATACTTTAATATTGATATATGCTCATACTTTAATATTGATATATGCTCATACTTTAATATTGATATATGCTCATACTTTAATATTGATATATGCTCATACTTTAATATTGATATATGCTCATACTTTAATATTGATATATGCTCATACTTTAATATTGATATATGCTCATACTTTAATATTGATATATGCTCATACTTTAATATTGATATATGCTCATACTTTAATATTGATATATGCTCATACTTTAATATTGATATATGCTCATACTTTAATATTGATATATGCTCATACTTTAATATTGATATATGCTCATACTTTAATATTGATATATGCTCATACTTTAATATTGATATATGATCATACTTTAATATTGATATATGCTCATACTTTAATATTGATATATGCTCATACTTTAATATTGATATATGCTCATACTTTAATATTGATATATGCTCATACTTTAATATTGATATATGCTCATACTTTAATATTGATATATGCTCATACTTTAATATTGATATATGCTCATACTTTAATATTGATATATGCTCATACTTTAATATTGATATATGCTCATACTTTAATATTGATATATGCTCATACTTTAATATTGATATATGCTCATACTTTAATATTGATATATGCTCATACTTTAATATTGATATATGCTCATACTTTAATATTGATATATGCTCATACTTTAATATTGATATATGCTCATACTTTAATATTGATATATGCTCATACTTTAATATTGATATATGCTCATACTTTAATATTGATATATGCTCATACTTTAATATTGATATATGCTCATACTTTAATATTTATATATGCTCATACTTTAATATTGATATATGCTCATACTTTAATATTTATATATGCTCATACTTTAATATTGATATATGCTCATACTTTAATATTTATATATGCTCATACTTTAATATTGATATATGCTCATACTTTAATATTGATATATGCTCATACTTTAATATTGATATATGCTCATACTTTAATATTGATATATGCTCATACTTTAATATTGATATATGCTCATACTTTAATATTGATATATGCTCATACTTTAATATTGATATATGCTCATACTTTAATATTGATATATGCTCATACTTTAATATTGATATATGCTCATACTTTAATATTGATACATGCTCATACTTTAATATTGATACATGCTCATACTTTAATATTGATATATGCTCATACTTTAATATTGATATATGCTCATACTTTAATATTGATATATGCTCATACTTTAATATTGATACATGCTCATACTTTAATATTGATATATGCTCATACTTTAATATTGATATATGCTCATACTTTAATATTGATATATGCTCATACTTTAATATTGATATATGCTCATACTTTCAGTGTTAATATTGATATATGCTCATACTTTCAGTGTTAAATTGCCTATTTTCAGATAAGTTTTCGTTGTCAATTCAAAATGCATTGAAATTTCGATTTGTGCAATGATGTTGTGAATTCATCCATCATGATCATAACACTGTTTGTTTTAGTTTTCGTGACAATTTCGTGACAATTTTCACAATTATTGACGCAAACAAGGTACGTTATCGAGCACATAAAGGCAGGCTCTGTATTTTGTGCCAGTAAATCCACATCCCAAATTTCATTCCAGTCAGTTGAGACTATCTAAAGTTATCGGCCGATTCAAAATATATTCATGCTATCGGCCAAACTCCATACAGCGCCCTCTACGCTATCGCTGCGATATATCACTGCCACAATGAGTGTACTTTGCAGACGATAAATCTATTTTATATATCGTCGCGGAACTGTATTTACTACTATTTAGTCACCTATTATCTTGTTTTGACCACCAAATTTTTTTTTAAGTTTGCAATAATGGTAATTCTTTCGGTATTGATAAGAACAATATGAACTGAGCCAGACATAGACAATTTTAATCCTAAAACATAAGAACTAAAAACACGTAAGAATTCCTTACCAATTAATGTCATTATGGCAATGGTATCTCAGCGGAGCGATGGGAGATAACTCTGCCTGGAGTTTGGCTATCGGCAAGTTTTTGCAGAGTATAGACCTATCTATACTCTATATAAATGAGAGTGTCACATCCCTCTCAACTGGAATCCGGCTTTAAACTGATCCAGTTTAAATACGTGTATATATGCTGAATATAAGACTATTTTGAAAAACAATTACAATGTGCCCAGTAAATTAGAGACCCACTTAATTTTCGAACCCCCAGATCACATATAAAATATATGTGACCCGCCATATCAAATCCAGTCGTAAGTCGGGATTTTTTTACCCTGTGCCAATGCATCCTCTTATATATGCGAGTCGACCATATGTCGCCTCGCATATATAAGAGAATGCATTGGCCTAACAATTTTTTACAATTTTAATAATTTTTTCTTGTATTCTTTAACAATTTTATAATTTCACCCATACAGAGCCCCAGACAAACATGAGCAGACGACACTCTTCTATATGCTTCTACATATGTGTGGGGCTCCCTGCAGGGTAATGGATGTTTTTTATTTTATGTCCTAACATTTTTAAGAAACATTTATTTAAAAAAAATGATAAAAAATTGTTAGGCCAATGCATTCTCTTATATATAAGAGAATGCGTTGGCACAGGGTAAAAAAATCCCGACATACGACTGGATTTGATATGGCGGGTCACATATGCCATATTATATACCATTTGAAAGAGGAACCTCCAAACATTTTATGTTCAACTTATTCGATGTAATAAACTGTGAACATGTTGTTTTTGTCGAGAAAACGAGTTCTGTGCTGAAGTTTCTACACAAAGTCTATTATTTTCAATGGAAGAGAAATAACTCTATATATTTAGATATAGTGTTATTCCCATTCCATTGAAAATAAACTTTTGTTTGAATACTGTTGCATTTTGGGAGTCATAACGTGGGAAATGATTTTATGATTTCAGCTATTTTCTATTACTCTGTGGGTACATTCTGAGACACAGACGTTCCAAATGGTGATGAATTATAGTATTTTAATCATATTTTATGGCATAGACTGTTATTAAAACCGAATATCAAGGCACTATAAAAAATTATCGGCAACTCGAAAATTAAGTGGGTCTTTAAACCATGCACAGGCCCCTGAGGAAAATTACTAAAAGACCAATATAGACTATACCAGTAGTCTATATTGGTATTTTTAGTAATTTCCTCCAGGGGCTGTGGCATCAACTGGAATGATTTCCTCGGAATTGTAATTCACAGTATAGGTCTATATGTTAGCATTCATGTGACACGAATTTCAAGGGTAAAAGTTAGAAAACACGTATTCTTATAAATTAATGCCTGATATGGTAACAATAATGAGACTTTGTCTGATCTGTGCAACATAACAACGGGAACATTATTATGACCTTGGCTAGATCATGCCACGAATTTCTACTCTGGCTAACGGCCGTATAGATCATATTCCACCAGTACAAAACCTGGGAACTTTTTGACCTTATAAAGTCGAAAAATAAAGCGGTGAAAATATTTCTTAGTTATTACCTGTTCCTTGATAATTTACTCCAATGTAGGTGAAGGTTCTAACTCGAAATTGCACGATTTAAGTGACTTTGTGAGATATTTTGCTTTGAGTCGCTTACAATTTTGGAATTTCTCCTGGGTAATTAATTCAATGTTTCATAGAGCCAAGACAATAAGCTGTTTGATGATTGGATCGATATTTTCAACCGCGCAATTGCATTAAAATCCATTTTTTTTGGGGGTCTACTCTTAATAATTATTCTGATTCTATATATAATGAAGATGAGGATATGTGAAATTCAAGCTTTTTCGTCGAATAGATGCAAATATACTCTTTATTGAAGCTCTCTTGTAGTTTTTGCCTGTACTTATTCATAACTTTTACCTGGCGCTTAAAATAATCTGAGATGTTACACTATAGTATCAAGGCTATTTAATGGCGAACGCGCATTTTATGTCGTTACCATGCATATCCAAGAACCAGTTTAATGGCTCTGACTTAGTGTTATGGAAACATGAACAGATGACAACAAGAAAATATGTCACATGACGACGACCCAGAAACGGACTGCTGTGTTTTAACAGTAATTTTAGCTATATTTGACAAATTTTGGGTTATTTTCGGTTTCTGTTATACAGCTATATACGGGTTCCTGGATTTCAACAATACTCCCAACAATAAAGCAGCTAATACCGTGAACGAAAATAACACTCAAAACCTATGGGTTGCCCGTTTAGATTTTTCACAAATGCCACAAGTTCACCATACCCCAAGGATTTATACAAAAATAGGAATGGAATTTTGAAAGATTTTCATATAGACTCAAGACAACACCAATCTTGATGGCATGGCATATACCACGTCATTGATTTCAGGAAATCTGTTTGAAAACTTCTATAGAGACAGATTATTGCTCTAAACAATCAACTATATTAACCCTTTACCCAACAAAACGGCCCTGTGCCAATGCATTATCTTAAATATGCGAGTCGACCATAGGTCGCCTCGCATATATAAGAGAATGCATTGGCTTAACACATATTAAAAATGATAAAATTGTCAAAGAATGTAGAAAAATATTATAAAAATTGTTAAAAAATGTAAGAAAAAATTATAAAATTGTTAAAGAATGTAAGAAAAAATGGTAAAAAGTGTTAAAAAATGAATTTTATTTAGGCCAATGCATTCTCTTATATATGCGAGGCGACCTATGGTCGACTCGCATATATCAGAGAATGCATTGGCACAGGGCATAACTGTAACTATCACAATGTGGTCAATGAGCCGGTTCCAATGATATCCATATTTGTATGGTTCTATTGAGACAGACCCAAGATAATTTAGGCTGTTGCAGCTTCATTTGGGCTATTTTTCTGGGCGTTTTGTTGGGTAAAGGGTTAACAGAACTGGTTGCGATAAACATAATCCAACACATATATGTGATGAAATTGGTGTCAACATATACCAATTTCCCTGTATGGTCGATGACCAACAAAGGCATCTTGATAGTGTAACGACACCTTAACCCTTTACCCAACAAACCGGCCAAATAAAGCTGCAACAGCCTAAATTATCTTGGGTCTGTCTCAATAAAACCATACAAATATGGATATCATTGCAACCGGCTCATTGACCACATTGTGATGGTTACAGTTATGCCCTGTGCCAATGCATTCTCTTATATATGCGAGTCGACCATAGGTCGCCTCGCATATATAAGAGAATGCATTGGCCTAAACAAAATCTTTTTCTTAACACTTTTTACCATTTTTTCTTACATTCTTTAACAATTTTATAATTTTTAATGTGTTAAGCCAATGCATTCTCTTATATATGCGAGGCGACCTATGGTCGACTCGCATATATAAGAGAATGCATTGGCACAGGGCCGTTCTGTTGGGTAAAGGGTTATATGGTAAGCCTGATTTTAAGTCCCTAACGAATAGGATAGGATAGGATAATTTATTTACAATATACATGAATTATACAATGGCAGAAATACATAATAAGGCAAAGCAGTATATTGTCGGGGGTAGCCTATAGCCCTATCGGGCTGTCTTCCTGCTACCCCCAGTCCAGAACATTGCGTGTACCATCGGAACCATTATTATACCCATTTTTTTTAAAGTGCGGTGTACTGTTTTGTACCTGTCCGTCCGTGTGACGAGCCGTGCGTCCAACCGTCCGTCCGATGTCTGTTCATGTCATAATTTGAACAGTATAGTGTTCAGATCTCAATGAAATTAGGTTTGGATGTTCACTACTATGAGGAAATTCAATGGAGGGTTCAGTCGTTTTGTTCGGACTTTCCACTCTAGAGTTATTCATCTGTGCTTATCTGGAAATGTTGGCTTTTTGGTCTGTCCAATGTCTGTTCAGACCATACCTTGAAACAGTAGTGCTCGGATCACAATGAAAATTTGGTATGGCTGTTCACTGCTATGAGGACAACCAATATAGACGGTTCAATCGTTTTGTTCGGGTTTTCCCATTATAGAGTTGTTCATCTTTGTTTTTATGGAAATGTTAGCTTTTTGATCCGTCCGATATCTCTTCGGGCCATAACTTGAACAGTAATCTCGGGTCTCAATGAAATTCGGTATGGATGTTCACACTATATGAGGACATTCAATGGCGTGTTCAATCATTTTGTTTACGTTTTTCGTTCTTTTGTTCTTCATCTTTGTTCATCTAAAAATGCTGATGTTTTGGTCCATCTGTCTGAGTATATTAATCGTAGGTTATAGGTATGCCTATGTCTATGAGGTATGCCACAAGGGTGTATGTACCGAACGACAGCCCATCTCTTGTCCGAACTGAGCACGGATGTTGAGTGATCGTCTGAACGATAAAACAAGTAACTTCGCCTGGTTTCCGTGACCTCCACATTTTCGTCGTCGACATTTAATATATATATAGAGAGGTTAAGCAAAATCACACTTCGCAATTTGCAGTTACAAATGTGTTGGCTTACTGTGGCCTATCATTCACCAGGTGTGGAAACTTGTTCACTATAGGGAAGGCAGGCAAATGATAGTTTTTGTCCGTCGGCATGAGTATCTCAGACATCATTTATCATATCTGAATTAAATTTGGTGTGGAGATTTATCAGCAGGAATACTTCAAATGCAACCAATGACACTGTTCGCCTTTCCGTTCCAGAATTAACCTTCTTTGTTTTTCTGGAAATAACGTGTTTTTATGTGTACCCATACCGTAGTATGGTACACATAGTGTCGACGTCCGGATTGACCACTCGTCGTTCGTTCGTTCGTTCATCCGTCCGTCTGTCATCTGTCTGTCGGGACATCCGTCTGTTTGTAGACACTTTACGCATGATAACTCAAACATTTTTATCCGATCGAGTTCGAATATGGGTCCGATCATATTTTTTACGGAGTTATTGCCCTTTTTGGACTTATAATTCACGCATGCTGCGATAACTCAAAAACAAAATTATCTGATCGAAACCAAATTTGGTATGTGAATTTATCAGTCCAAAATACAGATCGAGTTCGAATATGGGTTTGATCCGACATTTTTTTTAACGGAATTATGGCTCTATTTCGAAAAAAATAAATAATTATCATTGAATGTTATGGATTTTAGCGTCCAAGCTGAACATAGCTAATCACTATCGCCAAGGTATGGGTTAAACATCTGCCGATCGTGATCGGCCTCTCGTTTATATTTTTTGTTTCGTCCTATATATACACCCATGTTTCCGGGCCTCAAAATATGGTGCTGGACATTTGCGGAATAAAGCTACCAGAGGGCGAATTTAGTTACGCTACCCATCAAAGCAGCCTAGCGACACCAAATTCAACCATGGGACCTCATTCCGAATGGCCTCATCTGCTATGGTAGACCTATATATAGACACAGATTTAAGTTTCCAGATGGTGAAGAATTTAGATGGTGGTGTGCACCCACTGGGCACGTCGATTATGTATTGTGTCTGGGGATATAGAGATACTAAACTAAATAAGAAAAAGAAACGTTCTTAAGAAGTTTCTTAAAGGAACTAAAAAAACATGTTAATTTGATAATAAAAATAGTCTCCAGAGAAGATGAGGCATAAGCAGAATGAGGTCCCCTTAGGGTGATTTTATTGATGCTAGTCCGCTGTGCTGTGTAGCTTCACTAAATTTAACAATTTTATAATTTTTAATGTGTTAAGCCAATGCATTCTCTTATATATGCGAGGCGACCTGTGGTCGACTCGCATATATAAGAGAATGCATTGGCACAGGGTCGTTCTGTTGGGTAAAGGGTTAAATGGTAAGCCTGATTTTAAGTCCCTGACGAATAGGATAGGATAGGATAATTTATTTACAATATACATGAATTATACAATGGCAGAAATACATAATAAGGTAAAGCAGTATATTGTCGGGGGTAGCCTATAGCCCTATCGGGCTGTCTTCCTGCTACCCCCAGTCACGAACATTGCGTGTACCATCGGAACCATTATTATACCCATTTTTTTTAAAGTGCGGTGTACTGTTTTGCACCTGTCCGTCCGTGTGACGAGCCGTGCGTCCAACCGTCCGTCCGATGTCTGTTCATGTCATAATTTGAACAGTATAGTGTTCAGATCTCAATGAAATTAGGTTTGGATGTTCACTACTATGAGGAAATTCAATGGAGGGTTCAGTCGTTTTGTTCGGACTTTCCACTCTAGAGTTATTCATCTGTGCTTATCTGGAAATGTTGGCTTTTTGGTCCGTCCAATGTCTGTTCAGGCCATACCTTGAAACAGTAGTGCTCGGATCACAATGAAAATTTGGTATGGCTGTTCACTGCTATGAGGACACCCAATATAGACGGTTAAATTCAATCGTTTTGTTCGGGTTTTCCCATTATAGAGTTGTTCATCTTTGTTTATATGGAAATGTTAGCTTTTTGATCCGTCCGATATCTCTTCGGACCATAACTTGAACAGTAATCTCGGGCCTCAATGAAATTCGGTATGGATGTTCACACTATATGAGGACATTCAATGGCGTGTTCAATCATTTTGTTTAGGTTTTTCGTTCTTTTGTTCTTCATCTTTGTTCATCTAAAAATGCTGATGTTTTGGTCCATCTGTCTGAGTATATTAATCGTAGGTTATAGTTATGCCTCTGCCTATGAGGTATGTCACAAGGGTGTATGTACCGAACGACAGCCCATCTCTTGTCCGAACTGAGCACGGATGTTGAGTGATCGTCTGAACGATAAAATAAGTAACTTCGCCTGGTTTCCGTGACCTCCACATTTTCGTCGTCGACATTTAATATATATATAGAGAGGTTTAGCAAAATCACACTTCGCAATTTGCAGTTACAAATGTGTTGGCTTACTGTGGCCTATCATTCACCACAGACATGACAATTGGAACTTATTCGCTATTCCTTATTCCTTATTTTCAAAAATATCCTTTTCGACCGATTTGACGGCATGGTTGGGTGGCCCGCCCCAAATACCGCCTAGAAACACCCCGACCGCCCACCCATCACCCCCGGGGGGTGCCACCCCGAGGGGGTGAAAATGGGGTATGGACCATTTTCGAGAACGGTAAGGATTTCGACCGATTTGACGGCATGAGTGGGTGGCCCGCCCCAAATACCACCTAGAAACACCCCCACCCCCCACACATCACCCCCGGAGGGTGCCACCCCGAGGGGGTGAAAATGGGGTATGGACCATTTTCGAGAACGGTAAGGATTTCGACCGATTTGACGGCATGGGTGGGTGGCCCGCCCCAAATACAAGAACACCCCCATGTTTCTAGGTGGTATTTGGGGCGGGCCACCCACCCATGCCGTCAAATCGGTCGAAATCCTTACCGTTCTCGAAAATGGTCCATACCCCATTTTCACCCCCTCGGTGTGGCACCCTCCGGGGGTGATGGGTGGGGTGGGGGTGTTTCTAGGTGGTATTTGGGGCGGGCCACCCACCTATGCCGTCAAATCGGTCGAAATCCTTACCGTTCTCGAAAATGGTCCATACCCCATTTTCACCCCCTCGGGGTGGCACCCTCCGGTGGTGATGGGTGGGGGGTGGGGGTGTTTCTAGGTGGTATTTGGGGCGGGCCACCCACCCATGCCGTCAAATCGGTCGAAATCCTTTCCGTTCTCGAAAATGGTCCATACCCCATTTTCACCCCTCGGGGTGGCACCCTCCGGGGGTGATGGGTGGGGGGTGGGGGTGTTTCTAGGTGGTATTTGGGGCGGGCGGGCCACCCACCCATGCCGTCAAATCGGTCGAAATCCTTACCGTTCTCGAAAATGGTCCATACCCCATTTTCACCCCCTCGGGGTGGCACCCTCCGGGGGTGATGGGTGGGGGTGGGGGTGTTTCTAGGTGGTATTTGGGGCGGGCCACCCACCCATGCCGTCAAATCGGTCGAAATCCTTACCGTTCTCGAAAATGGTCCATACCCCATTTTCACCCCTTCGGGGTGGCACCCTCCGGGGGTGATGGGTGGGGTGGGGGTGTTTCTATGTAGCATTTGGGGCGGGCCACCCACCCATGCCGTCAAATCGGTCGAAATCCTTACCGTTCTCGAAAATGGTCCATACCCCATTTTCACCCCCTCGGGGTGGCACCCTCCGGGGGTGATGGGTGGGGGTGTTTCTAGGTAGCATTTGGGGCGGGCCACCCACCCATGCCGTCAAATCGGTCGAAATCCTTACCGTTCTCGAAAATGGTCCATACCCCATTTTCACCCCCTCGGGGTGGCACCCTCCGGGGGTGATGTGTGGGGGTGGGGGTGTTTCTAGGTGGTATATGGGGCGGGCCACCCACCCATGCCGTCAAATCGGTCGAAATCCTTACCGTTCTCGAAAATGGTCCATACCCCATTTTCACCCCCCTCGGGGTGGCACCCCCCGGGGGTGATGGGTGGGGGGTCGGGGTGTTTCTAGGCGGTATTTGGGGCGGGCCACCCAACCATGCCGTCAAATCGGTCGAAAAGGACATTTTTGAAAATAAGGAATAAGGAATAGGGAATAAGTTCCAATTGTCATGTCTGTTCATTCACCAGGTGTGGAAACTTGTTCACTATAGGGAAGGCAGGCAAATGATAGTTTTTGTCCGTCGGCATGAGTATCTCAGCCATCATTTATCGTATCTGAATTAAATTTGGTGTGAAGATTTGTCAGCAGGAATACGTCAAAAAGCATCCAATGACACTGTTCGCCTTTCCGTTCCAGAATTAACCTTCTTTGTTTTTCTGGAAATAACGTGTTTTTATGTGTACCCATACCATAGTATGGTACACATAGTGTCGACGTCCGAATTGACCACTCGTCGTTCGTTCGTTCATCCGTCCGTCCGTCTGTCTTCTGTCTGTCGGGACGTCCGTCTGTTCGTAGACACTTTACGCATGGTGCGATAACTCAAACATTTTTTATCCGATCGAGTTCGAATATGGGTTCGATCCGATTTTTTACGTAGTTATGGCCCTTTTTGGACTTATAATTCACGCATGCTGCGATAACTCAAAAACAAAATTATCTGATCGAAACCAAATTTGGTATGTGAGTTTATTAGTACAAAATACAGATCGAGTTCGAATATGGGTTTGATCCGACTTTTTTTTAACGGAATTATGGCTCTATTTCGAAAGAAAAAAAGAGAAGAATTTTTTAATCTTTAAAGATTAACATTGAATGTTATGGATTTTAGCGTCCAAGCTGAACATAGCTAATCACTATCGCCAAGGTATGGGTTAAACATCTGCCGATCGTGATCGGCCTCTCGTTTATATATTTTTTTCGTCCTACCCATGTTTCCGGGCCTCAAAATATGGTGCTGGACATTTGCGGAATAAGGCCACCAGAGGGCGAATTTAGTGACGCTACCCCTCAAAGCAGTCTAGCGACACCAAATTCAACCATGGGACCTCATTCCGAATGGCCTCATCTGCTATGGTAGACCTAGACACAGATTTAAGTTTCCAGATGATGAAGAATTTAGATGGTGGTGTGCACCCACTGGGCACGTCGATTATGTATTGTGTCTGGGGATATAGAGATACTAAACTAAATAAGAAAAAGAAACGTTCTAAAGAAGTTTCTTAAAGGAACTAAAAAAACATGTAAATTTTATAATAAAAATAGTCTCCAGAGAAGATGAGGCATAAGCAGAATGAGGTCCCCTTAGGGTGATTTTATTGATGCTAGTCCGCTGTGCTGTGTAGCTTCACTAAATTCAACCTCTGAGGATCTCATTCTGCAAACGTCCGGCACCATATTTCGAGGCCTGCGTGTTTCAATTTTCCATAGTGAAGGTTTACCAGCACCCGATGTGCAACATCCAAGCCTGCAAATAGCGTGTCTGTCATTTGCAGAAAGAGGTCCCCCAGAGGGTGAATTTAGTGATTCTATTCCATACAGCGGGCTAGCATCACCAAATTCACCCTCTGGGGACCTCATTCTGCTTAGGCCTCATCTTCTGGAAAGCAAATGCAACCAATGACACTGTTCGCCTTTCCGTTCCAGAATTAACCTTCTTTGTTTTTCTGGAAATAACGTGTTTTTATGTGTACCCATACCGTAGTATGGTACACATAGTGTCGACGTCCGGATTGACCACTCGTCGTTCGTTCGTTCGTTCATCCGTCCGTCTGTCATCTGTCTGTCGGGACATCCGTCTGTTTGTAGACACTTTACGCATGATAACTCAAACATTTTTATCCGATCGAGTTCGAATATGGGTCCGATCATATTTTTTACGGAGTTATTGCCCTTTTTGGACTTATAATTCACGCATGCTGCGATAACTCAAAAACAAAATTATCTGATCGAAACCAAATTTGGTATGTGAATTTATCAGTCCAAAATACAGATCGAGTTCGAATATGGGTTTGATCCGACATTTTTTTTAACGGAATTATGGCTCTATTTCGAAAAAAATAAATAATTATCATTGAATGTTATGGATTTTAGCGTCCAAGCTGAACATAGCTAATCACTATCGCCAAGGTATGGGTTAAACATCTGCCGATCGTGATCGGCCTCTCGTTTATATTTTTTGTTTCGTCCTATATATACACCCATGTTTCCGGGCCTCAAAATATGGTGCTGGACATTTGCGGAATAAAGCTACCAGAGGGCGAATTTAGTTACGCTACCCATCAAAGCAGCCTAGCGACACCAAATTCAACCATGGGACCTCATTCCGAATGGCCTCATCTGCTATGGTAGACCTATATATAGACACAGATTTAAGTTTCCAGATGGTGAAGAATTTAGATGGTGGTGTGCACCCACTGGGCACGTCGATTATGTATTGTGTCTGGGGATATAGAGATACTAAACTAAATAAGAAAAAGAAACGTTCTTAAGAAGTTTCTTAAAGGAACTAAAAAAACATGTTAATTTGATAATAAAAATAGTCTCCAGAGAAGATGAGGCATAAGCAGAATGAGGTCCCCTTAGGGTGATTTTATTGATGCTAGTCCGCTGTGCTGTGTAGCTTCACTAAATTTAACAATTTTATAATTTTTAATGTGTTAAGCCAATGCATTCTCTTATATATGCGAGGCGACCTGTGGTCGACTCGCATATATAAGAGAATGCATTGGCACAGGGTCGTTCTGTTGGGTAAAGGGTTAAATGGTAAGCCTGATTTTAAGTCCCTGACGAATAGGATAGGATAGGATAATTTATTTACAATATACATGAATTATACAATGGCAGAAATACATAATAAGGTAAAGCAGTATATTGTCGGGGGTAGCCTATAGCCCTATCGGGCTGTCTTCCTGCTACCCCCAGTCACGAACATTGCGTGTACCATCGGAACCATTATTATACCCATTATTTTTAAAGTGCGGTGTACTGTTTTGCACCTGTCCGTCCGTGTGACGAGCCGTGCGTCCAACCGTCCGTCCGATGTCTGTTCATGTCATAATTTGAACAGTATAGTGTTCAGATCTCAATGAAATTAGGTTTGGATGTTCACTACTATGAGGAAATTCAATGGAGGGTTCAGTCGTTTTGTTCGGACTTTCCACTCTAGAGTTATTCATCTGTGCTTATCTGGAAATGTTGGCTTTTTGGTCCGTCCAATGTCTGTTCAGGCCATACCTTGAAACAGTAGTGCTCGGATCACAATGAAAATTTGGTATGGCTGTTCACTGCTATGAGGACACCCAATATAGACGGTTAAATTCAATCGTTTTGTTCGGGTTTTCCCATTATAGAGTTGTTCATCTTTGTTTATATGGAAATGTTAGCTTTTTGATCCGTCCGATATCTCTTCGGACCATAACTTGAACAGTAATCTCGGGCCTCAATGAAATTCGGTATGGATGTTCACACTATATGAGGACATTCAATGGCGTGTTCAATCATTTTGTTTAGGTTTTTCGTTCTTTTGTTCTTCATCTTTGTTCATCTAAAAATGCTGATGTTTTGGTCCATCTGTCTGAGTATATTAATCGTAGGTTATAGTTATGCCTCTGCCTATGAGGTATGTCACAAGGGTGTATGTACCGAACGACAGCCCATCTCTTGTCCGAACTGAGCACGGATGTTGAGTGATCGTCTGAACGATAAAATAAGTAACTTCGCCTGGTTTCCGTGACCTCCACATTTTCGTCGTCGACATTTAATATATATATAGAGAGGTTTAGCAAAATCACACTTCGCAATTTGCAGTTACAAATGTGTTGGCTTACTGTGGCCTATCATTCACCACAGACATGACAATTGGAACTTATTCGCTATTCCTTATTCCTTATTTTCAAAAATATCCTTTTCGACCGATTTGACGGCATGGTTGGGTGGCCCGCCCCAAATACCGCCTAGAAACACCCCGACCGCCCACCCATCACCCCCGGGGGGTGCCACCCCGAGGGGGTGAAAATGGGGTATGGACCATTTTCGAGAACGGTAAGGATTTCGACCGATTTGACGGCATGAGTGGGTGGCCCGCCCCAAATACCACCTAGAAACACCCCCACCCCCACACATCACCCCCGGAGGGTGCCACCCCGAGGGGGTGAAAATGGGGTATGGACCATTTTCGAGAACGGTAAGGATTTCGACCGATTTGACGGCATGGGTGGGTGGCCCGCCCCAAATACAAGAACACCCCCATGTTTCTAGGTGGTATTTGGGGCGGGCCACCCACCCATGCCGTCAAATCGGTCGAAATCCTTACCGTTCTCGAAAATGGTCCATACCCCATTTTCACCCCCTCGGTGTGGCACCCTCCGGGGGTGATGGGTGGGGTGGGGGTGTTTCTAGGTGGTATTTGGGGCGGGCCACCCACCTATGCCGTCAAATCGGTCGAAATCCTTACCGTTCTCGAAAATGGTCCATACCCCATTTTCACCCCCTCGGGGTGGCACCCTCCGGTGGTGATGGGTGGGGGTGGGGGTGTTTCTAGGTGGTATTTGGGGCGGGCCACCCACCCATGCCGTCAAATCGGTCGAAATCCTTTCCGTTCTCGAAAATGGTCCATACCCCATTTTCACCCCTCGGGGTGGCACCCTCCGGGGGTGATGGGTGGGGGTGGGGGTGGGGGTGTTTCTAGGTGGTATTTGGGGCGGGCGGGCCACCCACCCATGCCGTCAAATCGGTCGAAATCCTTACCGTTCTCGAAAATGGTCCATACCCCATTTTCACCCCCCTCGGGGTGGCACCCTCCGGGGGTGATGGGTGGGGGTGGGGGTGTTTCTAGGTGGTATTTGGGGCGGGCCACCCACCCATGCCGTCAAATCGGTCGAAATCCTTACCGTTCTCGAAAATGGTCCATACCCCATTTTCACCCCTTCGGGGTGGCACCCTCCGGGGGTGATGGGTGGGGTGGGGGTGTTTCTATGTAGCATTTGGGGCGGGCCACCCACCCATGCCGTCAAATCGGTCGAAATCCTTACCGTTCTCGAAAATGGTCCATACCCCATTTTCACCCCCTCGGGGTGGCACCCTCCGGGGGTGATGGGTGGGGGTGTTTCTAGGTAGCATTTGGGGCGGGCCACCCACCCATGCCGTCAAATCGGTCGAAATCCTTACCGTTCTCGAAAATGGTCCATACCCCATTTTCACCCCCTCGGGGTGGCACCCTCCGGGGGTGATGTGTGGGGGTGGGGGTGTTTCTAGGTGGTATATGGGGCGGGCCACCCACCCATGCCGTCAAATCGGTCGAAATCCTTACCGTTCTCGAAAATGGTCCATACCCCATTTTCACCCCCTCGGGGTGGCACCCCCCGGGGGTGATGGGTGGGGGGTCGGGGTGTTTCTAGGCGGTATTTGGGGCGGGCCACCCAACCATGCCGTCAAATCGGTCGAAAAGGACATTTTTGAAAATAAGGAATAAGGAATAGGGAATAAGTTCCAATTGTCATGTCTGTTCATTCACCAGGTGTGGAAACTTGTTCACTATAGGGAAGGCAGGCAAATGATAGTTTTTGTCCGTCGGCATGAGTATCTCAGCCATCATTTATCGTATCTGAATTAAATTTGGTGTAAAGATTTGTCAGCAGGAATACGTCAAAAAGCATCCAATGACACTGTTCGCCTTTCCGTTCCAGAATTAACCTTCTTTGTTTTTCTGGAAATAACGTGTTTTTATGTGTACCCATACCATAGTATGGTACACATAGTGTCGACGTCCGAATTGACCACTCGTCGTTCGTTCGTTCATCCGTCCGTCCGTCTGTCTTCTGTCTGTCGGGACGTCCGTCTGTTCGTAGACACTTTACGCATGGTGCGATAACTCAAACATTTTTTATCCGATCGAGTTCGAATATGGGTTCGATCCGATTTTTTACGTAGTTATGGCCCTTTTTGGACTTATAATTCACGCATGCTGCGATAACTCAAAAACAAAATTATCTGATCGAAACCAAATTTGGTATGTGAGTTTATTAGTACAAAATACAGATCGAGTTCGAATATGGGTTTGATCCGACTTTTTTTTAACGGAATTATGGCTCTATTTCGAAAGAAAAAAAGAGAAGAATTTTTTAATCTTTAAAGATTAACATTGAATGTTATGGATTTTAGCGTCCAAGCTGAACATAGCTAATCACTATCGCCAAGGTATGGGTTAAACATCTGCCGATCGTGATCGGCCTCTCGTTTATATATTTTTTTCGTCCTACCCATGTTTCCGGGCCTCAAAATATGGTGCTGGACATTTGCGGAATAAGGCCACCAGAGGGCGAATTTAGTGACGCTACCCCTCAAAGCAGTCTAGCGACACCAAATTCAACCATGGGACCTCATTCCGAATGGCCTCATCTGCTATGGTAGACCTAGACACAGATTTAAGTTTCCAGATGATGAAGAATTTAGATGGTGGTGTGCACCCACTGGGCACGTCGATTATGTATTGTGTCTGGGGATATAGAGATACTAAACTAAATAAGAAAAAGAAACGTTCTAAAGAAGTTTCTTAAAGGAACTAAAAAAACATGTAAATTTTATAATAAAAATAGTCTCCAGAGAAGATGAGGCATAAGCAGAATGAGGTCCCCTTAGGGTGATTTTATTGATGCTAGTCCGCTGTGCTGTGTAGCTTCACTAAATTCAACCTCTGAGGATCTCATTCTGCAAACGTCCGGCACCATATTTCGAGGCCTGCGTGTTTCAATTTTCCATAGTGAAGGTTTACCAGCACCCGATGTGCAACATCCAAGCCTGCAAATAGCGTGTCTGTCATTTGCAGAAAGAGGTCCCCCAGAGGGTGAATTTAGTGATTCTATTCCATACAGCGGGCTAGCATCACCAAATTCACCCTCTGGGGACCTCATTCTGCTTAGGCCTCATCTTCTGGAAAGCATCTATAGTATAAAATTAACATTGTTTTAAGTTACGTTTTCCCGTCTGGGAAGTTTCATATCCCCCTAATTTGCAGAAGATAAAATCCATAAGCGATTTGCCCAATGGGTTAACATCACCAACTTCAACAAGGGAACTTCAATCTGATCCTAGGTCTACCATAGTAGTTGGGAAACGATGCTAGCCCGCTGTGCGGGATAGCGTCACTAAATTCATCCTCTGCATGGGGACCTCATTCTGCTAATGACAGACACGCTATTTGCAGGCTTGGCAACCTCTTATTTGAGACTTGGAAATCATAATTATGCCGATTCATTTGACATCAAATAACTTCGAATTCTTTCGCAGTGGTCTTGGGCAGATATATCAAACGTGCCAACTCGCCCCCCCCCCCCCCCCCGATGGTACACGTATTTAGTGACACAAGACAAACATGGAACATACTAAACCTCGGATGCATGCAAAGCATTTCAATATTTTGTCTGGTCTAGCTACATATGACGTCATATGCGTGGGATTTATTGAGCTGTAGGTCGTGTATGCATCAAGGTCGCATTCCCACGTCCCCTGCCCTGCATGTAGTTGGTCGTAGCAATGTATGAATGTGAACCTACTGTAAGAGATGTCATCACATTCATAGATCAATCAATCAAAGTACCAGGTTCTGGTGCCAGGAGGTGCATTATATAAACGTCCGCCCGGACCAAGTTCTGTTCACGCGTGCGCTATTCCCACGAGGTCCTCGTTGACAGCCGCGTCGCAGCGGATACTGGGCCGCTAGAGGGCGCGACCACGACGCGGAATCGTCGTGGCACCGCCGGTTCAGTCTGACAACCATTCGCTGTGTATGAACGGACGTATTTATATCGGCGGGGAATCACGTGGTTTCGAAATTGGTGAGTAAAACACGCATTCAAAACGTGCAAACATAATGTATGAGGAACTGACCCAAAACATACCATTTTGACTATTACGAGCATATCCTAGTTTATTTTAAAAAGAAGTTCATACCTTATTTGTTCCGAAATACACGGTAGTTTTCTATAACATTCTCTGACCAAAGTTGCCACTCGGAGGTACATCTTGGAGAATCCTTCGACTGACAACTTTGGTCAGAATGTCATAGCAATCAACTTCGAACTTGGACACAAATGAGGTATCAGCTTGTTTGAAAAATAGTATAGCATATGCATGCAGCTGGATGCCATGCCAAAGTACTATGTAATATATAATTATCCTAGTTTATTACCCTTTTCCTCGTTTCTGGTCACGTTGTCGATCATCTCGGCCATTTTGAATGCGTGAGACTCACCAACTCAAAACCACGTGATTCCCCAATGTATTTATATCTACCCGCTTTCCTAGTACTGTAATTATGGGCGGAGAAAGGGAAAATAGAGCGGGACGGTCAGTATATAATTTTATTTAATTTTCTCGCAAATACTCGAAAAATAACCACAGAAAGTTGCTCTTCTCGTATCGTTGTTACAATAATGTCGGCTGAGTGCTATAATGTTCTATGTCTATCTTGGTGGGGAAATGAGATATTGATGGCATCATTTCCGAGGTTTTAGTGCTACAGGTCAAAGTTCTGGAGTAGCATTTCCATATGTGGAAGTAATAAATATTCAAAAGCTCCATACATAGAAATGTTACCCCAGAACTTTGATATGTATCGCTAAGACCACGGAACTGGGGCTGGATGAATGTCTGAAACCACGGAACGGGCTGGATGAATCCAATATGGCCGCGACTCAATGATCTCGCTTATACCATAATTTATGTTTAAAACTACATGCCGTTGTTGTTATAACTTAACAAGAAAACAATAGTCATAAATGGTAACGCGCTCAAGGTCATCTATTATATAACCATGATTGTAATTATAGAATCTTTTTCATTTCCGTTATTTGTAATTGGCGTAGCTTATCACAAACCAAAAATCAACATTATTGACATAATGTAAACGCCAATAAACTAAATTGAAATTCTCAACTACACCTTTTACCGGGCTCGGCCTCGGGGTCGCACTACAGCTCGACGTCGGGGTTGCACTACAACTTTTAATGTGTCAGAATAATGAACATTCTATAAATAGAACCCCCATGCGCTATGGCAGCGCACATGCGAAACAAGAATTTGTACACTAGTATACACGCATCGCGCGTAATAAAATCGTTTTCTGGTGACCGGTGTGTTTGCCGCCCACTGTACCGACAGTATAATAACACTCCACCCCGAATTACAGTGCTGCGAACACTCTGTTCAAATCATTAGAGCGATTCAGTTTGTAGAGTTTGTATGAATTGTAGCGTTTGGGCGTGTGTACCCTTGCACAGACTGATCACATTATACCAGAATCGTGTTAAAACCGGTCCATATATAAATCATGAGTTTCCCAAATAATTTGTCAGATTTGCTTGGAACTATTTTGTCTACTTATACCGATGTAGTATATCTCCTATTGCATTGACATGTGAATGACCCGTCCCACAGAGACAACTGATGCACCGCATTATTTTATACGATACAAGTTTCAAGTTTCGCACATTAACTCTGTAATATTATTAGTTTAATTTAATAGCAGACGAATTTTTAATATGTATCTTGACAGAGGCGTTATCGGTAAAAGACAACGCTGGTACAGATTGGTTTGCAACATGTCTCTTGCTATTTCAGTCGGATTCCTGTGGCACTCATCTCCCACTGACGCTAGACCTCGGTGGTAAATCTCTACCGGAACCACACCATGAAATCGACGCCAACGCATGCG
This sequence comes from Siphonodentalium dalli, assembly GCA_032622095.1. Taxonomy (NCBI): domain Eukaryota; kingdom Metazoa; phylum Mollusca; class Scaphopoda; order Gadilida; family Siphonodentaliidae; genus Siphonodentalium; species Siphonodentalium dalli. The sequence goes on from CP136061.1 coordinate 215,222,529, forward strand.
CATCATACGACATCCTCGAAAAATGGGCCTGCTGCGCCATCAGACTGGACATAAAAATACGGAATTGCGATGGCTTCTACATCTACAAGTTGGAGCCGCCGGATCGCTGTCCCATTAGCTACTGCGTATACGGTATGAATAGCAACATCACTTCCACAGTTTCATTTCCAGTGCCTATCTGGACACATGTTAAATAGCAATGTTTATTCTATTGTAAACTCACTTTATACCAGGATTTTCACACTATATATGACAACTAACTGTTATTCTATTTACTTATGTGGGTATTCGTATTCTCCATTTGTTAATATTTATTTGCATCTTCCTGAAATAGCGGTTTGTCACCTAATTTTGCTGGTCAAAAAAGTGGCAGAAAACAGAGGTGACATAAACTGGTTACTAATTTTTTTAAATATCATCCATGGGCACTGATTTAAGTAATGGCTAAGAAATTTGGGCTCTTCTTTTTCCCGCAAACTTTACAGACATTTTGTTTCAAAGCCCGAACTTTAAAAATGTGCAAATTAAATTTTTGTTTGCTTTCATAAATATGCATGTAGGTATCTCTGGCTCTGAAAAACATAAATATCTAAACAATCACATGAACCACTTTAAAAAAAAAACCTTTGAGGTTACTAGTATAAGCTAAGCAGAAATCAACTTGAGCGTCCATGTAGACCCCTGGTTTAAGTGGTCCTGCCAAATTGATATGATGCTGGTGGGTCTTGCTGAATTTATATAATGCTGGTATGACAAAGCGACGCATGCTGCATGCTAGTAAAAGTACCGTTATTTATCCTAACGTTGTCATTTTTGCTATGTTTTGTTAATCCGAGCGATTTGATGCAAAAGCCAGTGTCTCTATAAAACATTCAATAACATATATATTTTTAAATAGTTTATGAATAGCGGCGCTGTTGTTTTCAAAACGACAGGGATAGCCATCTGAATTATGGCCGGTTTGCAACAACCAACAAGCCATTATTAAAAGATTTTACAATATACATGTTTTTTAAAGACATATTATGGACTTGTCCGGATGCGTGAAATTGATAAGTTTGTACTCAGACGCTATGCCAACCTGGTGAATATTGTATTGGACAGTTCTTCTAATTTCTTGATGAATTATGACTAGAATCCCAATGAAATGTTATACGGCGTTATGTAAAATCAATTTTTGAGTGATCGGAAGGGGTGGAGACCCATGAATGGCATATTTCATTGTTCCAATAGCCAGTTAACATGCTAAATACGAAATAAAGTCACAATTATCAACCAGTTTCAAACAGGAGAAACTAATCTTAAACGTAACATTTTCCACTTGCGGCCGCAATTTTGGCGGCCATCTTGGGCGATGAGTTCCAGTTTTGGCATATAAAGGTGACGTTATGTCTTAGCTTCACATAAATGTACACATTTGTATACATATGACAATATTTATGACAAGATGACACTATAATTGCATCAAACTGATTAACGGAAAATGGCAGCCATATTGGACGCCATCTTGAATTTGTTTAAAATGCTCAATGCGGATTTTAGAGGATTTTGGATATATATTATAGAGGATATATTCCTCTTGAAATTGGTATAAAAACAAACTTAGTCCAAATTTGTTCTATGTTGGGTTTATCGACCGGACTAGAATGTAACATTATACTAACATCGCCGAAATTTTCAAAGAAATCGACCATACCACTCCATAGATAACATCGTCTGAAGTACGCTCAATTGTAGATATTTACATCTCGATTCGGCACGAAACTATCGGCGATAAACTGACACAAATGATTTCGCCATCGAGAGTCATTGCACTTAACTAATATATAAGAATTACGGTGTGTGTTGTCAATTTGGATTAATATTAATAACAACTTTGAGCAAGATTATTCTCAATTTCTATTTGATCACTCTAGCGGAGTGTTTTTCACATCACTTTAATGTTTTATACACATAGATAACTTTAAATAACCTAACGGGGTGGAAAAAATTAAGAAAATAGTGTTAGGGATAGCAGAAGACAGAGAGAGACAAGAGAAAGAGAGATAGAGAGGAAGGAGAAAATACGCGTAAAAGACAGGAGGGGACAGTTGAAGTCGTGAGATGATGACAGTGGTGGGGAGTTTTCAATGATTGGGTTGTTGCCTGAGTAAAAATGATGCTCGTGTAAAGTAATCGTCACGCGTTTCGATACATAAGGCTATACATGTACCAGTTCTGATTAAAACCATACTCAGACTCTAAAAGTACTGAGTCTGATGAAAATGGGTAGAGGTTCCATTATTCCCAGCAGGAATTACGTAGTTGTCAGCCAATCACAATATCCTCAGGAACGCGATGTGACCAATCAGGCGGTAGTCGCATGGAATCCCCAAAACAAGGGTAATTCCTTCAGCCGGTGCCGATTCCAGTAAACCCGCCCAATAGTTATAAATAGCACAATAACTTTTCCGCCGCATGGCTAATGTTTACAAATTCAGAGTTTTAGGACAGCAAATTTAACACTGAAAAGCGTATTTAAAGAGTGCATAATTGACCAATTTTAGTTAATATGTCCAATATAATTGAATGTTTTTAAGAAATTCAACATTTAGTACCGAATAATTTAGAAGTCGCGATGTCGTAAATTTATTTAATTTCCGGCATATGGTGTTAACTTCGAAATTAAACAAAGAAAATATATTTTGTTTCGATTCATAAACGCATTTAAAGTTTTTTAAACGTGATTAATCTCAGTTAAAATTATGTCACAAGGCGCAGAAGATATTCTGAGAGAATGCGTAGCATCAATTCTCCATGTATGAACTGGCATAAAGAATCTTTTGCGAAAACGAAAGTCTTTCGCGGAAACGAAACTCTTACGCGGAATCGAAACCGGAACTACATTATGTCAATCAAAGCTATTTTTAAAGACAAATGTGGGCGGTGACGTCATACTGCAGGGGTTGTCTGTGGAAGTTATTTATAGCGACAGTAATGCGACAGATAGCGGATTTCATCAGACTCAGTACTTTTAGAGTCAGTTTAATAAAAACCAGACCGTGTTTCAATCAACTTACGGTCTGACGACACTCGCGTGGAATCTGATTTCAGAGATGAAGGGGAAATTCCCTTTTTTGTAAAAACTCATTAATATTCATAAGGCATTTGTTTATCGTTGCGATACACACATAGATATACACACGTGCGCCCGAGGTCATGTAAACATTTAAGAGTTGTCACTCTTCTTCCGTGCATTAAAATGCTCTCAATGTTAATTGCTTTACTGCACATGCAGAATACAAGTTTAGCAATTCAGATGCTATATAATAAAGTACAATGTAATGACAATATAGCGATAAACACGCTATATAAATTTTATTGAGCTGTACCGCGGTCATGTTGCGTCATCTCCTTGTTTACAATACGACCTTGGAATTTACTACGAAGTTGTAAATTTATCCATATTTGGCACTTGACGTAATATCCGTAGGTTAGGAGAAAATAGTATATTTTTTTAATACAATTCTGTTATGTAAACTTGTTCTGTCTGAACATTTCCCAATTATGAATAAACGTACGTTAGTTGTAATTTTGAACATACGACGTTTGGTCAGTTAAGATACGCGACACTAACGTGGCGTTTATATGATAACTTCATGAGATTGCAGTCAAATGCCGCGGGTGTGGCTTGTATGAATAAGTGAATATTAATTGAATTTGCAAGAAGCTATTCATTGGTCAACCAACGCATCGCCTGCTGCGTATTGGCTAGTTTTCTCTCGTTTGAAATAATTTTAACCATAAGAGTCTTCAGACCGTAAGTTGATTGAAATGAAACACGGTCTGGTTTTTAGTCGAGTTTTTCAAAAACTCGACTTATGGTTTGGCTAGGGACGGTTGGCGGGCGGGCGGCGGCGGGCGGGCTTTTCGGACCTAAAGAATGCCTTATAACTTTGACATTTGTGAACGGATTAAAAAAAATTTGGTATGGCAGTTGCTCACAATGACTCTTTACTGCCTGTAGAAAATGGGTCACGTCCGAACTTTTTTACAAGAGTTATCCATCTTAGATGGTTTTTAGTTAAGTTTTTCACCGATAGCGCGATAACTCACGCAAATATTAACCAATTTCAACAATATTTGGTATATGAGACTCTTGCAACAATATCTCGGACGAGTTCGAAAACCAGGTTTGTCCGAATTATTTTCGCGGAGTTATGGCCCATAACAAACTAAGGCCCATAACTTATGGGCCTTAGTTTGTCTATTTTTAGCAATGTTATCACCGTTAGCGCGATAACTCAATGAAATATTAACCGATTTAAACAATATTTGGTATATGAGTTTCTTGCAACAATATCTCGGACGAGTTCAAAAACCTGGTTTTTCCGAAACAAAATTCCGGAGTTTAATATGGGTCTTAGTTTGTCTATTTTAATAACAATTTTATCACTGTTAGTGCGATAACTCAATGAAATATTAACAGATTCAATTGATATTTGGTATATAGGTCTATTGCAATAATATACCACCGTCCGACTTTTTTCCCCGAAGTTGTGCACCACTGCACCTTATTGGCAGAAGTTTGGTTGAACTGCCAAAAAACTCGACAAAAGCATCTTAGATGCGTAACCCTTGTTGTTAGACTGTTTTAGAGTCTGAGTATGGTTTTAATCAGAACTGTACATGTACCAGAAAGCGACCGCAAAAATGCTCATATATAGATAATGAATGGCTTGGAGTTGACTTAGTTGGTGGACCCAACTATTCAAACAGAGCAAGACGCTCTCGAATAGTTGGGAAGCCGTACGTTCACTCACTAACTCCTTTGGCTGATTGGCTTAATCTTTATTATGAATTTTTTTCGCACTTATAATAGGCAAATACAAACATTGCTTATCAGTTTTGTTGATGACTAATCTATTTACCCGACGAAAAAAAAATCAAAATGTGACATTTGTAGCTGTTTGAAAAATACGTGGTAGACGGCTTCCCCAAGCGCTAGCTGGGGAAAATAGCCCCTCATTTCAATCACCAAAATCACATGTAACGAGATGGTTTTGTCTGCTACCATTCAGTAATAAGGTCAAGCGATAGTGACAGATTACGAAGTCATTGTGCACAATACCTGCCTCTCGAAATATAATCCGAACTTTGAGAGAAATCCAAGACCGTTAATTTGTCAACATTTAAAACTTGAACTGTAGTAAATTGACGGAACGGAAAAGCGGAACGAACTTACAACTGCATATATATATTGTTGTCTCCAAACTCACTCATCGTGGTATCCATTCTTGTTATATGTGCTTTCAAATCTATTTGAATCGAGAAAGAAAAACTCGTAACAAAAAAGAACGCGAGAACATGTTATAGTCGGAATCCAATTATGTTCGTTCCGTTTCCGATTCCTGTTTCACTATTTTCACGGCTTTTTGCAAAAACAATATGGCTTCAATTCGAGGCGGTAGAAATATATGCTCTCGATTTATGCGAAGAATGACACGACTAACATCTGAAACATGCATTGACACCACACTAGAAATGTACTAGAAGCTCTGGTCTACAAGTATGGGGCAGTTTTGGTTGTTAAATAATAGTTGTATTGTGTGTTATAGCTCATGAAATGTCGAGTATATGTCCATAAATTTGGAACGCTAATTTTAAAAAGAAAACTGTCGGACGTTAATAGAGCTGTTTGCTCTGATAATTAACGTCAGATTTGCGGACAAGGAGTTGACTATTTCTCCTCGAGGACCACTATTTTGGCATAGTCAACGACAAGACATTCATTATTTATTATATTATATTGAACATTGGTGCCAATTCTCACACAATATCTGTGTCTTATTTTGTCACTGTGACATATTTATTTACCGTGAATTTTGGAAATCGGTCTCAGATTTTACAATTTACGGCAATCTGTTGATGATGGCAGGGGGCATTACTATGTCATTAGTAACATCTAACAACACCTCTTCGTGATTCATGCATTTATTGCTATAAATACGTCATTAGCAAAGACATTTTGGCGAAATTGTAGACTAACTTCGAATAAAACGGATATGGAAGTTATAAATAACTTCCGCTGGCATTACACAATTAGGACTGGCCGCTTGCCAACCAAACGGACAAACTATTAAATACATTAGCTAGCTGTGATCGGATATTTGTAAGATCATTACAATTCACCAATAAATCTAATGACATGCCTATATTGCAACAAGTATCGTACACGGTATAGTTTCAGATTGGCCGTATCTTCAGGCGGCAAACCGATTTCGCGAAAGTAACAAATAGAAAAAGAATAGTAGGCATGTAGGAATCCTACTGGGTACTATCGTAAAATAGTATAGCAGTGTGCAGCCAATCAGAATGCGAGAAAGCCACGTGAGATATAATATTAATATGTATACATGCACCTGCCCCACAGCTAACAATATATGATATGTACTAATTATGTACTTCCACTTGTCATTTTTGTCTCTAAATAGCATGTAATTATCTCGCAAAAATCCATCATACAGGTATTTGAAGGTAAATGTTAGTAGCACCGCAACATGTGGAAGTACAGGAAGTTTACTTCTCATGTCGTTAGCTTTAGTAAATATGCATTTTATATGCATGTTGCCGTTTATATCTTGTGTATGACGAATTGCCCATAAAATACCATGCAAACTTGCCATGCAGTGTTTGAACTTACGCCGAAGGGGTCACTCTCACCAAAAAAAGTGCTGAAGCGTACACATGATTTTTAAATGTGGCGAAGGGTACACAGGTTTTGAAATCTCGTTTTAAATGACGTTTAGTATTCGTATCTTCCATGATTTCTGTTAGAGAATGATTGTTTGCGTTCCAAGGAACATTAAAATGAACAGAAAATAAACTGCAAATGGACATCATACTTTCAGAAGTACGGTTTTAGAAACGGTGTTAGTGCCGCGTCACAAACCCTGTGTACCCTTCAGCACGTTTTCCAAACCCTGTGTACCCTTCAGCACTTTTTTTGGTGAGAGTGACCCCTTCAGCTGAACTTACCTTTAGGGTATATATATATTCATACAGTCGTAAATTTGCCAGTCATTCTTTTGCAGGCATTTCGATATAGAAAGCTACAATGTGCCAGAAACCGAATGGCAATATGCTTATAAAATACACACGTACCCAGAGGGGGGGGGGGTTAAAACAAGTTTTCCGGCACCTATGCCGGGGTGGGTGGGTGGCCAAAGCCACCAACAAGCAATTTTTTCCGCAACTAAAAAAAAATGAGTTGGCAATGAGTTGGGCTTCAAAACCACTTTGAATGAGAGAAATAATGTAATTCTAACTGGTAAACTGACTGCAGGCAGTTATCGTGTTGTATTTTGTTGCAAATTTTGAAATCCAAGATGGCCGCTGGCAGCCATGTTTTTTTGGCCGAATGACCTCAAAATGACTCATTCCTATTTACATGTCCATGTTAACATCCATGATAAATAGTATGCACAGAAATTCATATACAGCTGTTTACAGTGAATTCCCCCCGCAAATCTCTGTTTTAGTGCTAAAGGGGGGGGGGGGTGGGTGTCAAAAAATGGTCGGAAAAAACTGCCGAAAACGGAAAAAAAATTGGCGGTGGGGGTGGGTGGGTACAAAAAATGATCGAAAGGGAAAAAATGCCATACGTGCCTGAATTTTTTTTTCCGACCCACCCCCCCCCCCCCCCCCCCCCCCCCCCCCCCCCTGACGTACCACGGCTAACGACTGGGAAGTAAAAACTTATAAAATACACATGTACCACGGCTAACGACTGGGAAGTAAAAACTTATAAAATACACATGTACCACGACTAACGACTGGGAAGTAAAAACTTATAAAATGTCTGTAAATAGCATGCAATTAACTGGCAAGAATCAATCATGCTAGTAGTCTGGTCCATAAGCTCAAATTTTGGGGTAAACTTAGAACAAATTTGGACTAAGTTGTTTCTTATAACATTTTGAAGAGGAAGATATCCTCTATAACATATCCAAAATCCGCTAAATTCCGCTTTGAGGATTTTTTGTAATTCAAGATGGCGTCCAAGATGGCTGTTAGTAGAGTCGCTTATGTCCGATTTTGGGCCCCCGTGGGAAATTCATGAACAAATATAGGGACCATGTTTATGAGCCAGTAATGGCCTCTACTTCAGAAAAATATTTGTTAGACCCCCTGGGGTCGCGACTGGATGGTCTGATGACGTCACAAAGATGGCCGCCATGCTAATTTTGTTAAGTTCGCTATTGTTTGATTTCATGATAAAATATAATTTTGATATAAAATAGATGGCAATCCTTTTGTACAGTGTATTGTGGGACGCCATGTTATATTTTTATATAAAAAATTGTCATCTCGATCAAAGATGGCTGCCAAAATGGCGACCGGAAGTGGGAAAATTGATGAATTTCCATACATGTCGCCTACATAATTTCCGGTTGTATCGAACTGGTGACGATTAGGGATTATAATTCTCTTCAATCATGATAACAAATCACTTAGGCATCACATTAGTTGATTTCTTGAATCATAACCTTGAGTGGTATAAATTTTCACCAAAATATACTTTTTTATTTTCTAACGATTTCCTTATTAGAAATTTAGAATTAATCGATGCTAGAAATTAGTAGGATCATTACATATAAGATATTTACATCTAATTGGATCCAGAAACTGTCAACTTAATCCAAGATGGCTTCCAATATGGCGGCCAAAATACGCAATTTTACCCTATTTCAGCTATTACGTTTCTGTCATATTGAAGGTGAATATAGCAGACTAATTGGCTTCTTCCAAATATATATATTCGACATGTTATGACACATTCCTATTAGTTGTCTTACGACATGACTCAAAATGCGAGTTCATATCACAATTATTGTCAAATAACCATCGTGAAAAATCGCCAAACATTATATTAGTATACGTCAAATAACATGTCCACCACAGGAGAACGATATCTCGGTGTTAGATATATGAATGAATGTACTTATGTGCTCCGATTTAGATAATCCGGACTTATTAATATCTTATTGTAATCGAGATGGCCGCCAGTGTGGCGGAAATGTCGAAATTTGACATTAAAATACATATATGTCCAACATATATCCCAGCATGTAAGAATAACACATATGCATATTATTACCATACATGAGCTATCGGTGGGAACACACCGTTCACTACATAAAACCGAAATATATGTGCAAGCACGTTAAGTATATAGATTTGTGCCAAACTCGATTATGATATTATATAAATATTTTAATAGAGACCAACATGGTATGTGGATAGAATAGTGAAGTTGCCAACTTCAGGCGCCTTCAGCTACCAACGCTCAAATGATGCATGTGATTGCCATACGTTCTTGAATATTGATAACGATTGAGTATATCTATACTCGTATACTAAAAGGTCTATAACGACGGACTCAATCACATTATTGTATATAGCTACCAGTGGCTGGCTTTTGAAGCCTGAAATTGAAAATATATACCAGGATATTATAGCTATACTTTATTCTTTTCCATTTCACTATGGTGTATGTATACCACCGGTAAATGGTAAATGAACGAGGTTGGATAGTCTGTCGTAATAACACGGATGTTTTCTGACATAATATTCATAAAAAGTCTTCGTAAAATCAATCCTTGTATGGGTACTCTTGGTGATTGGAATGGACAATCGACACCAATGATCAGACACCCCTTTTACCATTCTGGCAAACATATATGTGTAGGAAGAAATGTTGATGATTGTCTCATTCTTAAACTTCTTCTTGTCATCAGTTCATACTAAGTACCGGTACATTTCCACATGTACATTAAAGATACGGGCGGCGTTGGCGGTGGGTATGCTGTTAAAATATTCACCTCCGTCAAAAACCGCCATAAACAGAAAGAATAGTAAAATATAGACATACTTTGTTCTTATACCAATCAGAAATTGGCATTATGTTATGTTATTGTCAATTGTATTTCCTTTGTTATGTAAACAAAAGCAAAAAACGTTACGTTTCCTGACTTTTGTTTAGATCCGGATATGGTAAACATAAAGAGCGTTGTTTGTTACTGTTTTCCTGATATGGAAATAATAAAGATCGTTTATATCATTTTTGTGTGATTAACCAATCGAATTGCGCGGTGTTATGTAAACAGAAGAACAACTTCAGTAACACGAGCAGGCTCTTGTTTACGTACACCACCGTACGTCTTGACGATAATATACTATTTACGCGCTGATTATATTTGGCATATGAACACAACTATATATTTTTTAATATTCCTTCTGTTGGCGATTTGAACAAATATGAATATTTCTGCAACGAACGCCGCCCGTGCCTTTAATATGTCGACCAAGATGGGATCTTTACAAATTTGAACTAGAACTCGAGCAATATATTTACTTGTATTTACAGCGATATTAGAATAGTTTTGTATAACTGTAATAATGTGTGTATATAATTAATTTGTCTCATATACAAGTAGCGCTAATGTGTATATGAACCATAACACTCTCGTTAGGTGGGGTGAATATAAAATAATTCCCGGTCTACGATTAAACATATACTTATTGTTGTTGTATTATTCATGGAATAAATACTGTTTAAACTAAGATCTACGGTATTTGATCAAACTGGATAGCGTATCACGTGAACATGTATGGAGCTCTTCACACAATAGCATGACCATGACCGTGTTCTGCTGAAGTTAATATATATATATATATATGCCACTTGGTTGGGGTAGATTATCACGATGCATAAATGCGGCATGGTATATACAATTTGTGGGATATAGCCAGACTGATCTGACAACTCCTTGTCGAATATAACTGGAACAGTTTGGGGCATTATGATATATATGAATCGGCCTATATAATATGATCTGAAAGAGGCCATTATTATTATAGTGAACCATGACCACCTCCGTAGTTACGCGTGCTAATTCAACTTCCTTCATTTCCGCATTTCATTTGGTTCATGATAACGTTCTAACCCAGCATCAACATGGCACGTCACGAACTGTTATTAACTCCAACTAGTACTTCGCAGTATGCTGTAAGAAGTTAGTGGACTGTGTTGTCCACAATGTCATTCAGTATTCAGAACTTGGATTCCAGAGTATAGTGGACATAGTAAATAAAACTGATGACATGACACCAGAAGACCCATCACTACTAAACGACGCATCACTCGTTTCCCTCGCCTCACCCGTTTCCCACTGTGTGGTCATACAGTTCGTCAAAACACAGGAATTAGTATTATAATAAGTATCGCATGTCCATTTTTGGCTCGTATCTACAATTCTACAATTCACATTATTTCGTCATCCAAGCTGAAGGGTTGGATATGCAGAGCAGTTGCGCAGTCCCTGTTGATTTCTATAAACTTCAAAATAATCACCAATAAAGTGCGACCAAGAACCACTTTCCTATTGAACTGATGTAAAATGCAATGCATTGTATCACTAAACTCTTCACATGCCTACATCATAGAAATCAGTATGGGATATTAGTTGGCTGTATACTATCACTGGTCCATACCAGCCTACTGTGTTCATGCCAAGGCAGATTTCGTCTACTGGGTGAATCACTTTGTGTGGCTATCACCAACTAACTCAACACGAGGAAAGCCAAGAACCAGACACACAATTTCGCCTGTTTTCGGGGATCTAGTCTGGTGTATGATAATGTTCATTTCAACTGAATAAATATGTCCTGGGATGTCAATAACGTATAGTAACGTCTCAAAACTCCACATATGCTATGACAGTGGTTGGACTACTTTGTTGAATACCATCATCCAGATTTCAGAACCTGGTATACACAATATATAACTTTAAGCTTGATACGAGACACTACCCCTTATACTGATATATTCCCCACCTATGGGGTCTATTCTATTTTAATCTGCCGTTGTTATCAATGCGATTGAAACGTGCTAAGATCAACTAAACGAGGTACACATTGTGAAAGTAGCCGATTAACCTAATTCCCCATGATGGAATGACAGGGCGATATTTGGTGATGTAACGAACACTGACTGTCGTATTTTGACTGCCATTTTGGTAGCCATCTTGTGTGAAATTGAACAGTTCTATTGAAATATGATAATAATTCCGTATGTGACATGAATATTTCGTTCCCATCACTGAATTCCGCTCATTTCTTTAAATCTATTGCTAGTACAATATCGGAATTGATTTTTGACAAGAAGCTATAATTCGGTTGTCTAAATTGGATTTTTGATATATCGAGCATGTTTTGTACAATACAATTGGTGCACTACATTACCGAAGCAATAAGTAAAGATATAAGTGTCACAATTCGCAGTCGCTACCAATCGGAAAGACAGTTACATGATATTCTTGAAAATCGCAAAATTGTTTATTTTATGGTGCCATTTTGGCAGCCATCTTTGACTTGAGTAACATTTCCCCGTAAAATTGGGTTCTGTACTTTGAGAACTACTAAATTGATGAATTGCCCTAACTGAAAAATATATATAACAATTAAGAAAAGAAATATGCGCAGATTTCGTCAGTTCTCAGGACAACCCTACATCTAAACTGAACTGACAATGACGTCATCTTTGTGACGTCATAATTCTCTCCAGTCGCGGACCCATGAAGTCTAACAAACTTTTTTTGACAAAGTAAGTGATACCCTATCATAATACCATAGTCTCTACATTTGTTCCAAAAAATTCCCACGAAAGTACATAAGCGACTCTACTATGTCATTTTCGGTTACATCGGTTGATACCATTATAGTGAGAAAATCTTGTCATATGTATTCACATATATGGAATTTGTTGAGAATTGTGACTTTATTTTGTATTTAGCATATTAACTGACAATTGGAGCAATGAAATATGCCATTCATGGGGTCACCACCCTTTCCGATAACTCGATTTTACAGAACGCCGTATAACATTTCACAAAAAATTACCATTGGGATTCTAGTCACATTTCATCAAGAAATTGGAAGAACTGTGCAGTGTTAGTGATGCATTCCATTTTTTATGTATATTCCAACTCAATGGTATTTTAACCCTTTACCCAACAAACCGGCCCTGTGCCAATGCATTCTCTTATATATGCGAGTCGACCATAGGTCGCCTCGCATATATAAGAGAATGCATTGGCTTAACACATTAAAAATTATAAAATTGTTAAAGAATGTAAGAAAAAAATGGTAAAAAGTGTTTTAAAAAGTTTTGTTTTAGGCCAATGCATTCTCTTATATATGCGAGGCGACCTATGGTCGACTCGCATATATAAGAGAATGCATTGGCACAGGGCATAACTGTAACTATCACAATGTGGTCAAGGAGCCGGTTCCAATGATATCCATATGTGTATGGTTCTATTGAGACAGACCGAAGATATTTTAGGCTGTTGAAGCTTTATTTGGCCGGTTTTGGCCGGTTTGTTGGGTAAAGGGTTAAGGAAATGTGTTAGTAGCACCGTTTCATGTGGAACTATTTAAATTTTACTTCTCATGTCGTTAGCTTTGGTAAATATTCATTAAATATGCATTTTGCCGTTCATAATCTGGCACCATATGGTTTTCTATGAGAAAATGCCTGATAAAAATGCAGTGCAAACATGCCAGTGTGTGAACGTACCCTTATAGTGATGGTATATCTATCATCCATGCATGGTGCACAATATATTGCTGTTGAATCCGTGTAGGAAAACTTTGTTTTTAAATATTCAGAGCATTTATGCCACCCCCTCTTTTATAGTAATTCCAAAACCTTTCAAGCTTAATTTGCAGAAATTAAATGTAACCCAGCATTTGTACCCATTATCTGGATAGTATATGTTCGTCACAATATTTCAGAGATATATCAATAACTTTCAGTGGTAATTGTTTTCAACTTTTTTCATTGTGAATTTTCCAGCATCAAACAATACACAGGCAGCTGTTCCTCGACACATTGTGGCCGTCCATGGCCGTAACGTGAGCGATAACACAACATACGAGGAATACTTTGAAGGTCAGTTCTTGCGTTTAATGTAAATAATAAATATGTTTCTGATATATATCGTCAAAATAGTTTGCATAGTCTTTGTTAGGTTGCGAGAGGGAATTCCACAGAAAGGTGGTACGAAAAATAACCAACATCTTATGCTTTAACCTTTTCACTGTTTATGACGTTGAGTGATAGCCGATGACGTTATGGTAATTTTCCAGTGGAAAACTATAACGGGGATGTCACAAAAACCATAACACTGACTCAGTTGAAATGCTATATTCATTCAGAATCGCGGAAAATCACACATGAAACTTCAAAATACAATTGTTCCGATGCACAAATCTCTGAGTTCCAGTTACGAATAATTGCCGACTGCTAGTGTGCTGAAGTTGGTCCGTATTCAGTACGGACGTAAAGCGCACAGTACATTGTACGTCCGTAGTTAGTATTGACGTATTGTAGCCAAGAGGTTAAATTATTCCTGGGTATTATGATCTTTTTGTTTTTCTTATAGTTCTCAGATTATATATGTTGTGGTGTATATTTGACAAGACTTGGTAGGTACGAAGGGTGATTCGATAGCTGAATGTTGCAAATTTTGTATGTTCTAAATTGTATCCCTTATCGATGTTTTCTGCACACAGGAGCGTGTTTAAGGTGCACATATCGTTTCAATTTCACCATGGAATCTCCCGCAGCATCCTCTCTTTTTACCCAGAGCAATTATATGTCCAACTTAATAGAACTCACGTTTGTATCACCCCGAAAGGCGCGAGGTCTGTCTTTTTACCATCTACTGTACTTGAACTCTATTTCTAATGGATGTTACGAAAATTCCTGCTATTTCCAACCAGCTCTTCTAATTGGTGATTCTCCAATCAACTTCCAGGAACAGCACCTGATGTACCGACCACCATTCCCGTTTCAACAACTGGCGTACCACCATCAACATCAAGCAAAGATGACAACACGACAACTGATGAAACTCAAGTAACCAGTTTGCTCAATATTCAAACATCAGACACCATTACCGTGGCAGCCGCGGATGACGCAGATACGTCGTCGTCTTTGACTGAGACAACCGACATACGTCAATCTACAATTTCTTTCGAAATCAGAGGCGGTCTTTCCACAGAAGTGTCTCCACCTGTCTCATCTGAAGGAATCAAATCGAGTCAGGAGTATTTACTGGACGATGAACAATCCGTTTCGACAATCACTACCCACCCAGATGTATCGTCTGCTTCAGACGACAGTTCAGCTCTTGTGTCAACTTTTGTTTCAGAAGATTTGATGACAAAACAGGCTGTTGTTCTCACTGATATCCAACCGACTTCTACCATATCAGATATCGAATCAACTGCTGTTCCAGTCGATGGTGTGACGACCAATCATATTGTCATTCTCACTGATATCAAACCGACTTCCACCCTGTCAGATATCAAATCAACTGCTGGTCCAGTCGATGATTCGACGACCAAACAGACTATCGTTCTCACAGATATCCAACCGACTTCCACCATATCAGATATCAAATCAACTGCTGTTCCAGTCGATGATGTGACGACCAATCAGATTGTCATTCTCACTGATATCAAACCGACTTCCACCCTGTCAGATATCAAGGCAACTGCTGGTCCAGTCGATGATGTGACGACCAAATATATTGTCATTCTCAGTGATATCAAACCGACTTCCATCCAGTCAGATATCAAATCAACTGCTGATCCAGTCGATGATTCGACGACCAAACAGACTATCGTTCTCACAGATATCCAACCGACTTCCAACCAGTCAGATATCAAATCAACTGATGTTCCGACCGATGTTGAACCAGCCGCTACTGGCGAATCGACTTCGGAACTAGCGTACCAATCATTTACTTCAGCAAGTGGTTCTGATTCAATAGACGCGAGTTATACCGTTGGCACCAGTTACCAGTATCACACCGAGACGTATGTCCTGCCTAATCCCACTACGCTGACAACAGACATTAAAACAGTGGTTCTTGTGTCTGCTGGTGAGTCAAGCTCGATTATTTCTTTTGTCACGGCGGTTGTCGATGGTCAGTCGACAGTGGCGTCAGAAGGTGCTATCGTCTCGTCGTCTGCTTTTAATCCAACTCTGACAGATTCCACTTCAAGATCATCGGTAACAACGCAACTCACAAAATCATATACATCTACATCTGAACATCCTAGTGTGACTAGTCGTCAACCAAGTTTCACGGGAACAACAACCGCCAAACCTGTTGAATATCGTATTCTTTTTGTGTTCTCGTCTTATGGAGTTGGTCCTGCGGTAAGTTTTTTTTTTTTTATGAAAATAGAGATATTTATCTTCCAAAGTCCATAGAATCGATGGATATAAAATCTTAAAGCGTCATGCATGGCGGTCTGAAGCCCGAAATCATGCTGGTTATTCTTACACCACGACCGGTCATTGGATCTAAATAGGCTAATAGATACATTAGATACTTTTATATTGGGTTATATAAACTCCGAGAAGACTTATTCAAGTCACATAATTTCGAAAAATGGTCCCGACTTATCTTTAGCATAAAATAACAAAGGGCGTTCCTTTTTAGTGTATTGCTGATATGGTTAACATTATATTCCACAAGCCGGTACCGGGTTTTTTTTTTTTTAAATTAAGTAAAAACTAACATTTTTGCAATTTCAAGCCGCCATCTTGGTAGCCATCTTTGAAACCATCATCACAATTTCTGCTGAAATAACGAACTGAGATTCTGAAACATAATCAGTGAGCCATAGTGCCATACTGTTCTGGTTATTTTCCAGTATATACCTTCTCCAAAAAGATACCCATTTTGACCGCCATCTTGGTTTAACCCGAATTTCTCAAATTCCTCAAGGCTGCCAGCTTGTCAGCCGGTGAATTCTTCACAGGCTGGGTGGGTGTGGGGGTAAAAACGAAAACGCGACTACGAAAAGAGTTTCACGTTATGAATATTTACGCTGATTTAACAGTAAATTTACTTGAACTTTCTGGAATTTCCATGGAATTCTTCAAACATTTTCTAAATATATCAAAATATAAAATAGATGATTAAGTTAACTGTGCTCTCTTAACCCACAGAATGGCTCGCTAGCATTGAGATTTGTGCGCGCCTTGACGGACACGCTAAACAAGTACCTGGTGCTTGCCCCCAGGATGAGGCGTTCTGTTGGTATTCAACGTTTCGTCGAGAGTGGAATCCATGTAGTCAACAATCCAAGATACGTGAACAACACCAGTGATAAACAAGGATATGTGGTGACAGTCACCTCAAGAAATGGTAAGAGTTTATTTTATATTTATCGTCAGCGCAGCATGCATGCGCTGCCAAAAAGGATTTTGTTATTTTGAGAAAAAAAAACTTAAAATAAGAAAAATTATCTTGGGAGTGTCATATTTTCAAATAGTTAGAAAAATAAATTTCTCATAAAAATTTAAATTCTAATTATGAGAATAGTTTTCTTAATGTTTTCTAAGATCAGTTTTTTCTCTCTCATATTTTCTTTACAGTAAGAATTAATTTCTTCAATAATAGAAAATCTTTTTTCAATATCTAGAAAAGTATTAGAAATATTTTCTTATATCCTAGGAAGTCTTTTTCTTAATATCTCGAATATGTATCTAGACTGGAAAATTCGGGAGTATACGTAGAAAATGATCTTGTTCTTATATCCACAAAATATATTTCTTAAAGCTAGAATTTATTTATAATACTTTAAGAAAGGAACTTTCTTACTTTCTAGACCAAAGTAAGAAAAATATTCTAAAATTTCTAGAAATATAAAAAAATGTGTTTCTTGCAATTTCTAAATTTAAGAAAAGTTTGTAGTACACTTAGAAAATATATTTTCTCAAAACAAGAAAAAAGTTTTTTTTAACAGGTAAAATTAGTTCTCATAATTAGAAAATTATCCTCACATGTTTTTCTTGAATGGTAAATTCTTGAAATGAGAACATGGGAGTATTTTTCTCATTTCAAAATTTACCATGTGAGAAATATTCCACAAGGGCATCTTGTGAAGGAAATATCTACAACTAAAAAGTGCAGGACTTCAACTCTTAAAGGGGTACTCCCATTGACATAACTTTCAAGTTAGATTGTGTTCGTGTTTATATGAGTTTCGTATAAACCTAATTTAACGACGAAAATATTGATCTTGGAAATAAAAATATTACGATTTCAAACTTCGCGCCATGTTTTTGACCTTCACCGGAGAAGACGCAGGTTGCAGGATGAACCGGAAGTTCAATTGATGCCTGCAATCTCTTCCATCGAACCATCTCACCCCCTATAAAAATACTTGACGCTTTATGAATCTTGTTTTTTCTCTTTTTTTCCAAATTGGTTATAGCGGGACTTCCTTTTGCATATAACATGTTTTGTTCGCAACTCAATAATGTTCGTCGTAAACGGCCGTCGATAACAGACACCCAACATGTGAGATTTCAAGAACGGTAACTCGTAATGGCATAATTCGCCATTTTATGACTCCAGTCATAAATTCATTTATTAAATAATTAAATTTGACTTTTATGATAGCCTGTTAACCGGAACGTTTTCAGTAGACATCGTCGACTCAAATACGTTATTTTAAAATATAATATTGATATTAGATCGCAATTGTTACCGGGAATTTATTGAAATTGGCGTACAGTACCCCTTTAAAGATGGTCTATCTCTTCCAAGAAAGTTTCAAATAGTTTCCGGGATATAAAATATAACAGATATGAATCGAGTAAACCTTTGGAAATTAGCAATTAGTTCTATACATGGAATGCACCTCCAGAACATTGACTACGAATTATAGCATATGGTGTTTCCTCTTGAAATCGGTTTTTATAACAAAAAATATGCTGTTGTATCACAGTAAACCGGTTTCTAATCAACAGGACGACGAGTCGATGCACAGATAATTGTCGACTTGATGCGCTCGTCCGAAGTGGAGGAGTTTCTTGAAAAACAGGTACTATTGTATAATTTTCGCTTATTTGCGCATGCGTGTATTTCGAGGAGTGGGCCAGACATGTTGTCTTACAGTTGTCCCAGGGAGTTTAACTGGCACTGGATACCTACTGCAGTATGGCAAGCCAAACCGCTATTTAACATTAATTTTACTTAAGTGAAATAAAACACAGTTTTTATTTCAATTAAGTAAAATTATTTTTTACTTAAGTAAAATAAATGTACATTTGGGTTTTTTCACTTAAGTGAAATAAGCGCCCATCTACCGGCCATCGATAGAGGTAATTTATTTTACTTAAGTAAAATTAACCCACTGTTTTACTTAAGTAGAATTCTTTTTTTACTTAATTAAAATAAAGGTCATTTTTTATTTTACTTAAGTAAAAAATCATTGTACTTAATTTAAAACATGGTTATTATTACTCTAGTAAAATTGTTTTTTATTTAAGTGAAATAAAAAATGACCGTTATTTTACTTAAGTAAAATAAAATATGATTTTATTTCACTTAAGTAAAATAAAGTGTCATTTTATTTTACTTAAGTAAAATTAATATTAAATAGCGGTTTGGCTTGCCATACTGCATCTGCCTACAACAGTAAAACGGCTGAGGCACATACCTCCGGTTTGTATCAATGATTCAACAATTGCACCTGTATTGATTACATTAAAGGGACGGGCGGCCTTCGTTGTAGGTTATTTTTTTAGAAATAACATTTATAAAATTATGATAATTTCCACAAGAATATACTAATAGTATAGCATAATAATTATATGAATGCGATATTATTCACAAAAACGCTTTGTGTCAGACAATTCAGTGAATTGTTTATATGCAGTCACGATAATGCGCCAATTCCTTGTTTAGATTCGCGCACATTATACGTCAGTTGTAAAAACCCCTAATTTGATGCGACCACAATTTACAACTCACAATACGACTCATAGTAATATTCCTTATTTGGTATGTATTACCATATA
This sequence comes from Siphonodentalium dalli, assembly GCA_032622095.1. Classification (NCBI taxonomy): domain Eukaryota; kingdom Metazoa; phylum Mollusca; class Scaphopoda; order Gadilida; family Siphonodentaliidae; genus Siphonodentalium; species Siphonodentalium dalli. Next base: position 215,242,465 of record CP136061.1, read on the forward strand.
TAGGTTAGGAGAAAATACTAACTGGATTGAAAAATATTCATCTCTTTGTAAGAAAAATTATATTATGTACACGTTTTCTGTCTGATCATTTCCCAATCATGAAGTAACGTGGATTAGCTGGATTTTGAACCGACAGCTCTTTAAAAATACGCTCTTTAAAAAATCGTCAGTTGTGGGTTGCACCCCACAAATTACTCAAACAAAAGATCGCAACCCACAAGTATTATCTGACCAGTGCGGTCACCCCACAACTATACTCTAACCAGTACGTCTGTCCGTCGAGCCGTCCGTCCCTAATTTGTAAGAGTCATAACTTGAACAAATGTAAACGGATTTAAAAGATTTGTGGTATATGATTTCACCTGACCATTACCTAGAATGAGTTCGCAAGCCATGTCTGGCCAGATATTTTTACGGGAGTTATTGGACTTTGTTTATTATTTTTGTCAAATTTACCAAATAGCAAATAGACAACGTCACAGGGCTCATTTCCACAAATCTCAACGGATTTAAAAGATATTTGGTATATACGTTCACCTGACCATTACCTAGAATGAGTTCGCAAGCCAGGTCTGGCCAGATATTTTTTACCGGAGTTATTGGACTTTGTTTATTATTTTTGTCGAATTTACCAAATAGCAAATAGACGACGTCCCAGGGCTCATTTCCACAAATCTCAACGGATTTCAAAGATATTTGGTATATGAGTTCCCATGACCAGTACCTAAAATGTGTTCGCAAGGCAGGCTTTTTGACAAAATCCCACCATTTGTTTAGCGCATACTGAGAATGTAAACATTATTAAGAATGCACTTCCCCAACTGCACAATTCGGCGGGGGATACCGCCGTCTGCGACTGCTTGTTATGATTGGTATAAGAACAACATCTGTCTATAATATTCTTTCTGTTTGTGGCGGTTTTAGCCGATGAGACTATTTTAACAGCTGTGTCCACTGCGAAGGCCGCCCGTATTTTAAAGTTCTATTGAAACTTCTGTTTCGTCGTTCACATATATTACAACTAACCTAATAATGACGTCTAGTGCCATCCACGTGATACACAGGAATAAAACGTAGTACACAGTTATCATGGATGCATGCGTATATAATAACCTTACACTCTGCAGAGTCGATAGAAGAGAAATCTCTCTATTACATGTATATATGTGTGTGGTTGTTTTGCTTTTTGTTTTTCTTTGTTTGTTTGTTTTTTGTTGTTGATTCTTTTCATTTCTTCCGATATTGTATCTCTTGCTTGTTATGCCCCCGATCTCCGATGGAGATTTGGGGGTATATAGTGGAGCCCTCCGTCCGTCCGTCCTTCCGTCCTTTCGTCTTTCCGTCCGTCCTTCCGTCCGTCCGTCCGTACGAACGTTTCAACTCATAACTTTGGTTTCGCTAATTCAATTCAGTTGATCTTTGGTATGCCAATAGACCAGCCGGGGGGACAAGATTTCCCCATAGCCGTGGTTTCGTCCGCCCATTTTTTCCAGAGTTACGCCCCCTTTTGGACTACGCCTACTTTTTTTGGTTTCCAGATGATAACTTGATTTTGGATTGTTTATTTGCAAAACCCGTTTTTTTGTGTATTACCAATATCGCAAGCAATACAGGTCAAGGTAAAATTTCGGTTCAATCGGATAATTTTTGTGAGAGTTATGACCCTTTTTCGACTTAAAAAATTCAGTTTTTTTTTAGAAAATTCAGTTTTCCTTCTATTTTTGTGGCACCAGACCAAATTTGAAGCTAATATAGAACATGTGGCATTTTTATAGCGCTTAACCAGAAAGTTTCTCTGATTGTACAGTCGGGAGCGTTACCTCCGCCCAGCGGTGCACTTGTTTGTTTCAGTTTTCATCAAAATGTTATGACGCTGTTTTTGTGTTTTGGTGACTAAATAATTATGATGGTTGCGAAATTTGAAATACAAGCAAACTATGGATTTGTTCGTGTATAGCTTGCATTGACTTCATCGCGGAATATTGGATTCATCCAGACCCCGTTCCGCGGGTTAAGTGCTGCATGTCAATGTTCTGGAGGTGCATTCCATATATGGAACTTCTGAATATTCATGATTACATATATGGAGATTTTGAATATTCATGAATTCCATGTATGGAATCATGAATGTTCAAAAATTCCATATATGCACCTCTAGAACTTTGAATCCAGTATGGCCACTAATCAGTGATCTCGCTTATACTTTTGGTGCAAAGTTGTTTTGGGTCTGTTTCATTTGCTCTCTTTTTACTTGATGCAACATTCTCGGGGACGTGGTGGCGACTGCAAGCCTGCAAAAAGTGTGTCTGTCATTTGCAGAATGAGGTCCTCAGAGGGTGAATTTAGTGACGATATCCCACGCGGTGGGCTAGCTAAATCCACCCTCTGGGGACCTCATTCTGCTTGGGCCTCAACTGCTATATGGGAGACATAGGAGCATTTTTAGTTAAAGTTTTTTTCGTATTTGTTTTGTTTTCTGTTTTAGTGTTCTTTTGTTTGTTTGTTTTGTTTGTTTTATTTTGTATTTTAACCAATCTTTTGGTGAATCTCTCTCCACTACTCCAGACATTATGATAAGTTGAAACTAGTTTGCCTTTGCTACGTCCGGTGAGCGTTCTGTGGACGATGAGACACATATTAACATCCCGTTATTTCGCTGGGTTGTTACCATGTGTTTCTCTGTCCCGAGTTCGATTTGCTACACCCTGTCAAAGATGGTTTCCGTAAGAAAGACGACAGAACTGATGTGTTTGCTGCTCTGTATGTTGGTGTGTGGCATACTGATGGGGTTTTTGTTTGTTTGTTTGTTTGTTAGTAAATGTTTTATGTGGCTATATATTCAATGTGTTTTCTATGGTGTTCTGTTCGTTCAATTGAACCAATGAGTTTTTCTGTTGCTTATATCAGTTGTCTCCATGCAGATTGTCTCTAGTTGTATGACAATATTGTGCTTTCTTTTTTCGTTTGTATATGAATTCGGTATGTTCCACTGAAATATGCTTTATCTTGTGTGCTATCCGTGTTATAGTTGTATGTATCATTATAGAGCTTTCGGAAAACTCGTGGATAGAGTTACCACTACTTTTAGCTGTACGTACTACGTCATCAAAATATGCGCACGTTCTATATAACGATAGCCGTTGTGTAATATAACCGTCACAACGCATAAGGTGTCAATTTCTTCGGTTTGTACCAAAAACCTTCATTTTAAAGATACAGACGCTCAGTCAATTAGTTGTGTTGTTGCATACATCCATCCAACATGCAACCATGAGGGAAACTATCCTCAATTGGCCGACTGAACAAATATTGTAGCTAGATGATGTGCTTAATCTGGTAGATCGTGCAAAGCGAAAATCTCACTGCGCACAAGTATCCATGTGTTGTCGTCTTCATTTATCTTACGAGTTTTTGCGAACCGAATTTTCGGCCATACATGCATGCATTATACGACGATGAATGGCTATTTAAACGTAGCATAGTCGTAAGGCTATCCGAGAGAGGCGAAACCTCTCTATTACGTGATGGCCCTAGATATACACTAAGACAAAATAGAATCAAATGCGCAGCATGGCCGTGTGCATAACATGAACATGTAGTTATGGCGAATGAACGTTCAGACGACCGCGATTCAATCGTAAGTGGAGGAATCGGGCCAGACAAAATCGTGGATAGTTTGTTCACACGATGGCGATGACGTCAAAGATGGTGATATTAGGCATGTATGTGATTGACTACCCTACGATCTTTCCAGCTACGATTTTTACGTACACACGACTGCGATTACGTCGCAAGTAGATATATCCAAGGATATGCCACGATTTCGCATCTAAAATCAAATGTTCAGTGCTTGATCTAATTTTTTTTTTAACTTGCGATCTTGACGTGAGCATGCGCAGTCAAACTATCGGTTACTTCATACGAAGGAAATCCTTCCACTTACGATTGAATCGTGGTCGTTTGAACGTTCACGAAGGGGTCACTTTCACCTAAAAAGTGTTGACCTGTACCCTACACACGTGTTGAAAATGCTGTACACAGATCTACACAGGTTTTGAAATCTCGTTCAAAAGGACGTTGTTAATTAGTTTACGTCTGGTACGATTTCTGCGTTAATGTCACATTGAAAATTAGTACGAACTGAACACAAATTGCGGATTGGCTTCAGAATATTAATGTGAGTGTCATGTGACGTCACAATGATGTGTTAGCAAAACATGTGTAGCCTATATGGGAGGGTGGGGTAATGCCGAACACCTTATCAGGCCTAAGCGATCATATTTTCAACTAGAGATGACTGGCTATATAAGAAAAGAAATTATGGTAGTTCTATACTGAACATAAACGGGGCTATTGCCGAATGGGGTCAAAACCTACGCCCGCCCATTATACAAATGAAATAAAAGGACAATTGGCAATGAATTGTTTACTGAACTTTCCCGCCATAGTACTTCTTCTACAAACCACATCCGGTTCGGGATTATGCCTGCGTTCGGGATTACCCCACTTTTTCCTAACCCAGCACTTTTTTAGGTGAGAGTGCACATTTGATGGTACCTACCACCCCTACCCATTTGGAACCCGGAAACCGGATTTGAAAGATATGGAATGCAGGATCCAGTTTAAGATTGTACAATAAGGAATACCGGTTTAATAATTAATTTTGGTTATGTATAGTTGGCATCTGGTGTTCAAGACAGGCGGAATCCGGCGTACGAGACAGGCGGAATTCGGCGCACGGCTCCAACGCACCGGAATCCGGCATACGAAAACGGATGGTGGCAGCCTCGTAATTATCTCTATTTTGCTTTTTTTTCAAATTTAAAGGGCCTTTTATTTATTTGTTATGCCTTGATATATATGGCATAATGTGATCTGGGGGTTCGAAAATTAAGTGGACCTTTAAACGAATATTTCAGATGCGTTTGGATTTACTTGGAGTATGTGTCTATGGAGACCCGGCCTGTTCATTAGCTGAAATAGCCGGTGACACTCGTCTCAAAGATAATGACGTCACACTTGCTGAGTATGACGTCCTTGAAGGAGTGATCATCGGATTCGCCGTGCTTCTGGTGCTCATACTTCTGATATTGTTGGCGTTACTGGTGGTCAAGAAATGTCGCCATCGAGGTGCGTGGCACTGCACGACCGATCGCTCACTCACAGGCAATGTAAGCATTTAATTATACCATCGGAAAGGAGGGAGCTGTTTCGTGACCTCGTCAAGCAGCTCACGGGTATACGTAGATCATGCCATGAATCTCTACTCTGGCTAACGCCGGTAGACATCATATTCCACTAGTACAAAACCTGGGAACTTGTTAAAGTTTTGACAGGGAACCTTATAATGTCAAAAAATTAACGCGGGAACTCTATTTCTAAGTTATTATCTGTTCCTTAATAATGTACTTCACTGATTGTCCCAATTCAAAATTACATGCTTTTCCGTGGTATTTGTGAGCCGATATCGCAATAAACGATGAATTAATTAACCAGAAGAAATTGCACATCTGTAATTGACGCAAAGCAAAATCGCTCACAAATTTATTCAAATCGTGAAAGTTCGATTTGGTACCTTTACCAACAGTGAAGTGCACTATTAACCCTTTGAGTGCCAGGTCGATTTTTGTATCAACCCATATACCCTGTGCCAATGCATTCTCTTATATATGCGAGTCGACCATAGGTCGCCTCGCATATATAAGAGAATGCATTGGCCTAACAATTTTTTTTATTTTTTTTACAATTTTTTACAATTTTAATAATTTATTCTTATATTCTTTAACAGACTTATTTTGTAGGTTTAGGGCCGATGAGATCGGCCCCTGGCGCTCAAAGGGTTAAGGAACACACAATAACTAAGAAATATATTCCCCGCGTAATTTGTCGACTTTATAAGGTTCCCTGTCAAAACTTCCAAAAGTTCCAAGGGCCACGGTATTGTACTGGTGGAATATGATCTCTACGGGCGTTAGAGTAGAGATCCATGGCATGATCTAGGGTATACAATGTGCAATGTGTAGTCTGCCTCACAAAACGCCATGTCGTACCTGAGTTTTAGTCTCGTCGAGTAAATCTCTTCCAGAGGTCACGTGTCAGTCAGCTCACCGATTTTCACATCGGTTCAAGTCTTAGTTTAGTGTGCTTGTCATTTGCAGAATGAGGTCCCCAGAGGGTGAATTTAGTACAGCGGGCTATCATTACCAAATTCAACCTATTTCTGCATAGCCTCATCTGCTATGGGAGACATAGATTCAGATTGAAGTTCCCAAATGGTGAATATTGTGATGTACCCGTTGGGAACCTCGATTATGCAATGTGACGTCTGCCAATTTGGGGACATACTAGTAGAGAAACTAAACTAAAAAAGAAATAGAATCTATTTGAAGAAGTTTCTATAAATCGCGTTATTTGGACATCTCTATATACGCATGGCACCTGGGTTGATAATGCTACACTTCCCCTGTGTCGTGCATTCACACATCCAAGCCTGAGTTTAGTGTGCCTGTCATTCGCAGAATTTGGTCACCAGAGGGTGAATTTAGTGAGGCTATCCTTCATAGCGGGCTATCATCACCAAATTCACCCTCTTGGGACCTCATTCTGTATGGCCTCACCTGCTATGGGAGACATAAATTATACTCAGATTGAGGATCCCAAATTGTGAATATTGTAATGTATACCCAATGGGAACCTCGATTATGCAATGTGTAGTCTGCCAATTTGGCGATATAGAGAAACTAAACTAAAAAAGAAACAGAATCTATTTGAAGAACTTTCTATAGAAATTTGATAGTAAAAAAAAGCTTTCCAGAGAAGATGAGACCTAAGCAGAATGAGGTCCCAAGAGGTGGAATTTAGTGATGCTAGCCCGCTATGCGGGATAGCGTCACTAAATTCACCATCTGTGGACCTCATTCTGCAAATGACAGACACAATAAACCCTGGTTGCATCGGTTATGGCATGAGCTGTGGGTTCGATTAGATTGTCAGAAGCACATAATTGCTATTTATTCATAAACCCGCCGCATGTTTTTGTTTATACATGTGAAAAATTATTGTACCGATTGCTGAACTTTTAGGACATACATCATGTTGCATAATATACCGCTTGCTATATATTTATAATGGATTTTGTCAGCGCCAACTGAGTATTAGAAAAGAATTGTGACCGATTAAAATGTTAAAGGTACTCAATCCGATTAAGCACCCCTAAATTACTATTTCTTTGGCTTCGGGGGTAAAACATATTTGATTCGAGTCGAGGAACCCGCCCTTCAAAGCTCAGAGTGATCAGATATCGATTTTTGAAATGTGTTAAATTTTTGGAGATGTGGGCGGCACAGTGGGCCACTTCCACATCTCAAACGGACAAATTACGGACAAATTGCTGGTGTAAGATGGATAACTCTAAAATCAAGTGTTTATTATAGTTAATAATAATCACTTGATTTTAGAGTTATCCATCTTACACCCGTAATTTGTCCGCCCACATCTCCAAAAATTAACACATTTCAAAAATCGATATCTGATCAGTCTGAGCTTTGAAGGATGGGTTCCTCGACTCGAATCAAATATTTGTTTACCCCCAAAGCCAAAGAAATAGTAATTTAGGAGCGTCTAATCGGATTGAGTACCTTTAATTGCAAAGGATTTTATAGATGAAGATGTTTCAAGCCTATATATAGAAGGAGGTGTTTCAACCTACTATAGTATGGTAAAAACAAAATATTAAGTGACCACATATACATTTGATATATATATATATATATATATTTTTTTTTAATCCCACATTCAACCACCGTGTGACACCAGACTGACAATATCCTCCGCAATTATCCATTAACCATCACATTCAGTCAACAGGTCTGCTAATGTAATACATGAATTGAGTTGTCTGGTTCAAGACAAAGGCCATTCGCAGATAAATCCTCTGTTTTTTGCAGAACATTTTATATCATTCATCTTGTAATCCAAGATTTTTACCAATTCAACACAATGTTCATTTTCCAGATCGTTGCTTGGATTGTCTGGTCCCCATTCGATGTGAGGCATTGGGTCCATTGATGACGTAACGAAATCCCCTTCTATGTCCCGGTCGTTACCATTTATCCAAAATCCTTTATTAGTTATCAGTGTGTCATTGATTTTGATGAAATAACTCAACACTTGCCACTGTTCGTGGTCTTCAACAATAAAGAGTTGTGCCCCATGCTCCTCACATGCCGTGTGTGCGCTATCAAAATTGACATCAGTCGTGTCTACCAGGAATCGTTTTGAGCCTCTCGTGTAATTGGATCTCATGGTTTGACAACGGTATCTGGATCCAGCTAGTCCTGTCGGAACACAGATATTGTCACCGCAAATGCTCGGCGTGCAGACATTTTCCGCCGACGTTCTGTTCTCGATGAATTCACCTCGAGAACTTTCAACGTCTGTGGTGAGCAAACATCGTTTGTTCTTAAAATGAATTGCCACACATCCGTAATGATTGGTGCACAATTTTCTGCATCTGAGATGATTTTCAGTGATAATGATAAGTTCATTTGTTGCACAAATCCTGGCGATTTCTAAAACTAAACCAGAAAACAAGGGAACCAATACTGTCATATGAATACGACCCATAATCCAATCATATGCGGGACCCTATAATCCACGATCACCACGGATGCGTGACCTTATAAAAGCTATAATCCAATATCACCACGGATAAGTGACCCTATACTCCACGATCACCACTGGCGCGAGACCCCAGGCTGTAATCCAAAATCACCACGGATATACGTGACCTTATAATCCACGTTCGCCACTGACGCAAGACCCCAGGCTGTAATCCAAGATCACCACAGATATACGTGACCTTATAATCCACGTTCGCCACTGACGCAACACCCCAGGTTGTAATCTAAGATCACCACGGATATACGTGACCTTATAATCCACGTTCGCCACTGACGCGAGATCCCAGGCTGTAATCCAAGATCACCACGGATATACGTGACCTTATAATCCACGTTCGCCACTGACGCAACACCCCATACTGTAATCCAAGATCACCACAGATATACGTGACCTTATAATCCACGTTCGCCACTGACGCAAGACCCCAGGCTGTAATCCAAGATCACCACGGATATACGTGACCTTATAATCCACGTTCGCCACTGACGCAACACCCCAGGTTGTAATCTAAGATCACCACGGATATACGTGACCTTATAATCCACGTTCGCCACTGACGCAAGACCCCAGGCTGTAATCCAAGATCACCACGGATGCGTGACCGGTTTTAGGACGATGGAATATTCATCTGAGCTTTGATTTCGCGCACCGTTATCTTTCACATCGAGTGGAGCTTTAAAATCTGAAGGAGCAGTCGATAGAAACTACAATATCTTGAGGCCACAGTTAAAAATATCTCCATGTACCGGCCTTGTCCTTTTGTCTGCATTAAAGGCCCATTTAATTTGGCCTTGTTCCTGCCTCGTTTTTAAGGTAGATTATGCAGATAGCAGATAATGACATGGCTCTCTACTCTGGCTACGCCTGTAGAGATCATATTCCACCAGTTCAAAACCTAGGATTTTTTTAAAAGTTTGACGGGGAACTAAAAAATAACTCAGGTTATATTGTTCTAAGTAAATACATGTTCCATAATAATGCATCTCGCAGTATGGGCGAAGTTTCCAGCTTGAGATTACATTACTTAGGTGACTAGTGTGGGCCGATTTCGCGATAAACTTTGAATTGATTACCCCTGGGAATTTCATGATTGTATATATTAAAGCGACACAGAACTAACTATACGCCCACAAAAGTCGCCAAAAAAGCATGCAATTCGAGCTGGGACCTTCCCAAGCTGCGAAATACATAATTAAGGAACAGTTATTTATAACTGAGAAATATATTAGGAAACCAGTAATATGTGTTCAGTGTATAAATTTCCCTGTCGAGCAGAACATCAAACGGTTCCCATGCAGGTTTAGGACTTGATGAATATATGGTTTCTACGGGCGTAATCAGAGTAGAGATTTGTGGTATGATCTAGATAGGGGTATAATTTTTTTTATTATATGATAAGCTATCAAATAGTAGTATTATTGCATCATATAAAAACCGTTATCCGTCCGTGAAGATATCGATATCTTACTCTTATCCACCCGCGGTAAAATTAAAGTGATTCGGTTCTTGGCGAAGAGTGTGCTAAAAGTCCCTGAGTGTTCAGGTTGAAAGAATTGTAATGCGATGTGATCAATTATATTGTTTTGTTAAACATACTTTGATGTTAGCACCTTTATCCCTCAACCAATATGTCTGGAAGATGGAACTATATTTATATGCACAAGCTCATTATCATGGCTGTGCTTTGGTTTACAAATTTGCACCTGTTACTCTTCTTTCGAGTTGAGCCATGGACCAACTCAGCGGAGCATATAATAAACAGAACATCTACACTTTTTGGTTGGATATGGTAATTATCTCATTCGTGATTTAAAAAAAAATGAATTTCCACTATTGGCGGAGCCACTCGTGGAAATAAATTTTGTTGTCATCACTCATGAGATAATTTCCATATCCAACCAAAAAGTGTAGATATCCTCTATGTATTCCCAATCGAATATTGTGGGTATACTGGATTAGGTCATTTTTATAATCACCTGGTTAGCGGATTTTTTCTTCTAAAAGGAAAGCGGATTTCGCGATAACCATTGAATTGACACACACTACAGGTCACATCTCTCATCCGATCGACACCAAACCTCATATGAATCTTCGTGGTGACAGCTAGATGGGAGCCATCGATTTTTCCAAAATAGTTTTAAAACACGGCCGCCCACGGCAATCCTTTGGCACACTCTACATGCAGGGCACATCCCTCATCCGATCGTCACTAAACTTCATATTTGGATAATCGGAGCGACCACTATAGATGGGGGCCATACAAAATTTCAAGTTAAAAAGCATGGTAGCTAGCGGCCATCTTTGGATTTCCCTTTTGAATCCATCGGAACACCCTGCATCTGACTTTTATTATTCGGGATTACTTCTATAGATTCGATGGTCCCCATATCATCAGATTCCAACAACAAAATTGTTGAAATGCCGCTTCAGTTATCAGAATCGATTAATTGCCCAAAAATAATGCTAACCACAGTCAACTATAGTATAAAATTTGCCCAAAACCTGTTATTTATCAACATTTTGTTCAACGAAATTTTGTCGGTTTGTCAAATATCTGAGACACTTGATTTTAGAGTTTAATATCCAACTTCATCCGCAATTTGGTCCGAGACAGTCTTCTCGACGACTTTTACTGGGCCACTATATATTCCAGGTGGTGAAAAATAATAGATTTAAAAGATTGGTATCTGATCACTCTGAGCTTTGATGGGTGGGTTCCACGACTCGAATCAAATATTGTTCACCCCCGAAGCCAAATAAATAGTAATTGAGGGCGCTTAACCCATTACCCAACAGAAGGGCCCTGTGTCAATGCATTCTCTTATGGTCGCCTCGCATATATAAGAGAATGCATTGGCTTAACACATTAAAAATTGTTAAAGAATGTAAGAAAAAATGGTAAAAAGTGTTAGGCCAATGCATTCTCTTATATATGCGAGGCGACCTATGGTCGACTCGCATATATAAGAGAATGCATTGGCACAGGGCATAACTGTAACCATCACAATGTGGTCAATGAGCCGGTTCTAATGATATCCAAATTTGTATGGTTCTATTGAGACAGACCGAAGATATTTTAGGCTGTTGAAGCTATATTTGGCCGGTTTTGGCCGGTTTGTTGGGTAAAGGGTTAATCGGATTGAGTAACTTTAACTGACTGTGAGAATCCTAGGGCCAGGGGAAACAAACTATACATTTATTATGGCCTAATATAGTAAAACTTTTGTTCCATGCCTTTCTTCTGCATGCGCGATATATATATATATATATATATATATATATATATATATATATATATATATATATATATATTTATATGTGACTTCAGTGCTTCAACTTATCACAACGATCTCTCACATGACATAAGATTCCAATATACACCCACTCAGAACTATGCAAATACATACCCAACAACTAGCCCATCGTTGATACAAAGTGAACTGTCTTTGATATTTTTGTTCCGCTTTGTAATAGTATTGATTTTTGGAATGTGTTTTCTGCATTTTTTTCTGTAACTGTATTTTATTTACAAGATTTCCTGCTTGCTACTCGTCTCACCGGAAACTGTTAGCTATGTAATGGTTAGAGCACAATAATTGTTCTTTACCAGAATCAATCGAGTCGAAGACGAGATTTATTCTGGTAAAGAACTATTCGCGTGCATACTCTGACCGATTTAGAGCACAATTGATCCCACATAATTCAACCAACTGGAAATGTGCCGCTGAGCGTGTTTTGACCACGACGTGCGCCGGCCGCGATTGGATACAATGGCCAGTTAACCACGCACAACAACGTGATTAACATGAACGGATCGCCGTTGACTGTGAATAGATATGTCGGAAACAACAAGGACTGGTTCCACGAAGAAGCGCCCGTGCGATTTGTCTGTGATGAGATAGATAATTTTAGATAGATAATTTATTGGCAAAAGTGCATTCATTATACAAGAATACAGGAGATACAAAAATAATCATAAATAGGATTGAATCGTCAAGTGCATAAGATCAGTTACTTGCCCAGTTGAGGGTCAGCAAGATATGGATATATGACAATCCAAATCATGCTGACTCCCAAATGGGGTGCACTCAGTCTGGGGTTGGCATAACCTCGTTCGTGGCTGTCTTCCTGCTGACCCCATCCTAATATGTATTGTGTCAACTCCGGTTATGTCAACGATTTTAAATGTGAGTTAGTATATAGCAGACATATGTACATGGTCTTCTTTGACGGACCCGAGGGAGTATGGCATGTGGTCTCGCGGGTTTCTTAAATACAGACATATATGTAAACCTCATTTTCGAAGAAACCCGCCAGGCCAGTTGGATGAGATCCAGTTAGAACACTAGAACATTATATTGTCGAATGTGATGGAAGGGGGTGGAGTCGTTGCACGGTGCATACGGGTTTGAAGCGTCACACGTGTACTAAGTAGCAAATCGCGATCAACAAATCTAAAACGAACTGTACATGCATTGAAGTTAAGAGTTATGGTGCCATTGTTAACGTACGCATTCTGGGCAGTATGGGTTATTACAAGTCACTGACGTGGATTATGAATCGATGAATTTACTGATCTTTTTTTTATACAATTACATCGTGTCGGTTCCGATCGAAGTTCTTTGGATAGGTTATTCCAAATAGCGGGGAATTTAAATGTCGGGAATGAATCGAGGAACTTTATCCGCGATTTCGAGAATTTAAAGAGACCCTTCTGTCGGGTATTAGCTTTATTTATTTCCAAAAATGAATTAAAAGAATCTGGAAGACCACCGTTCCTCCACTCTTACATAAACAGTGCAACATTGAGTTCATATAGATCTTTAATTTTGCTAAATACGGGATCAGTGTGTGAGTTATATAGTGCTTATTGTTTATAATTATAATGGTCTTCTTCTGAAGCAGAAACAGTCTATGAACATGTTTGCTGTGACCCCATACTTCAATGACATACAGTAAATGACTTTGAACAATAGAGTAATATAGGGTTCTATATATGAGTTTGATATGGAAGCAGTTTCTTTGCCTTATTCAATGCATAATTTGCATAGGCTATTTTGGAGCAGACTGTGGAAATATGAGCAGTATAACCAGGGGGGGGGGGGGTCGGAAAAAAAATTCAGGCACGTATGGCAATTTTTCCCTTTCGATAATTTTTGTTTACCCACCCACCCCCACCGCCAATTTATTTTCCGTTTTCGACAGTTTTTTCCGTCCATTTTTGGACACCCACCCCCTTAAAACACTAAAACAGTAATAAAGATGCGAAAACCGGCGAAAACAGTTGTTAATAACTTTCAAGTGAATTTAGGCCCATACTACTATGAAAACAAACAGAGGTGTTGTGTGCGATCTCAAAATTGAAGAAGCTGAAACGCAACGTATGTTAAAGCTGTGAGCTTCCTATGTTTTGAGAAAACACAATCATGACTATTTTCGTTTTCTGAATGGATGTCAGAACACATCCATGGCACTAGTAACATTTTGATATTCTACCTGATTGGACCAGTGATGCGACTGCTATCTCCCAACATTTAATGAAATGGAATTATGCAATGCTGCCTTATCAGAATATATAGTCTGATTTGAGATACAATATGATTAAAAGACATTTTTGACAGCTGATCAGTCACGTAGCTCACTTCTTTATTTAAAAGCAATAAGAAGCAACATTTACTTCTTACTACTTTTGTGTCCAAATGTGTCAAGTTGACAAATCGAACGCACACTTAGTGTGCATTATGTATGGTTAAAGTCGGTTTTGTTGATTTGAACAATTGTTAAGTTGAGGAACAAGGTTACAGTAGTCTATAGATGAGAATGTTTTGGTATTTACTTTTTTGTTTTATGTTTTTAGTTGTATAAGTCTGTAACGTTCAGTCTTAGCTCAATATTATCATTTGCCAACATTATGTGATGAGAAATCCACTTCTATTTTTACATTGTTATGACAAATGTTGTTTTACTGACAAGCCGTCCAGATTTGTTTTTCATTTGTTTTATTTGCACATTTAATTGTGTTTAGATCAATGTCTAGATTGTGATAAAACAAGCCATAGATTCACATGAAATAATGTCGCCATTAATACTTCTTTTGAATTATGACAAGTTCAGTTATATAGGCAGAATGACTATAGTGAAGTTTTATTGGTATAATCAAACTTTGAAAACCAAACTTGGTAAAAGTTGACAATCAAAGGAAGTTTTACATGGCTTTTGTTATGAGAATGGTTGTTGTTTATATGACAATTCCCTTAGTGCTGTTCAGTGTATAAGATATAACTTATCAGCTGCACCCTCCTGTAATACAAAACTGAATAAGTCTACTGTCAGTATATTTTATTACAAGTGTGTATATTTGATTAGCTCGGTTTAACATCAAAAGGCAGACTTTGCTTTTTTAAAATCGCTCATGCAGGATCACGTTCGAATTTCCCATGGACTAACATCCATTTATAAAAAATACAACTGGATAACTGTCTGCAGTTTACCAGTTAGAATTACATTATTTCTCTCATTTAAAGTGGTTTTGAAGCCCAACTCATTGCCAAAACACTAAAAAAACAAGCAGGAATTTTTTTTTTTAGTTGCGGAAAAAAATGCTTGTTGGTGGCTTTGACCACCTACCCACCCCGGCATACGTGTCGGAATTTTTTTTTCACCCCCCCCCCCCCCCGGTATAACTTTTTTCGCTTAAGTCTTCACCTACTCGCTCGATCGATATATTGTTGATTGATACATTGATATGTGTACCTTTCGGTATAAGTCGTGATGTTTCGAATAAGATATATCGTGTTTTATTTGGGTTTAATGATAGACGGTTCGCACAGCACCACTGGAATAGTTTGTGCAATTCAAAATTAACATCGCACTCTAATTTTCTAACATCGACGCCCGATTCATACACTGTTGTATCGTCGGCAAACGAGACAAGATTCAATTTTGTTGAATTTCGAATATCGTTGGCATAGAGCAAAAAAAGTATGGGCCCAATATGGATCCTTGAGGGATCCCAATAGTGACGGGAAGCATACAAGATTGGTTTCCTCTTAACGAAACATACTGTTTTCTATCCGATAAATAATTTCGAAACCAAAGATTTGCTATTCCTCTTATTCCATAATGGTTTAACTTTCTCAAAAGAATGTTGTGATCTATGGTATCGAATGCCTTTGATAGGTCTAATAGCAGAGCCAATGTGAAGTCTTTTGATTTGTTGTTGTTTTCAGTACAGATATGTTCAAGTAGGTGTAGCACAGGGTGAACAGTTGAATGGTGTTTTCTGAAACCGTATTGGTGTTCATTCAAAATATTGTGTTTATTAAGAAACTTAACAAGTCTTGTGTCCATCACTTTTTCTAGTAATTTCGAAAAGGAGGGCAATATACTAATCGGTCTGTAGTTATCTAAGAGTTGTTCACTTCCAGCTTTGTGAATCGGCACTACTTTAACTATTTTCATATCAGCAGGTATAATACCAGTTTCAAAGGTTCTGTTTATAATATATGACTAGAGGGTTGGCTACCTTGCAAGCGACAAATTTGACTAGTGAATTAGAAATTTGGTCATGCCCACTGCTCTGTTTGGTTTGTAGCGAATTAGACAACGTAATTATTTCGACAGGAATTGTAGGGAACATACAAAAACTTTTAGAATAAGATCCACTCAGGTACATTTCTGGGGGTATCGCAGTTCTTGGAATGTTAGAGGAAACACGATTTCCAATATCTGTAAAATATCTATTAAACTCATCGGAAATGAGTTGCTTTTTCGACTTAGAAATCTTAATGTTTGGGTTGTCCGGATGATAACTTGAACAATATTCAAATGAATATCCACTGTGTAGGAACTGTTTCATCGGAAATCGTTCTATCGCCGATTTGTGATGGTTCTTGACTGATTTGTGACGGTTCCTGATGATCCAAATTATACATTTTCGCGAGTTTTTGACAGTTAAAACGAAATTTTTGAGCCATCTAGGTGATAATTCGATTAGTTTTTCCATTCCCCTCATAATCTATGGTCCCAAACAACGTAAACATAATAAAAATCCTATTGTGCGAGTAATAACAACGACGAAAATTGAGAATTGTGATATCTCGATCGGTTCTCTCCCGATCGAGTCGGTTCTCTCCCAATTTAATCGGTTCTGTCCGGTAAATACGATGACTATTATCTGGAAGTATACGTGAAAATATCCAAGTGAGCACAACGAAATATCAATTATGTTGAATGTTCACCACTTATCGGGGGGGGGGGGGGAGGTCTGCAAATGTTTTCCGAACACTAGGCGGGGGTGGATGGTTCAGCAGCCCGGCTTACACATTTTTTCCTGGCCCTGTAAATTTTTTCCTATAGTCATTTTTCTTCAAAATAATGGGACAAAAGGTTTAAAGAATGCTTCTATTATTTAATAGGTATGCACTTAACTCTTATAATATGGCATATATATTCTATATATCTGATCTGGGGTTTCGAAAATTAAGTGGGCCTTTAAGCATGAGGCAATCATCAACATTTCTTCCTACACACATATGTTTGCCAGATTGGTAAAAACGGGTGTCTGATCATTTTGTGTCGATTTTCCATTCAAACCACAAAGAGTACCCATACAAAAATTCATTTTACGAAGATTTTTATGGATATTATGTCAGAAAACTTCCGTGTAACTTCGATAGACTATCCAACCTCGTTCATCAACTAATTATATATACCGACGGTATACGCATGTACCATGGTGAAATTACCGCCAATTAACTCTCAAAGTCCAAGAACGTTACAGGTCAGAGTGGTGACGTACGCGGGATTACATGTAACGTTCTAGACTTTGAGAGTTAATTGGTGGTACGTCGACTAAGGAAATTAGCAGTATGACCTGAGCCTCTAATTATGTAGACCGTAACTGTGTTATACCGTTGATAAAGGCCGTGACGGCCGAAAGCTTCGGTAAAGAGTTTGTTACTTATTGTTCCTGTAGTGGTGTTCAGTCAATCATTTTCGTTTCCAGCGTCGACGTGGAAGCGAACCACAACACACGTGCACCGCAGTAGAGAGTCCATTGTCGGACCAAGAATTAACGAAAGATGAAGTAGACGCGGGAAGTCCGTCCGATGTGACGTCAAACGGTCACATGACCGGAGTTTCTGATAATGCTGTTGACACTGATGCTGGTGACGATCGTGACGACGGTTGGGTTGTACCCATGGATCAAGTTGAAGACATTTCAAATGTTAGCAAGAGTGAAAAAGACACACAGCTCTGATATTTTATATGTTACTTCGTATTTGATTCACTTCGACTTTTTTATTTTGTTATCAAATTTATGTCTGACATTTTCATTTTATCATCCTTGCATATAGAGTATATCATAATTATGTTTCATTTCCCGATCGTATATTGTGATGGCGGGGTGAATGTGCATGACATGCATATGTCTTTCTTCGTAAAATACTTGTGAGAGACATTGGGCCGTAATGAAGATTTCTATATCTAGAGTCAAAACATGTTATTTGGCAATCTTAATGGCGTATATTCACACTCTGTAATCACAAGTCCCCAGAACAAAATTTGACCCCACCCCAATGATACTTGTCCCCAGAAAACAATTTGACCCCACCCCAAATGATACTTAATCCTATAGAATTAAGTATCATTGGGGGTGGGATAAATTTTGTTTTGGGGACCTGTGTCTGTAATCACTTGAATTCGGTTCGGTATCGCGTCACGTTTTTTTTTGTAGTTATATATGTACCGTTCTCGGTTAGACCACGTTTTCTCGGCCCACGACAGCTTGGTATATCGGTTGGGTTAATGCTGTTTTGGTCCGAGTCCCGTCCCGTTACTCTTCTATATATAACAGACTTTCATTGAAAATACTTACTACATTTACATATGGGGACCGGGGGCCTTCGCGTGTACCCCTGGACGTGTTTATCACCGCACATGTCCGTGATTAATATGTCTTCAAAATGATATATAATTTACCGAGATAGCGAAAGATCAAGTGATGATATGACATTTTAATATATTGTTTATACGCATTTTCTGATAGCGCGACAAATCGAAATTCTCTGGGAAACCATGCTTTGTTTACTTATAAATCTCGTTGCTTTGACATTCAAGATGCCCCCCCCCCCACCCCCCCCCCCCCCCCATGGAATACGGAATACCACTTAACTCAGAGGGTGGAATACGGAATACCAGTTAACAGCCATATGGAATACATAAAATATATGAAAACTTCATTTTTTTTGAAGGTCGGCGTACGAATACCGGTATTTTTGGAATACCGAATACCTCCTAACAGAGGGGCCGCAATACGGCGTACCTCATAACAGGGCATGGAATACGGCGTACGTAAAAGGGGTGGGGCCTCATTCAACGGACATCTCATACACGCAGGTTTTATATCATGCTTAAATTGGGAAAGGCTGCCATATATGTTTATATATGCAAAGTGTCCATTTTAACTAATCCGAAGACATACATATATAAGCAAGATAACTCCCGCCCACAATTATAGGCGTCAAGTATGTTATATAATCAGGCATATGTATAGAAGAACAACGGAACGGTAATCAGTCCAAAACAGCATCATCCCAACCGATATCCCAATCTGTTATGGACCGAGAATACTAAATTTGTCTAGTTCTCGGTGTGCATTTTGTCAACCATGTCGCATTTCAACACAAAATTGGGTGTACGTATTTCAACGTAATTCACCCCTGGTAAAGTGGCCCTGCTAATGTGCTATGATGCGATTGGGTCCTGCTGAATTGCTATGATGCTGTTAGGACAAAATGATGCTGTTAACAAAAAGTACCGTTATATTTTATTAATTTGTCTTTTTCGCGGTGTTCCGATAATCTGAACATATACAGGAAAAGCCATTATCAATCATTCGAAAGTCAAAACATATTTATTGCGAAAGAATGTAATACCGGTTGTATTAGATGTTGAAAATCGACTATAATCAAGATGGTTTTTAACGTCGTTTTAGAAACACCAGCGCAGACATTATACTATTTGTTTTTAAATATATTTGTTCTTGAATGTTTCATACACACACTGGTGTTTTCTCAAATTGCTCGGATCAGCCAATCCCCGCTAAAATGACAACTTTAGAAAAATAACGGTACTTTTTTGTAACGGCATCAGTTTGCCCTACCCGCATCATAGCAATTCAGCAGGACCACCATCATCATAGCATATTAGCAGGACCACTTGGCCAGGTGTGTAATTGTATATTATTACCTTTCCACATTATAGGCCAGATGCCCAGACATATATCGTTATCGATACAAATGGGGCGTATATATGCCACGTGCTGTTATGGTCGTGTAAAAATCTATGTCGAGAATCAAGACACCTGTTGACAATAGAATAAAATTAACAAATTTCTGAGATAAGTATGGATGTAATGTAACATTCTATCTGATACATTATCTTTGCCTGAACATTCTACGAGAATATCTCGGTGACGAGCGTTCTATTCGTTACATTCCGGTTTTGCTGCCATCCGTAAAATATATGTATTTCCATCGAGTCGAAACTTGGCAGATTTTGGTTGACTAATATGGTTTATTCCAGAGGGATGTCCATTTCCATTGGTGCTCACACTTGGCACGTTGGTGCAGTTCTTGTTCATCAGGCTAAACAAATCCTTCAAGTACAGGACATTTGGGTATCCAGGGACTTCAGTTCCACTTTAACCATGCTTGAACAATGTGGAATCAAACACATATATACAAGTAGAATGGTCCTGAATGGAGACTGTATCTATGCATCAAGGTCACTATCTTTGAAAAACATACCGTATATACCCGGAGTTGTATTTTGTTTAAACTGAAATATATGCTCAAATATGTTTCAAATAACACTTTTATTTTATATGTTGAATCGTTTAGGCAAGATTGACGCTGTGCAACATTTTAAAACGTGAAAACTCTTGTGACAGCACCGATAAAATAGAATAATGACACTTTTTTCCCGTGTTCGAATAGAAATTTCGTAGAGGTGTACTTTTGTGCGACACTTTTCGCATAACAGAAAGACATAGACGCTCCATTTCTATCGATATGACTGAATATCTGGCCAACACGCGGAGAAATAACAATATAATTATTTTAAATATGCTCAATTTTGTGTTGAAATTCGGAGAGGTAAAAAAAAAAATGCACACTGAGAACGGGACATATATTACTATACCGAGAACGTGGCGTGGCACCGAACCGCATTCCAATGAGTACACGGTGTGATGTAAGACATATTTAGCCATGATGTGTTGTTACCAAATTCACGTGTGACAGAAAGTTCCATCTGATCAATCATGCATAATTTTATTATATAATTCATCATTGTTTACCGTATATGTTGATGGCGGTGTGTATGTGTCTTTCTTACGAAAATACTCGAGAGGAATAATATATGCAGGGGCGTAAAATATATTGTAAGGAATTAATAAAAATTGTCATTTGGTTTACGGATTTGTTTAGCTCCAAGGCAGGGGAGGTTGGAGGAAATAAAAATTAAACATGTATAATTTTTTTAGGGGTGTTTCTGCAGGCGTTGTCGGTGCTCTATTTTTATCGACACTTCACTTTCATTTCACTTCAGATAGTTTTCTTCCTTGTGTATTTACATACTATTACTATAGGTCTGCAATGTATCATAATCATAGCCAGGCTTCACTGTTGGGTTGATAATGTTGTATATTTTATGCAAACTTAAACTTTTGATCTAATTTGTATATATTTGTGTATGTCTGGATTAACATTTCCATTGGCAGGAATATAACAAACTGTTTTTATGTTGTTGTTGTTGTTGTTGTTGTTGTTGTTGACAAACAGCATTTGTTTGTGTTGGTAAATCCGTAAACCAAGTAATAAAAAATAAAATGCCTAACGAAGATAATATCTGAAGTCATGTAGAGTTTTTTTTATGGAAATTAAAAGCTATATAGTCATTCTGGCATTAGGTACCACAACAATTTGCTATCTTTTCTTACGCGATCCGGAACACAAATCCAAGTATATTTATAAAGAGCGTCCATGCCTTCGTTTCCCAACAGCAGTAAACAATAAAGAGCGTTCTCGGATGATACCAAATTCTATTGCCTGATATAAGCTTAACGGCCCACTTAATTTTCGAATGACCAGATCACATTATACACAGCATATTCAATAGTGTATACCATTTGGAAGAGGAACCAACATAATTATTACACTAGATTCCACATGAATGCGAACAGCTGTGGCCTAGGAGTGTCCACCAAGTGGTGTAGATTCTCAGATTCTCCCCAAGACTCCCACAGAGTGCATCATACCTCACAACTATATGAGATAGGGTTATTCCCCTTCCGTTAATACTGATAAACTGGCAGTACATGCAGACCAGATCGAAATTAGACAAAGAACACACGTCGGTACATTGACAACAACAATGTTCACAGTTCATTCGACCGGATAACTTGATAGATACAATGTTTTGGAACTTCTTCTTTCAAATGGTATATTATATGGGATATGTTGTGTATATAATGTCATCTGGGGTTCGAGAATTAAGAGGGCCTAATTACCTTGACTAATGTGGTAAAAACAATTGGTTTCAAATCGGACCGTGGATCAAGAGAGTATACTGTGGAAAGGAGGATCTTATTACAACAGTGTATTATATTGTAAATTCTTATTACACAATGCATTTACTTGACGTATACATATTTATGTTCTTCAGAATCTTAAAGGTACTCAATCCGATTAAGCACCCCTAAATTACGATTTCTTTGGCTTTGGGGGTAAAAAATATTTTATTCGAGTCGATGAACTCTTCTGCAAAGCTCAGAGTGATCAGATATCGATTTTTGAAATGTGTTAATTTTTGGAGATGTGAGCCACTTCCACGTCTCAAACGGACAAATTACGGACAATTTGCGGGTGTAAGATGGATAACTCTAAAATCAAGTGGTTATTATTGTTAATAATATCACTTGATTTTTTTAGTTATCCATCTTACACCCGCAATTTGTCCGTTTGAGACGTGGAAGTGGCCCACATCTCCAAAAATTAACACATTTCAAAAATAGATATCTGATCACTTGAGCTTTGAAGGATGGGTTCCTCGACTCGAATCAAATAAGTTTTACCCCTAAAGCCAAAGAAATAGTAATTTAGGAGCGTCTAATCTGATTGAGTACCTTTAAGTATGGCTATATATACAATGACAAGAGTGACACTCAAAGGATAATCTTGTTCATTGACAACTAAACACTATAGTTCAGAAACGCAAACAACCAATAATCAACGTGAACAAACTATATTGTCAAGAAGGTGGAGGGCAATAACCGCCTCTCCCGCTTGACAATATGTAACTATGAACAATAAACATATCTATCATAAATAACATATTGTAATAATAATAATTATCACAGCTATAATAAGAAGTTGTGAACTTCAAGAGAACAAATTAGTGTGAGATGAAACTTAAATCGCAAGAATATTGGGGATGGTGGGTGTGAAAATGAATCCTATAGTAAAGACATTTGGGAATTGTTTGCCAAAACAAATCAATTTCGCCGTATATCAGAACAAAATGGCAAAATCTTAGTACTGCGCATGTACGTAATACGTCATTGCAACATGGGGGGAAACCATAATCTATTTAAATCGATTACTTCGACCATAAAATTTATTATTTTTATAAATATGATTTTATGTTCTTCAGAATCTTAATTATGCATATACACAAGGACAAGATGGACACTCGAAGGATACGCTTGTTCATTGACAACAAACACTATAGTGGGCTGTTTATCATTATAAACGTAAACAACAAATAATCAAATATATTGCCAAGAAGGTGGAGGGCAATAACCGACACAAGTCAACGAAGTTACTATCCATATACTGCGGAAGGTTCCTGTTCTCATGGAAGAAGTTTCACTCACACTTAAAGGTACTAAATCCGATCAGACGCTCCTAAATTACTAGTTCTTTGGCTTCGGGCGTAAAAAATATTTGATTCGAGTCGAGGAACACACTCATCAAAGGTCAGAGTGATCAGATATCAATTTTTGAAGTTTGTTATTTCTCGAGATGTGTAATAATATGTGGCCCAGAAATACGTGGTCAAACGGAGGGTCTCGGACAAAATTGCGGATGAAGATGGATAACTCTAAAATCAAGTGGTAATACGGTCAAATTTCGTGATACTTCAGTCATAATACGGCCATATTTTATTGAACAAAATGTTGATAAATTAACAAGTTTTGGGAAATTTGATACCATAGTTGACAGTGGTTAGCATGATCTTGTTGCAATAAATCGATTCTGATAACTAAAGCGTACTTTGAAGAAATGTTGCTGTTGTTGTATCTTGATGGTATGGGGACCATCTGATTGGATTGAGTAACTTTAAAGGTTTCATGGCATAAGTTCTGGATGGATGTGCCTTCAATGCATACATGTATATTAATATTACATATACTATATATTATATAATTATGAACCTGTTAAATGTGCTTTTGTCATGTCTTGGTATTTAAAGGTACTCAATCCGATTCGATTATCCAAATATAATCAGATTCCAACAACAACAACATTTTTATAATGCCGCTTCAGTTATCATAATCGATTATTTGCCCAAAAATAATGATAACCACTGTCAATTGTAGTATAAAATTGTCAGAAACGTGTTATTTATCAACATGTTGTTCGACGAAAATTCGACTTATTATGAACAGAAAGCCTCTTGATATTAGAGTTATCCATCTTCATCCTCAATTTGGTCCGAAACTGTCAGCTCGTCGACTGTTTACTGGGCCACTTTTAATTGTCGATGGTGAAAAATAATATATTTTAAAAATCGATATCTAATAATTCTGAGCTTTGATAGGTGGGTTCCTCGACTCCAATCAAATATTTTTTACCCCATAGTCCAAATAAATAGTAATTGAGGGGCGCTTAATCGGATTATGCATCTTTAAATTTGTATATCTCACATACCATATTTATTGGTTTATTGAGATTAAAGAATTGAATTGGAAGGGGTCTTTTAACAATAGTGTATTATATTGTAAATTCGTATTACACAATTAATTTACTTCCCATACAAATATGTACATATTTTGAATTGCATTCTCTGGAAATATTATATTGAAAGGAAGGAATTGCCTGACTCATATCATTTGTGCAATAATTATGTCTCTGTGTGGTCTCTATAAATATTAAGTAAGCAATGTTTCTATAATTTTTTAAACTGAATTATTGTGGCTATAATGATGACATGTATAGATAAATACCAAACAAACAAAAAACATACAATGCTCATCCAGCAATGTATATATATAATCCATTTTCACCCAGGGTGCATCCCTTATTTACACCCATGGTGCATCCCTTATTTACACCCATGGTGCATCCCTTATTTCACACACGATGTTTCAAGTTGTCATTGGTGGTTTGGATACAGAGACGTGGCGACAGGGGGGTTTGGGGGGTGTCTCACCCCCCCCCCCCCAACTTTGGTCAAAATTTTCAACAGTTGGAAATTTCATACCTGCCAAAACATTAGTTGGAAATTTCACACCAACAATAGGTTGAAAATGTTCTTGTAGTTTGATTTTCAAACAATTTATTGGGGGGAATTAATTGTTTTTGGACCAATATTTGTATATTTTCCTATTTTCGGTCAAAATGTTTAACTAAAATGGTCATCAGTTGGAATTTTTCCAACCTTAGGGGGGGGGGGGGGGGGGGGGGTGACAGGTTGGAAATTTCCAACACTTGGAAAGCTTGTGTCCTGGTCCCTCCCCCGTGGCCAGTCAAAAACTGCTAGTTAATTTAAGAAAACAATTTTGTCATACATTTGGTCAACATTGTCATTGGAATTGTCATCAGTTGGAAATTTCCCAACCTAAGTGGGGTTGTCAGGTTTGAAATTTCCAACTCTAGGAAGGCTTGAGGCTAGTCTAGATGCTAGGTTTTGCAATTTTCTTGTTCAGATTTCAAAATGTTCGCACCCCGGGCCGAACCATGGTCGGCCCGGTGTGTCATTGTCCCTCCCCCGTGGCCAATCAAAAAATGCTAATTATTTTAACAAAACAATATTATACTACATTTGGTCAAACTTGTGAACTGAAACGGTCATCATTTGGAGAATTTTCCAACCTGATGGGAAGTATGAATATATATATCTTTATTGCCTCCATTAAGGAGAGTGGTTGTTTAAACAATACTATTTACATTTGGATAATCAAAATACTACACAATACAGTTATATACGTTTGAGACGATGGATATGACTAATGCGCTAATTGCTGACAGTAGACTATAAAGTGTTATACCCTCACAAGTTGGCACAGGTGATACAAAAACAAGGCAGTGTCGATGATAACGCTGTCCAGCGGTGTGACTAATTACCGCCCGGGGACCGCCCGGGGACCGCCCGGGCGGCCCAACGAGCCCGTGGACACAATATCTCGACGGTATAACGTAGCGACATGCCACCTGAGGGCAACATAGAAAAATTTACTCGCTCGCTCGTCTCCGGCCGGTCATATTAACCCCACAAATGCCGATATTGGCTAAAATAGCCTGGGTGATTACTGGTGTCTTCGTGTGTGTTCAGACAGATTATTTTGGTGATTCTCGGTAGTGCAATAAGTGCAATACACCTGAGTGTTAATTCCATGTATTGACTCGTTGACGCGTCCACGGCCGATGTTATTAACCCCTCAAATTCCGGTAAAATAGTGTATAAACAAAAGAACCTTGGAACCGCCCGGGACCGCCCGGGCGGCCCCATGGGCCCGTGGACACTATATCTCGACGTTATAACATAGCGACATACCCCACGAGGTCAACCTACAAAATGTTACTCCCTCGCTCGACCCCGGCCGGCGTTATTAACCCCTCAAAATCCGACAAAATGGTATATAGACAAAAAGAACATTGGGACCGCCCGGGTGGCCCCACGTGCCCGTGGACACAATATCTCGACGTTATAACGTAGCGACATACCCCATGAGGTCAACCTAGAAAATGTTACTCGCTCGCTCGACTCCGGCCGGTGATATTAACCCCTCAAAATCCGACAAAATGGTATATAAACAAAAAGAGCATTGGGACCGCCCGGGACCGCCCGGGAGGCCCCATGGGCTCATGAACACTATATCGCGACGTTATAACGTAGCGACATACCCCACGAGGTCAACCTACAAAATTGTACTCGCTCGCTCGACCCCGGCCGGCGTTATTAACCCCTCAAAATCCGATAAAATGGTAAATAGACAAAAAGAACATTAGGACCGCCCGGGACCGCCCGGGTGGCCCCACGTGCCCGTGGACACAATATCTCGACGTTATAACGTAGCGACATACCCCATGAGGTCAACCTAGAAAATGTTACTCGCTCGCTCGACCCCGGCCGGTGTTATTAACCCCTCAAAATCCGACAAAATGGTATATAGACAAAAAGAACATTGGGACCGCCCGGGACCGCCCGGGTTGCCCCACGTGCCCGTGGACACAATATCTCGACGTTATAACATAGCGACATACCCCACCTAGAAAATGATACTCGCTCGCTCGACCCCGGCCGGTGTTATTAACCCCTCAAAATCCGACAAAATGATATATAGACAAAAAGAACATTGGGACCGCCCGGGTGGCCCCACGTGCCCGTGGACACAATATCTCGACGTTATAACGTAGCGACATACCCCATGAGGTCAACCTAGAAAATGTTACTCGCTCGCTCGACTCCGGCCGGTGATATTAACCCCTCAAAATCCGACAAAATGGTATATAAACAAAAAGAACATTGGGACCGCCCGGGACCGCCCGGGAGACCCCATGGGCCCATGGACACTATATCGCGACGTTATAACGTAGCGACATACCCCACGAGGTCAACC
This sequence comes from Siphonodentalium dalli, assembly GCA_032622095.1. NCBI lineage: Eukaryota > Metazoa > Mollusca > Scaphopoda > Gadilida > Siphonodentaliidae > Siphonodentalium > Siphonodentalium dalli. Next base: position 215,270,057 of record CP136061.1, read on the forward strand.
TACAAAATTGTACTCGCTCGCTCGACCCCGGCCGGCGTTATTAACCCCTCAAAATCCGATAAAATGGTATATAGACAAAAAGAACATTGGGACCGCCCGGGACCGCCCGGGTGGCCCCACGTGCCCGTGAACACAATATCTCGACGGTATAACGTCGCGACATGCCACCTGAGGGCAACATAGAACAATTTACTCGCTCGCTCGTTTCCGGCCGGTCATATTAACCCCACAAATGCCGATATTGGCTAAAAGAGCCTGGGTGATTACTGGTGTCTTCGTGTGTTTTCAGACAGATTATTTTGGTGATTCTTGGTAGTGCAATAAGTGCAATACACCTGAGTGTTAATTCCATGTATTGACTCGTTGACGCGTCCACGGCCGATGTTATTAACCCCTCAAATTCCGGTAAAATAGTGTATAAACAAAAGAACCTTGGAACCGCCCGGGACCGCCCGGGCGGCCCCATGGGCCCGTGGACACTATATCTCGACGTTATAACATAGCGACATACCCCACGAGGTCAACCTACAAAATGTTACTCGCTCGCTCGACTCCGGCCGGTGTTATTAACCCCTCAAAATCCGATAAAATGGTATATAAACAAAAAGAACATTGGGACGCCCGAAACCGCCCGGGAGGCACCATGGGCCCGTGGACACTATATCTCGACGTTATAACATAGCGACATACCCCACGAGGTCAACCTACAAAATGTTACTCCCTCGCTCGACCCCGGCCGGCGTTATTAATCCCTCAAAATCCGATAAAATGGTAAATAGACAAAAAGAACATTAGGACCGCCCGGGACCGCCCGGGTGGCCCCACGTGCCCGTGGACACAATATCTCGACGTGTGTATTGCACTACCAAAACACACGAAGACACCAGTAATCACCCAGGCTCTTTTAGCCAATATCGGCATTTGTGGGGTTAATATGACCGGCCGGAGACGAGCGAGCGAGTAAATTTTTCTATGTTGCCCTCAGGTGGCATGTCGCGACGTTATACCATCGAGATATTGTGTTCACGGGCACGTGGGGCCACCCGGGCGGTCCCGGGCGGTCCCAATGTTCTTTTTGTCTATATACCATTTTATCGGATTTTGAGGGGTTAATAACGCCGGCCGGAGTCGAGTGAGCGAGTACAATTTTGTAGGTTGACCTCGTGGGGTATGTCGCTACGTTATAACGTCGCGATATAGTGTCCATGGGCCCATGGGGCCTCCCGGGCGGTCCCGGGCGGTCCCAATGTTCTTTTTGTTTATATACCATTTTGTCGGATTTTGAGGGGTTAATATCACCGGCCGGAGTCGAGCGAGCGAGTAACATTTTCTAGGTTGACCTCATGGGGTATGTCGCTACGTTATAACGTCGAGATATTGTGTCCACGGGCACGTGGGGCCACCCGGGCGGTCCCGGGCGGTCCCAATGTTCTTTTTGTCTATATACCATTTTGTCGGATTTTGAGGGGTTAATAACACCGGCCGGGGTCGAGCGAGCGAGTATCATTTTCTAGGTGGGGTATGTCGCTATGTTATAACGTCGAGATATTGTGTCCACGGGCACGTGGGGCCACCCGGGCGGTCCCAATGTTCTTTTTGTCTATATACCATTTTGTCGGATTTTGAGGGGTTAATAACACCGGCCGGGGTCGAGCGAGCGAGTAACATTTTCTAGGTTGACCTCATGGGGTATGTCGCTACGTTATAACGTCGAGATATTGTGTCCACGGGCACGTGGGGCCACCCGGGCGGTCCCGGGCGGTCCTAATGTTCTTTTTGTCTATTTATCATTTTATCGGATTTTGAGGGGTTAATAACGCCGGCCGGGGTCGAGCGAGGGAGTAACATTTTGTAGGTTGACCTCGTGGGGTATGTCGCTATGTTATAACGTCGAGATATAGTGTCCACGGGCCCATGGTGCCTCCCGGGCGGTTTCGGGCGGTCCCAATGTTCTTTTTGTTTATATACCATTTTATCGGATTTTGAGGGGTTAATAACACCGGCCGGAGTCGAGCGAGCGAGTAACATTTTCTAGGTTGACCTCGTGGGGTATGTCGCTACGATATAACGTCGAGATATTGTGTCCACGGGCACGTGGGGCCACCCGGGCGGTCCCAATGTTATTTTTGTTTATAAACCATTTTGTTGGATTTTGAGGGGTTAATAACACCGGCCGGGGTCGAGCGAGCGAGTAACATTTTCTAGGTTGACCTCATGGGGTATGTCGCTACGTTATAACGTCGAGATATTGTGTCCACGGGCACGTGGGGCCACCCGGGCGGTCCCGGGCGGTCCCAATGTTCTTTTTGTCTATATACCATTTTGTCGGATTTTGAGGGGTTAATAACGCCGACCGGGGTCGAGCGAGGGAGTAACATTTTGTAGGTTGACCTCGTGGGGTATGTCGCTATGTTATAACGTCGATATATAGTGTCCACGGGTCCATGGGGCCGCCCGGGCGGTCCCGGTCGGTTCCAAGGTTCTTTTGTTTATACACTATTTTACCGGAATTTGAGGGGTTAATAACATCGGCCGTGGACGTGTCAACGAGTCAATACATGGAATTAACACTCAGGTGTATTGCACTTATTGCACTACCGAGAATCACCAAAATAATCTGTCTGAACACACACGAAGACACCAGTAATCACCCAGGCTATTTTAGCCAATATCGGCATTTGTGGGGTTAATATGACCGGCCGGAGACGAGCGAGCGAGTAAATTTTTCTATGTTGCCCTCAGGTGGCATGTCGCTACGTTATACCGTCGAGATATTGTGTCCACGGGCTCGTTGGGCCGCCCGGGCGGTCCCCGGGCGGTCCCGGGCGGTAATTAGTCACACCCCTGTCCAGTGACACTGCTATTTCTGTGTGAATGGGCACAGGTTGACCTCCCAGTTTGAGGGTCATCATTTGCTGCATAGATAATGAGTCCAGGAAGAGGTATATTCTGATGCCATATTTGTCAATAATCAGATCCCAGTAACAGTTTCGAATTTGGACTATAACATTAGCTTGGCAGGACCAAAGTACATGCGAAAGCTCATAGTCAAACCGTGAATCGCACATTCTGCATACAGAGTTGTTGTCGTAGGTTGACTTGTTAAGTAGCAATGCAAGATTTCTTAGCGGCATCGATAGAAGTCGGTTTGATTTTAATATCCGCCATATGTTCCACATATCGTTAGGGTAAGGATGACATCGAAGAACAAGGGCGAAATTTTGATTGTCTCTAGCTGATTGATGCCATAAAGCAGGATAGTCCGCCTCGACACTGGAATGGACGAGTTTCTTCCAGACATCATTCGAAGGGAATGTACCTTTATCCAGATATAAGCGCATATGGTCAAACAGTTTATATTTCTCCAACAGGGGAATTATATCAGAGACGAATCCGGACATTACATTTCCGTACAAAAGATGTTGGTATACCCTGCAGAGGAAGAGCTTGAGAGGCACCTGATGGTGTGTTGGTAGATGGATGAGTTTTTCCAAGAAGCACAACTTGCGAATGTGGATTTTTCGTTCGATTGGTAACACTCCTAAGATACCAAGTGTCATATTAGTTGAAGCACGGGAAGGTAGAGACTGTGCGTGTTTTACACAGTTCCGGAATGAACGCTCTATATTGAGAAGAGAAGTGTTGTTGTTCATGGGAAGTAACTCGCATCCATATAGTGCCTTTGGTAGCACAACACATTTTAACAGTTTTGATATGACTGCTGGGGAACACGACTTGACAGCTTCCTTTCCTGCTATTGCGAAATATGTGTTCCTAAGTTTGTTCGACATTAGCTGCGACCTGACTGTGGCACTGTTGAGTTTGCTTTGAAGGATTCCTAGATGCATGCATTCCTGCTCCTCGGATAGAACGTTTTTTCCAATGGTCCATACCCTTGGAGTGGTGTGCGCGCGAATGGGTTCATTAAACACAACAACTTTACTTTTTGATTCAGAAAAGTTGAAGCGCCATTTGACGCTATAATCATGGCATACCCCCAGCTGGTGGTCGAGTCCCTCCTTTGTGAGCGAAGTTATGACAATGTCGTCAGCTGTTGTCGGTGCTGCACAGGAGGTTCCATGGAAGGTGAGTCCTCGGTTTGAGTTCGCAAGTCGCGTCAGCAGTTCGTCCACATAAAGTAAATAGAAAAAAGGTGAACATACTGCTCCTTGTCGGGTTCCTTGTGCAATGGAGAGAGAGCCCGATAGACAGCCGTTTATCATCACTTTGCTGGAACAGTGTGTGAGCATATTGTTCATGATCCTCAGAAGCTTTCCCCGTATACCGAATTTATAGAGTTTGACAATCAAGCCAGAGTGCCACACCCGATCAAACGCCTTCTGGCTGTCAATGAAGCCGGTGAAGATGCGAGAGTTCATATCCTTGATATAGTATACCGATTCCTGGAGCACAAAAGAAGTCATTTTGCAACTGATATATTTTTGGAAGCCGTTCTGGAGTTGCGAAGGGAAGTTTGCACATAACGAACACGACAGGAAACCATCAGTTGAGGCCAGTCTAGATGCTAGGATTTGTGATTTTCTTGTACAATTTTCAAAATTTTCTCACACTGCGCTGAACAACAATGGTCAGCCCGGTATGTCCTGGTCTCTTGTCCGTAGTCGTGTGCATTTGTCTGGTGTTATACCACTAGATGTTAGGATTTATGCAATTTTTCAGGTTAAAATATCTTAATGTTCTCATACGGGGAATATATAGAACCATGGTTTATGAACATATTACAGGATATTAGGCCTCAGCACTAAGGTGCAAGGGGGGGGGGGGGTGCAAATAGAATTATGCAAAATTTGTGTTTTGTCTGATTCTGATTCAAGGGGGAGGGTGCAGTTGGACACCCCCAACGGAGACCCTCTAGCCACGTCCCTGTTTGGATATTGAGGTATTTTACGGCGCCAAACCTATTCACGTTTATAGATATCGCCAACGTTCAGCGACACGTAAAAATAGTGGTCGGGAGGCGAGAACAAGCTGACACAATGCGACCACGGACACGCTTAATTGACTTCAATCAAAATAAATAATCATGCACAGGCAATTCCCATTCTCCCTCTGCCTGCACAGCGTTGAACACTCATTCGGTTATTAAAATATTGGATTAAAGGTACTCAATCCATAAAGAGGGTCCCCATCTCAACAGATTCCAACAACAACAATCCGATCAGAGGGTCCTATATTACTATTTCTTTGGCTTTGGGGGTAAAACATATTTGATTCGAGTCGAGGAACCCATCAAACAAAGCTCAGAGTTATTAGATATTGATTTTTGAAATTTGTTATTAACTCGAGATGAGTACGAATAACTGCCGTAATCTGCTCTGGATGTGTACTCCAAATCTATTCAAACAGACAAGGATGGATAACTCTAAAATCAAGTGGTAATTTTAACGCAATTTTGACTGAGTTCTGGGCCAGATAGTATTCCCGATAATGAAAAATAATAGATTTCTAAAATCGATATCTAACAAATCTGAGCTTTGATGGGTGACTTCCTCGACTCGAATCAAATATTTTTTACCCCCGAAGCCATTGAAATAGTAATTGAGAGGAGTTTTATCGGATTGAGTACCTTTAATACTCACGGCTACAACTTCTAAACAGATTAATAAACGTGTAATCAAAATGATCACGTGACTTCCGTTGCATGGCAATGTCAACATGCATTACAAGGCACAAATACGGGTGGTAAACCTGGATAATATAAGAACCATCGTGTCTGAAATTACCATATGTTGTTGTTGTTGTTTCAGGCAGTCCGTTTCCAACTGCATGTTTTCCACACAAAAATGCGACTGTGTGAGACGGCTACGTCCTGCCACCAAGTCACTGAAACCATGTAGTACAGTAATCCCCTAAATAATCGACTCCTTAACCACACATAATTATGGGTAATTTTTCAGGATTTAGTCCGAAACATGGCTTGTTGCCATTCACCGGAAAGCTCTCACTGAGAGCTTTCCGAATCCCGATGAATGGCAACAAGCCATATTTCCGACCAAATCCTGAAAAATTACCCATAATTCTGCTATGGTTAGAGAGCTTTCCGGTGAATGGCAACAAGCCATATTTCCGACTAAATCCTGAAAAATTACCCATAATTCTTCTGTGGTTAAGGAGTCGATTATGTTAGGCATTACTGTATATATACGTGGGCATATGACATATTCTTCATTATTTAGAAGGTTATTGATAGAAGTTATTTACATGTATGTCTGTGTGTGTACAAATATCTTTCAATCCAAAATATAAACAATGTCGGGTTGGAAATCACTTGTATAATGTGTAAATATTGTATACATTATTTTGTATATATATGTTGCAATATTAATACTCATGTGCGCTATATATGATCCAATGAGAATAAAGTGATGACGATCGATGCTAACTGAGATATTGTTGTGGGGACATAAGACATGGTCTTCTTTACAGTGGGTATATCCCGGGTGGGGAGCGGGAAAAAGCAATGTGAATTCCGTTACTTATTCCATATTCCTTATTCGCTAAATATTGGAAATTGTGGCAAATGACCCAAAATTCGTAAGTGGCCAGATGGGTGGAACATTTTGGGCCGAAAATGTTTTGGGTCGAGTTTGAAAAAGTGGTCCGAAAAAGACTCGGCCCTGTGCTCGGTCCGAATTGTTTTTGGAAAGTGTGGCAAATGACCAAGCTCTGCCAGCGAATCAGTCAATGCTATGTATGGAATACCATTAGGGTCACTTCCTAATGAAACATGCACCATTAGTAACGCGCCGAAAGCGACAAAAAGTGCGATATTAGCAGGGGGGTCTGGAAAAAAATTGCACATATAGGGCCCAAAAAGTTTTTTTCCGACCTTGAGGGACCCACCACCCCATTTTTGCAAAAACGAAAAATATACTGTATTTCCATGTGTTTCCTGGTGTTTTCAGTATCTAACAACAATATTAATTAAGCATTGTGTAGGTACACTATATGTCACAAATTGCCCTAGACCCCATTATAGCCTTAAAGGTACTCAATCCGTAAAGAGGGTCCCCATCTCAACAGATTCCAACGACAACAATCCGATCAGAGAGTCCTATATTACTATTTCTTTGGCTTTGGGGGTAAAAAATATTTGATTCGAGTCGAGGAACCCATCAAACAAAGCTCAGAGTTATTAGATATTGATTTTTGAAATTTGTTATTAACTCGAGATGAGTACGAATAACTGCCGTAATCTGCTCTGGATGTGTACTCCAAATCTATTCAAACAGACAAGGATGGATAACTCTAAAATCAAGTGGTAATTTTAACGCAATTTTGACTGAGTTCTGGGCCAGATAGTATTCCCGATAATGAAAAATAATAGATTTCTAAAATCGATATCTAACAAATCTGAGCTTTGATGGGTGACTTCCTCGACTCGAATCAAATATTTTTGACCCCCGAAGCCATTGAAATAGTAATTGAGAGGAGTTTTATCGGATTGAGTACCTTTAATATATCGAGTGTGTTGTGTCTGACAGAGAACACTGGCCAGTGTAAATAGTGGTAAACAGGTCAGGGGTTCCACAATTATATGTGCATGATCAAAGAACTCTTTAGTCTTATCCAACGGGATGGGATGGGGAGGGGAATTGTTTTTTGGTTATGTATAGATATATGGTTATTATACTGCCAGATATTAGTCGGCGGGTATATAGTTGACGTCTCGAGCCGTCTGTCCGTACAAACATTTTGAATTTTAACTCAAGAGTCAGTTGTCATATTTGATGCCCTATGGCATGGTGACGGACCAGAAATGGGGGGCGAATATGCATAATATCGCGGGTTATGGGCCCTGTTCGACTTTATGAAATTCAGTCCATACAAAGTTTTTGCAATATAAGTTAAGAGTCGGTTGTCAATTTTTTATGTGGTTTGGTATGGTGATAGACCAGAATGAAGAATTGAATGTCATTTCTCAATGCATCTGAATGCATCACATTATTTCAGTTCATCTATTTGTAAGTGATAACAGTATACAATTAGTATTTTAGTTTCGTCTTGTTGAGCAATAAAGCTCCCAGATGTATTAAGTTCGGAAATTCAATGAGAATAGCGTCACCTTCATTTGGGATTGTCTGAGCAGTAAACAGTAATGTCATTCATCATAACCAATTCAGTTTTATTTGGATAATTGTTGCAAATTAACATTACTTGCAATCATTCAAGATGAGAAATAACCAGAAGGAATGAATTTGACTACATGCCAAAACAAGACAGTATTTCAGACATTAGAAATTTATGAGATACCCTTTTCAATTTCATGTTATGCAACAATCAGGTTAATTATATCTACTAGTAGTCATCATTGAGTATTCACCATGTAGTATCCAATTTGTAATTGAGTTTTTTTGTTTTATTACTTTTATTCAGATAATACAACTGGGTAATATATTAATTTTGTTACTAAATATTTCTTCCGTTGATCATAAGTTTCCTGAACGTTAATACGGTGGTCCACTGTGAAGTGGTCCGGGATACTGTGAAATCCAGAATGTTGCTAAATCTGAGGCTAAAGAGTCACTTTAGCTGCCTATATAGCCCTATACCAACAAGCATGGTACTAACATGCTTACAAACAACATTACAAATTGTAAATTGTTTGAAAAAAACCCATTTTGGAAAAAATTTACAAGCACCATTTTTTCCGCCGATGGACCACCCACCCACCACGGCCCTATATACGGATTTTTTTTGCAGACCCCCCCCCCCCCCCTGATATTAGCGCATGTTTCGGCGCGCCGAAATGTGCGCCGTAATGGCGCATGTTTTGGCGCTTGTGTCATAAAAATTGGGTATCGCCAGGGGCTTGCTTCACTCATATATGATGTACCGGTACTTATTTACTTGAAATTGGCCCAAAAACACCTATTTTCATGTCGTCAGCATCCATATGTCCCATGAATGTGTGTCGTTCGTGGGGGTCAAAATAGTACAAAAAATGCAAGTTTTCGTTGCTAAATCACAATTTTTTTTACAATACCACAGCAGCCGCGGGCTCTCCGAGTGGATTCTTCTTGTGCCGCCACCAGTTCATCTAAACTTACCAAACTATAGTCATATATATGCCCATCTTCTGTTGGCATAACCACAGCAACCACGGTGCTATCCTTGTGGATTATTCTTGTGCAGTCACTAGTCCATCTATAAATTACAAAACTCTGCAACATATCCTCGTGCAAATACGCACAAAATGAACATATAATGTGAAAATAGACTCGTATTGGATTATTTTATTGTGAAATAAGCAGATAATGGACTCATCCGTTATTCCATTTTATGGCGCGGGCGACAGTGAAAGCACATTTTAATCAACGTACACCTGGTAAGCCGTCAGTTAGTTCATAAGGAACCTGTAATGAAGCCATTAGTCGATAATGTGACTAAAACGGTCTCATTTTCAGTTTATTATTGACCCAAAACGAGGCGATTCTAAGCAGATTATCTAACTAAGACCAATTATATTATAAGCTGATAATGTGCGGAATTTCGGGAGTACAGGCTACACTTGTTCCATCTAAAAATCCAATCCGCGTGCCAATAGGTTCAAATTTGGCCTAACTATTCATATATAGGTTGATATTGGACTTATTTTTTTTATGAAATAAGCCTATATTAAGCTTATATACCCGTTGAATGGGGCGCACACCGTATTACCGATCCGGATTACCACCGGTCACGATGCGGATCACTATCGGCTGTTTTGACAAAAGCGTGCCACGTGGCATCATTGTAGTTGGATCATTTTCGCCCTACATTCTGTGGAAGGTGTGAATTTTTTCTCCCTTCGTGTATAGGAGTAACTGGGCTAGCGGAGGACGCCGATAAATCTGATAAGTATACAATATATGTTCACTTATTCTTATATTTGTAACGCATGTTTACCATTGTGTTTCATTATTTCGAGATGTAGCTGATATGGATGGTTCATGTTTTATTTCTTTATGCGGTATTCTCGTGGTACGAAAAGATAGACCATTTACTAAGTCATTCGCCTAATGTACACGTTTGTATGTTCGATTTGTGGCCATCTGGGACGTTTTGAACATAGATACCCATGAAATGAACGGGTACGGATCTGTACCGGCATCCGACACAAAATAGTGAACGGTGCCGATCCGCAACCTGTTTTTTGGAACCCATGAGTATGGAAATCGATACTACGCGTTTAATTTACATTCAACTTGACAAACCATATTGCCATTTTGTACAGTTATGGACATTCTTGTATACGCAACAGAAATAAGAGAAAATTCCATGCATTTGCATCATGTATTGTGCCAATGACGATAAATAATGGGCCACGTGCAACTAGATCCTAGTAACATATGCTACCTCTAAGGTTATCGTAGGCGATTATTTTATATTTTCTTGGCGTGGCCATTTTCTAATGTATGTAAGAAAGACGGCGGCAACAAACTTTGTGTGGGTTACATTCAGATATATAATATAATTAACGTTTTAGTCGACCTACCGTTACACAAATTGCCACTTTCAGCCGGTAGTGATCCCGGCAACCGTCCTAAATGACGTCATTGTGATTTTGGGACGTTTTATCGTCGATAATTCACATCAATTGATATAAAATTCGTAAACGGATATGTGTTTTCGATATAAAACATCTATAAACCATTAGTACAAGGCCAGCTTAGAATAAATATAAAAAACCCAACGAACTATTTCACTCTAAGCTGCACTCCGGTTTTTGCACGTCATGAATGCTAATTAGTTTGCTTGACCTAATAAATGTAACGGCGTCATCGAAGTAACGAATGTAAAACTGAGGAAAATGACAGATTTACTTCACAAAAGGCAAGTTTTGTGCGATGGATAAATAAAATATGTAGCTAATGTTTTCGTTAAGGGGGAGACGCACGTTTTGCATAAATCACAGTAAATCCAGCCAGAAATGGCAAGTGATTTTCAACAAAGAATTTCTCTGGATCTATCTGGTGAAAAATCTTCAATTTTACATATGATAATTTTCATTATATATAGAATCAGAGCAATTATAAAGAGACAATAACAATAATGGATTTTAATACATTTGAGAGGTTGAAAATATTTGTTTCGTTTCTGTCCTTTAGGTACCGAGAACTGCCAGGAAAATTTATAATTTCAAACAACATGTCAACCATCAAATACCTTATTGTCTTGACTGCATGAGAGGAGGCTTCATTTGTATCATAATGTTGAGTTAGCTTTTTAATTGCATATTATAGCATCATACCCCATGTATTATAATGAAGAATAAAGCAGTCACAAATATGCCAGCCCAATGAAAACAAATGTTCAAATGTGGTGCTGTCCACTCAAGCAGGGAGCAATCAACAGAAATTAGGCCACAGTGTTAAGAGATATGGTGGTCAGATTTAACTTGGTTATGAACCCATGACCCAGAACTCAACTGAGCCCAATTTTTCAATGACCAACAAGCATGGCATGAAAATTCTCAATAATAAAAAATTATTTATGGTAGTTGTCTTTCTGAATGATAATAATCATTTAATTTCATAAATCAAGAAAAATTAAGTCTCCTCTCATGATCTTTTCAGATATATGATATCATGTATATATGAAATGCACTTTCGAAATAAATCTGTTTTACAGTAGTTCTCGGTACCTGAACACAGTTAAATTTTAAAGATTTTTCATGCCATAAAAGTAAAGTAAATGAGATTATAATAACCAAATGTCCAATGGTTCTTATGTATGGTACCACAATAATCTCTTGTACAAAATTTCACAAAGATATTCCTGATAGATTTAGAGAAAATACATTTTGAAATACCAGGAAATTTTGGCAAAACGTGCGTCTGACCCTTAAACTGTTTATGACCGCTCGGGGGGGGGGGGGGACATAAGCAGTTTAACCCTTTCAGGGTCAGGTCCGATTTTTGTATCAACCCTTAAACCCTGTGCCAATGCATTCTCTTATATATGCGAGTCGACAATTGGCCTAACAATTTTTCATCATTTGTTATTATGTTTTACAATTTTTTACAATTTTAATCATTTTTTCTTATATTCTTTAACAGACTTATTTTGTAGGTTTAGTGCCAGGGAATCTTACTTTTTTCATGGGCATCAAACGTATTACTATGAATACTTGGTGATAGTTTTGAGTTATAACATGCTCCTACGGTTTTATCCAGTTTTTTTTAATTCGCTATAGCATGCTTAAGCATACCCAAAACAAATTCAACCAAAAACTCAAATTATGTTATAGTCATTGGGAAGTTTCAGGTGACACCTGACACAATAGCAGTTGGAAATGTCAGATGCAAAATAACTTGCATTTGTTCTGATTAAACCAAATATCGTATATGTTCCTAATTTGGTCAAATTGTTTGGACTTACATAGCCATAAATTGCAAATTTACAAACCATATGGGTGGCAGGTTGTAAATTTCCAACAGCTTGAAAACTTTATAGGTACCATCTTAAAAAATTAAGAGGGTGCAACATTGAATTTTCCGGATTGTTTTGGCCTGGTTCAATGAGGTGTAGTTGGAACTTCTATGTATGCCCCCCCCCATGGAGACCCACTAGGCACGTCCCTTGTAATTTGAACCCCCAAATAATGTGCACGTAATTTAGAAAAGATATTGGTCGACAAATAGAAGTAATACCAATATATAGGCTTTTTATTCCGAAATAAAAAACTTTCCAAAGTCATAGCACTATTGTGTTTATCGACTATATAATGTATAGACTATATCTACATGTACATACATAGTATTACTAAAGACCACCTGGTCCGCCTACATATTACAGACTTCAATTGTAAATATATTAGGCTAAAAGGCAGCCTCGATATCGGTAACAAAGAGATCCGCTCGGTTCGTAGATGCAGACAATATACAGCTAATAGCGCTAACAATAACTGCAACTGAACTGTCTCAGAACGGTTTAATTTATCTTTGTGTTGTCACGGACTTAACGTCACCCCACTAATTTTGGACGCAAATAACGTAATGTCTGTTTCGATTCAGTGGGTGTTATTGTTATTATAACTCCACCCATACATATATATTCGAGAAATACCCCGACTAGGATTCCTCTTATACTTGAGTCGAGGAATATTCACCAACTCCAAGGTAGCGAAGTTGAGTCCTGGGAGTGCAAGGGTCGGCCAATATATCCTGGACTAATGCACGTTATTCCAGAAAAGTGAAGTTTCTCAAAGACACTTGTTTTGTGAATTTCGTGAGGATTAACTTCAAGTTCAATCCAATTAGAATTTTTTTGCTTCAGAGACATTTCACCTATTTCTGACAAATGAACTATCTCCCAATGATTTGAACAGTACATACACTATGATTGCCGCTCAGTGGCAATACGTCTTTTGAATTTGCAGCGACGAAGACCTACGATGTGTTTGAGGGTGCAACAAATGGTCAAGGCCTCGTCGCCATTATTAAAGGTACGGTTGGCCTTGGCGGTGGGTATCCTGTGAAAATATTTCCACCCGTCAAAAACCGCCACAAACAGAAAGAACATCAAAATGTAGACAGACTTTGTCCGTATACAAATAAGAAATATCGCATATAACAGTATGTTATTGTCAAATGTTTGACCATTGTTATGTAAACAAAAGAATAAAAAGTTACTTTTCTGGTGTTTGTTTATATTATGATGGTAAACATAAAGAGCGTTCTTTGTTAGTGAATTCCTGATATGGAACTAATAAAGAGCGTTTATGCCATTTGTGTGTGATTAGCCAGTAGTATTGTGCTGTCTTCTGTAACACAATCAGGCTCTTGCTTAGGTAAAATATAGTAGGTCTTTATGACAACATGCTGTTGACGTGATGGTCATGGTATATATGAACGAAACTGTATGCGTGTTAATGTTTTTCTGTTTACGGTGATTAGAACAAATATGAATATTATCGACAACTAAGGCCTCACGTGCCTTTAAAGGGGTGTTGTACACTAAATCCGACCATTATGTGACAATCTCCTTTTATTGTCAACAGAATATATGCAACAAAAGGATGAATTTGAGCCATGGATTAGTGCAAAATACACTCATGTGCTCTGTGAACGATGCAAACAACATAGTAATTATAATGAACACGAGTTTATGACTAGAGTCATAAATTCATTATAATTACCATGTTTATTGGTTGGTGCTGGTATTTGATCAAGGAATGTGTTCATGCTTGTACTCATTGTTCCAGTAGCAGCAATACTTGTAGGGATTATGGATATTTTCAATCCCACTGACCTCTATTTGGAGATTTATGTACATGTATTTACGTTTTTTTTCCTGTTTATTTCAGTCGGATGTTATAATCACTTGGCACTGCAACATCAATAAGCAGACACAGGTTTTTGATGCGATATTTAAAGATACATAATCCGAAGTAACTCTCCTAAATTACTAATTATTTAGCTTCGGGTGTAAACAATATTGATTCTAGTCGATGAACCCACCCATCAAACCTTAGCGTAATCAGAATGTGTTTGAGAATAACGTAATTTTGGACGCAAGATAACACGGACCCGCAATGCACAGAATGATTATACCGGATCATTGTTTTGAAGACAAACAATTAATAATACATATTAAATATCAGCAGAGTCAGATTCAGTCATACTGTATGGAGTCATTGCCGTATATAATTAGGTCGCCGATAAATATATATTATTGAACTTTGACGGCATGAACTTAAATTGATCACGAACATTTTTAACTTAGACCATTTTCATGGGCACATGAAACAACGGTGATTCACGGTACAACTGATGAAACGGTATGGGACCGTCGTATTACGACTATCCGACACCGTCAAACCGACAGTATTTTCTAAGAGTGTACGTCAGCCTTGTTGTTGTGCATTCCATTGCGTGCTAATCATTTTCGTTATGTCCTGTCCAAATTGCTCAATTCTGATAGTTTCCAGCCGATAATACCGAAACTAACTGTTAAAACTAGTAAATCAACAGTATTGATTGGAACTATTGTGTTTTCCGCATTCAGATATTCATATAATTATAACAGAATAACAAAGGGGACAATGAATCCCCTTGAAATATTTCATATGTGATTCTCACATCAGCTGTTGTTATCACCCCATCCATCATGATGTAATAAGTGACTTCACTTAGTCGCGGTGAATCCGCCATTTGGTCTCCGGAGGTCAAAGTTAACAAGTAGCATCTATTTTTAGCATACGGCTCCAGTCTGGGAATTCCCAAAATAAAATAGCAACAGGTCGTTACCGAATCGCAGGTGTGAGAACTTCATAAAACTAATTAAACACTCACCCTGGATACATACAATACGTAGGTTTCGCACAGTAGATGGATTGGATGTATCATGTATGTTTTTGAGTTATTTTTTTAACGCAAGAACTCGCTATTTATCAGTAACTTTACTTGTGGGAAGTTCGTTGACAAAAAAAGGGCGTCTGAATGTCTGCATCGTCACCAGATCCTAACTCTATAGATGACATGGCCACAAAACAATTCTTAAACACGTAGTTGCACTCAGAATAAATGAAATTAAGCCATAAAATGTTGATAAAAAATTCTCCCACTCAGCTGTCGAATGTAAACAAATGGATGCTACTTCTCAACTTTGACCTTTTACCGGCTTTTACCGGTGGGTTGGATAAAAAGCTAGGAATCGGACCATATAGAACCATCGGCCATCTTGAAAATCGCGACCCAGCAAAAAGGCTTATTGCATTTGTACTTTCCAATTACCCATTATCAGGTTGTTAGTAAGTTGTTAACTCCAGTTGTCAGATGCTCTGATGACTCCTCTTCTGTGTGTGTTGTCGTGAATTGCTTGAGCCAGAAGTTTTGTATCGCATCAATGCCAGCGCTTTTCCAGTTCTGTGTTTTACTTGTTGCGTTTTTAACTTCAACCTCTGTTACGGGCATCCATTGCTGTTCTCTAACCTGACTATTCTGTTCAATCTGTATTTCCATCTACTAGGTTGCTTGTTTACTGTGTGTTTATTTCCTCTCCCATATAACACACCAGAATGATTCTATTTCAGTTTTGCTTGTTCCGTTCGTATTTATATAGCATTTGTTTGCCTTCACTTCAAATGTTTTGTTCTCTTCAAACTGTTTAGTTCGTTTATCATATCGTTTCGCTCGCTGCAGTTTGGCATGTAACTTTTGTCTCTCGTGCAGCTAAGCTGTTGCTGTTGATGGCGTACTTTCTTAGAATAAGTTTCTTCTTCTGTTCTCTCACATTCACACCTTCCACAGAATGTAGGGCGAAAATGATCCAACTACAATGATGCCACGTGGCACGCTTTTGCCAAAACAGCCGGTAGTGATCCGCATCGTGACCGGTGGTAATCCGGATCGGTAAAACGGTGTGTGTTCCTTGGGTCAAAATACTGGGGGATGCAATTTTTCGTTACAAAATCGCACTTTTACGCGAAACCATAACAGCCACGAAGCTCTCCTTGTGGAGTTTCCTTGTGCCGACACTAGTTCATCTAAAAAAAACGCAACATTCAAAATAATCACGTTATGTACTTCACTGTAAAATCAAGCCTGTTCTCGAGAAAATAACCACAATTCGTTTTTTTTATTTGCGCGAAATCAGTTCATATTGGCATTATGTTTGAAAACTCAAATACGCTCTATATGGACCTAAACTGTGGTTTTTAAAACAGCCCCATTTGGAAATATTTAAATATAAAATAAGCATGTATTGTGCTTATTTTTAAGAAAACAGACTGGAAAATAACACGAATAAACCAACTCACGGCCTACCATAATTATGAACGGTCTTTATACTGGGTTTTCATTGTGGATGGAGCCATCCAACGGAA
Source organism: Siphonodentalium dalli (assembly GCA_032622095.1). Lineage (NCBI taxonomy): Eukaryota > Metazoa > Mollusca > Scaphopoda > Gadilida > Siphonodentaliidae > Siphonodentalium > Siphonodentalium dalli. The sequence continues at coordinate 215,286,888 of CP136061.1, forward strand.
TAACATGATTACGTCAACTGAGGGCTTAGTTCAGAATCAAATAAGTCCAATATTAACACATTTGAATATTTATCTATTTATATATGCTCCAACACCTTATGAGGGAAGAAGGCCCCAAGCGACCCCTAATTCCCCTTTGATGACATTAGGAATGGTATAGGTATGTGAACTTTTTATATGTCACTTTAATAACAAAAATAGTAGCGCTCCAGGATTGAGACATCAATTCTTTGGACCGGGATGTTGTAATATGCATATATACGGAAAGAGGATTTTTCTTCATTTTTCGAGTCGATATAGGCCAATCATATGAGGGAAGCAAGCCCCCCCCCCCAGTAACCCCTAAATACCATTTTATGGTACAGATATGTGCAGGAGATGTCACTTTACTTAAATATACTTTTTTACCCAATTTTAAGTCAATTAGTACACCATGTGAGGGAAGCAAGCCCCCAGGGACCCCTAATTCCATTTTTATGACCATGGAAATGCTATGTATCTGTGCAGGAGATGTCCCTTTAATCAAATATAGGCTAGTAGAGCTCCGGGGTGAGACACATATCCATGGGGCAGGGATGCTGATTTGCATTTGGAAATATGTTTGGACATTTTGGAGGGGTCAAGGGCATGGTTTTACATGACATGACATGGTGAGAATGATGGTGAAAATGATCTAGTTTTTTTGTTAGTTTTCTCTCTCTTCTTTTTCGTATTGGATGAGGATGCTGTTGTTGTCTGTTGGGTGCTGGAGGCTGCTCGAATCAGTGCTTGTAACTGATCGTTTAGATATTTCGAAGTTCGGTCAAGGAGCAATATATATTGGCTAGTATTGTTATATATAGCAACAGCTATCGATGAACGTTCACACATGCATAGTATTCCTGATAACAATAGATTTTCGTCGGGTCAGTTTGTCCACCCGAGGTGACCTTGAAACGGGTAGCCACAAATGGGCGATATCTCGGTAGTCAGCGGTGACATCGATGTGAAATTTGTTATGTATGGTCAACTCGGGACGGGAAATATTTTTGTCCGGTTATTTTGTCCACCCAACATGACCTTGACACGGGTACCCGCAAATGACCTTGGGCGATATTTCGGGCATCAGCGGTGACAGCGCGACGTACGGGGTTACCTTGAAAAACAAAAATTAATGGATCGACCAAAGCCATGGGACCAATCCCGCCAGTGGCGGACTAATCTGCTAGTCTCATATATATTTTGAAGACCTCTGTTTGTTTGTTTGTTTGTTTGTTTGTCTGTCTGTCTGTCATTTATACAAATCTACGATTCTCGACAGATCGGGACGAAACTTGGTACGTGTGTGTAGTTTGACCGGGCGGTGAACGTTGTCGTATTGGCGAGCCCGTGCGGCGCCCGCTTCGCGCATGCGCAGACGAGATCTCGGAAACGGGTGGAGCTATCGAATTGAAATTTGCTATGTGAATGTATCTTGCCCCGGATACGAATTTTATCGGGTCGCCGAGCCCGTGCGACACCAGCTTCGCGCATGCGCAGACGAGATCTTGGAAACGGGTGGAGCTATCGACTTGAAATTTGCTATGTGAATGTATCTTGCCCCGGATACGAATTTTATCGGGTCGCCGAGCCCGTGCGACGCCAGCTTCGCGCATGCGCAGACCAGATCTCGGAAACGGGTAGAGCTATCGACTTGAAATTTCGGGCTGGGTAGAGCTATCGACTTGAAATTTGGTTTTTGAATAGCCCGGACAACGTCGGGCTCATCGGCTAGTCTACTATATATTTTGAAACTTCCCTATATATATATACGTGTGTATATCCTTTATAGACTCGAAAACGGCTCGACCGATTGAGCCCAAACTTGCTATCTAAGGGTAAAAAGCCACGGGAAGTGTCATCGCACCGCTTCTGATAACGTCCGAGCACTCCTTCACCGTCCCACCGTCCTTGGAATTGATGGGTTAATAACAAAGAGCGTTCGTTTCTGATGTGTCCTTGTTAAAGAGCGTTTGTATACACGAGTATAAATACGGCTCAATAGAAACTGGGGATATCGAGACGAAATTTCGTACTTAGGGCTTCCAAGGGACGGGAGAGATTTTCGTCGGGTCAGTTGACCCTGAGATGACCTTGAAACGGGTACCCCCAAATGACCTTGGGCCATATATCGGTCGTCAGCGGTGACCGAGACGTGAAATTTGTTATGTATGGTCAACTCGGGACGGGGAATATTTTTGTCGGGTTATTTTGTCCACCCAACATGACCTTGAAACGGGTACCCGCAAATGATAGCATGCTGTCGGCGTGCCTATACGGGGTTACATTGAAAAACAAAAATTAATGGATCGACCAAAGCCATGGTACCAATCCCGCCAGTGGCGGGCTAATCTGCTAGTATTATATAAACAAGTAAATTTACATATTTAGTAGGTTCATTTCGGAAACAACTGGCGTCAGTCACTAATTAAATAGCGGATGTTCTTAGTGTTAGTTTTTTTAATTCGATTTAAAAAAAAAATTAATTACTGAAATTATAAAAAATATTTTTTTTTACGATAAAAAGGGTTACTGAAGCATAATGACGGTCAATCGGCCCTATATATAACAGAAACATTGTTTAAAATTATTCTTCAAAATAACATAAATATTTAGTTACTAAACTAAAAAAAAAAATGAATTAAATTTTGTTTACGATAAAAAGGGGTACTGAAGCATAATCAACGTCGATTGGCCCCATATATAACAGAAACATTGTTTAAAATAATTCTTTATTTATTTGATTATATGAAATATGAAACTAATAATAATAAAAGGTGGCAAGTCGATGCCGCTTTGTTAAAGAAATTTAAAAAAATGTTGAAAAGTCGAAAAGGGTCAATAACTCCGTAAAAAAAAAAATTCCGTCATCTATATACATGTTGCACATCTCCAATACGTGGGTAACAATACTCTGAAGTTTCAAATATCTACGATCAAAACTGTAGGAGAGTTGATTACACCATGAAGGTACCGTACCTCTTACAGAAAGTTATAAAAAATGTTGAAATTTTCTAAGTCGAAAAGGGTTAATAACTCTGTCAAAAAAAATAAAATCCGTCATCTATATACATGTTGCACATCTTCAATATATGGGCAACAATATTCTAAAGTTTCAAATCTTTGGGATGAAAACTGTAGGAGTTGATTACACCATGAAGGTACCCTCATACTGAAAATTATAAAAAATGTTGAAATTTTCTAAGTCGAAAAGGGTTAATAACTCTGTCAAAAAATATTTTTTCCGTCATCTATATACATGTTGCACATCTTCAATATATGGGCAACAATATTCTGAAGTTGCAAATCTCTGGGATGAAATATGTAGGAGGAGATGATTACACCATGAAGGTACTCAAAAGTGTGACGGACGGACGAACGGAGCCCGTTTCTATAGTCCCCCAAAAATAAATTTTTCGGGAGACAATAATGACAAAATAACATAACAAATACCACACATACCAAAACATGGGACATTTCACATGTTTTTAGGTAGTCAAGTGATACCCGAGTCAAGTGATACCCTAATTGGTCAACTGATACCCAAGATGGCCGAGTCATCGGATAACTTTTTGAGTCAAATGGTACCTTTTATCAAAAACGTTGATTTAGATACATTCTGAGTGAAATCCGAGACAAGTGATACCTAATTCCGAGTCCAGTGATACCCAAGACAAGTGATACCCAATTCCGAGTCAAATATCCTAATTAGGACAACATGACTCTCAAATTAGTCTCAATACATAAACATACACTTCGATTTGACAAGAGAAATTAGTATTGCTCTTAAAAAATAAAAGGTACCATTAGTCTCAGGAAGGTATCATTTGACTCGAAAAGAAGGTATCAGTTGACTCGAGATTAGGTATCACTTGACTTTGTTCATTGAGTATCAGTTGGTTTGGGTATCATTGACCTGACCCACCCATCAGAGAGCGCCTGCGCGTTTTGTCGGAAAGTACACTTGCGAGAATGGACGGCAGTGACATTACGAGGGAGTGTTTACAACGCAAACAGCATCTCCGTGGCTGAAACGACCCGCAGTCCAATAGGCTTATTGGACCGTCCCGGGTTATGGATACGCAGTCCAGCAGGCTATGCTAGACCGTCCTGTATTCTAAACCAGAGAAATCCCACAGTCTAATAGGAGTATTGGACAGGGACGTGCCTGGAGGGTCTCGTGGGGGGGGGGGGGGGTGTTCACCTGGGGAGTTCCAACTGCACCCCCCTTGAATCAAACCAAACACATGCTGAATTTCATCCCCCCCACTTGGACCCCAACTACTCCTGTACATACCTAGTAGCCTATTCTGGATGGCTCTTGTACTATAGCCAGATGGAGGAACAGAACCATCATTCTATATACCCGATATGAGAATTATCTGAACCTAAAATTTGCATAAATTCTAACATCTTGTGGTCTATTCCAGACAAATTCACCCGGCCACGGGGTAGGGACCACAACACACCAGGCCAACAATGGTTTGCCCCATTGTCAGAAAATTTTGCTAGTGTTTGAAATTTCCAACGATGGTTCGGCCTGGTGTGAGAAAATTTTGAAATCTTAAGAAGAAAATAGTAAAATCCTATCATACAGACTGGCCTCAAGCTTTCCCAGTGTTGGAAATTTCAAACATGACACCTCCACTTAGGTTGTAAAATTTCCAACTGATGACCATTTCAGTCCACAGTTTTGACAAAATGTAGGAAAACATTGTTTTCTTAAATTAACTAGCAGTTTTTGACTGGCCACGGGGAAGGGACCTGGACAGTACACAAGCTTTCCAGCTGTTGTCATTTTCCAATTTGACACCCCCACCAAAGGTTGGAAAATTTCCAACTGATGGCCATTTCAGTCTAAATTGTTGACCAAAAGTAGGAAAATGTGCAAATGTTGGTCTAAAAACAACACATTCCCCTCTAATAAATTGTTGGAAAATCAAACTACTTGTAAGAACAATTTCAGCCTATTGTTGGTGTGAGATTTCCAACTAATGTTGTGTCAAGTATGAAATTTAAATTTAAATCTCAATTTACTGACTAATTCAGGATCAAACAATATTAAATGTGTGAATTAAATTTGTGGTCACTTGCAAAAATATAAAATTTAAATTGCAAAAAAAAAAAAAAAAATAATCTCACAAAAACATTTTTATGTTTTCTGGCCATTTCATGGTCAAACAATCTCAAATGAGTGAATTGTTTTTTAGTCAAACATGTGGGGGAGGGAGATATCCTGTTACACCGGCTTCCCTATAGAGGTGTGCCTTTGAATGATTATTACACCCCCACTTTTCAAAGAAATAATCGACTCCTTAACCACAGCAGAATTATGGGTAACTTTTCAGAATTTAGTCGGAAATATGGCTCGTTGCCATTCATCGGATAGCTCTTACAGAGCTGTGGTTAAGGAGTCGATTATTTAGGGCATTACTGTAACTTAGCGAAGGGCCAATTTAACCCTTTCATGATGGGAGCTGCGCGGGTGCAGCATTAAAGATGTGCCAATGCATTCTCTTGTATATATGAGTCTCCAATATGGCTACACGGTAAAGGTAAATATTGTTAGGCCAATGCATTCTCTTATATATGCGAGGCTCCCTATGGAAGACTCGCATATATAAAAAAGAGAATGCATTGGCACAGGGTTTTCGCAAAATTTCAGGAAGCTGCTGTAATTAAAGGCCCACTTAATTTTCGAGCGACCGATTGTTTTTTTATAGTGACTTGATAATTATCAATCTATGCCATAAAATATGATTAAAATACTATGATTAATCACCATTTGGAACATCTGTTTCTCAGAAGATGCCCATAGAGAAATAGAAAACAGCTGAAATCATAGAAAGATTCCCTGTTTTGGTTCCAGAATTAAAACTATAGATGAATTTTCAATGGAAGGGGAATAACTCTATCTTTAAGATATAGAGTTATTCCCCCTCCATTGGAAATAATACACTTTTTACAACAATCTAGATGACAAAAACATGTTGTAAAACAAAACAAAAACAACAGGTTCACAATTTATTACACTGGTTAAGTTGCTAATGCAATGTTTTGGAGCTTCCTCTTTCAAATGTATATAATATGGCATATATTTAATATAATGTGATCGGGGGTTAGGAAATTAAGTGGGCCTTTAAAGATACAGGCGGCCTTCCATGTGGGTATAAGTTTTAAAATAGTCACATCCACTAAACCGCCATAAACAGAAATATTATAAAATAGACAGATGTTGTTCTTATACAAATCATATATATCACGTATATTACATGCTATTGTCACGTTTGTACCCTTGGTTATGTAAACAAACATAAAATACGTTACTATTGTTTATAGATAAACACTTGGAACTACCTTATCATCCAATGAATTCCATTGCGCTGTGGAATGTGTAGATATAATTATTGGCGCAATCAACAATCGCATTCAAATCACACCAAATTTTACTTTAATCGACTCATTCTACCCGCTGTCAGTTCAAAATCAAGCTAATCCATGTTACTTCATGATTGGGTGGGAAATGATCAATCAGAAAACGTGTACATAATATAATTGTTCTTGCAGAGTTGAATATTTTTCAATCCAGTTAGTATTTTCTCCTAATCTATATATGGTCATACTTACCAAATAAGGAATATTACTACGAGTTGTATTGCGAGTTGTAAGTTGTAGGCGCACCAAATTAGGGGTTTTACAACCGACATATAAAGCGCGCAAATTTAAATAAGGAAATGGCGCAATATCGTGATTCTGCTTATAAACAATCTACTACACTTTTTGCGAGAAACTAAACAACAGCCGACCTGTATTTTCTCGGACACATCGGGTGTTTTGTGAATAATATCGCATTCATATCATCACTATGCTATATATTCTTGAGGAAGTTATCATAATTTGATAATGTTATTTCTAAATTATAACCTAAACGAAGGCGGCCCGTCCCTTTAAAGGGTTTAAAACAAGAGAATGAAAGAGGTAAAAAGTTTTATTATAAGTGAAAAATAACCCAAGGTTTATTTTTATGTGTACATTATTGAATAGCACCAACTGAGAGTTTCTCTCTCGATCAACAACAAAAATAAGAAAGAAATAACATACATAGCAGTTTTCAACATGTTGACTGCCAACTACGAGTTATTTTGTACTTTTCACATGGTATTTAATTGTTTGTGGCACTCAACATGTTAAAATTTCAGACCACCATTGTGACAGATGCAGGAACCTACGCCACTAATGTAGTGTCTAAATCGTTGCTTCAGAAGTTTGGATAGTTGCTATCTGCGACTCATGCAGTGGTTGTGCCACATATTTGTTGCGGGAGTTGATACTTATGGTTGAGGTGTGTTTGATGTTAAAAATCGGCACACAATCGATACCTATTTTCCTTGTAAATTTCAGTTGTAAATATGAGTTTTAAATTGACTATTGATTCTTGAATGTGCATAGTCAATTTTTACACCTCACTTACTACTTTATCCAATCAAGACAAAAACGTTTCATATATGTTATAAACAAATTGAAAATAAAAATCTCTTTGGTTTAGAAGCCCGAGTTTAGTGTACCTGTCATTTGCAGAATGAGGTCCCCAGAGGGTGAATTTAGTGATGCTATCCTCATTCTGCTTAGGCCTCATTTATTATCAAATTTCTATAGAAACTTCTTCACATAGATTCTATTTCTTTTTTTAGTTTAGTTTCTCCATGTCCCAAAATTGGCAGCTTACACATTGCATAATCGAGTTTCCAAATGGGTGTACATCACAATATTCACCATTGTGGGAACTTAAATCTGAGTCTATGTTCTCCAATGGCACATGAGGCCATCCGCAAAGCGGGCTAGCATAACCAAATTCACCCTCTGGGGACCTCATTCTGCAAATGACAGGCACGCTAAACTCAGACTTGATTGGTGACGTAGGCTCCTGACACTGAAGCCTTTCATTGAGCTTTAAGAAATCAGAATTAATATGTTGGAACAACCAGGTGTGGTGGTGATGGTGGGCTGGATTTATAGAAACTGCATAGACGTATACAAAACATGGAATGAATTAAATTAAAGATTACCCAGTGATTCAATTATTAGAGATAATCTACATGAAAAAACAAAATATAACATTGTTCATATGGATTACAGTGGCTGTTTTACGCGAGGAAAAAATCTTGCTGAAGAAAGTTGACTATTTTGCTGTAGCATGTTTATATATAGAATACATACATAGTGTTTCTGAATAACGAATTGAAACCCTGAGTGGGATTGACAATGGGTAAATTGCCAATCTCAAGAGTGGTTTAAATTCGTTATTCAGAAACACTATGCATGTATTTAGTTTTTACCATGATCCCTTCTTGTTAACTTTTATCCAATTCAGCATAGATGAAAGTGGCTGACCAGAAGAAAACAGTCAGGAAACAAAATTTTTAGATTTAGATGCTCTGAGATTGAATTCCAGAAGAAAATTCAATAGCTCTCTGACAGCATATTATGTACTGTCAAAGTTTTAAGAGAAACTTGATTATCTGAATGATCTTCAGGTTTATGAGGAATTTAATTTTTCCACATTTCCCAGCATTTCCCCAAGAAACATTTCATCTGATTTTATATGAGTTTTCATTGTAAAATCAAATTCCCTAGGTTTTGTTGATAAAACAAGTATACCAACTAAACAGTTTCATGTTACATCAATAATTCAATTTCAATGGTTACAATTGATAATTTTTTTAAGTAGGAAAATTTTTATCTAAAATTCAGGAATAGTGCTAAAGGTCAGGAACGGAACAGAAATCCGGAATTCCTGATAAATCTGGCGGTCTTTCATCTATGCAATTCAGACAATAAAACCAGAATTTGTTTTTACCATGATCCCTTCTTGTTAGATATTTTATCCAACTTCAAACAATAAAACCAGAATGATGGTATTAACGGAAAAAAGTCCTGCTGAGGCCTCAACTGCTATGGGAGACCTAGGATCAGATTGAAGTTCCCCAGTTGAAGTTGGTGATGTTCACCTATTAGTCACCTTGATTATGCAATTTATCTTCTGCAAATTAGAGGATATCTAAACTAAACAGAAGGGAAAAAATAACTGAAAACAATGTTAAATTGAGACTAAAGATACTTTTCCAGAAGACGAGCCCTAAGCAGAATCAGAAGCTAGCCTGCTGTGTGGGTTAGCATCGCTAAATTCACATTCTGAGGAACTCATTCTACAAATATCAGACACATTATTTCCAGATAAGCATCACCTCAGTTATGCAATTTATCTTCTGCAAATTAGGGGATATCAAAACTAAATAGAAGGGAAAAAGTAACTGAAAACAATGTTATAATGAGACTAAAGATACTTCCCAGAAGATGAGACCTAAGCAGAATGAGGACCCCAGAGGGTGAATTTGGTGATACTATGCTAGCCCGCTGTGCGGAGTAGCATCACTAAATTCACCCTCTGGGGACCTCATTCTGCAAATGTCAGACACAATATACACAGGCTTGTCAACAGCAACTCATTCGAGCAACCTGAGCAGGTCACTTAACAGAAACTCATTCGAGCAGCCTGAGCAGGTCACTTAACAGAAACTCATTCGAGCAACCTGAGCAGGTCACTTAACAGAAACTCATTCGAGCAGCCTGAGCAGGTCACTTAACAGAAACTCATTCCAGCAGCCTGAGCAGGTCACTTAACAGAAACTCATTCCAGCAGCCTGAGCAGGTCACTTAACAGAAACTCATTCCAGCAGCCTGAGCAGGTCACTTAACAGAAACTCATTCCAGCAGCATGAGCAGGTCACTTAACAGAAACTCATTCGAGCAGCCTGAGCAGGTCACTTAACAGAAACTCATTCGAGCAGCCTGAGCAGGTCACTTAACAGAAACTCATTCCAGCAGCCTGAGCAGGTCACTTAACAGAAACTCATTCGAGCAGCCTGAGCAGGTCACTTAACAGCAACTCATTCCAGCAGCCTGAGCAGGTCACTTAACAGAAACTCATTCCAGCAGCCTGAGCAGGTCACTTAACAGAAACTCATTCGAGCAGCCTGAGCAGGTCACTTAACAGAAACTCAATCGAGCAGCCTGAGCAGGTCACTTAACAGAAACTCATTCGAGCTGCCTGAGCAGGTCACTTAACAGAAACTCATTCCAGCAGCCTGAGCAGGTCACTTAACAGAAACTCATTCGAGCAGCCTGAGCAGGTCACTTAACAGAAACTCAATCGAGCAGCCTGAGCAGGTCACTTAACAGAAACTCAATCGAGCAGCATGAGCAGGTCACTTAACAGAAACTCATTCGAGCAGCCTGAGCAGGTCACTTAACAGAAACTCATTCGAGCAGCCTGAGCAGGTCACTTAACAGAAACTCATTCGAGCAGCCTGAGCAGGTCACTTAACAGAAACTCAATCGAGCAGCCTGAGCAGGTCACTTAACAGAAACCCAATCGAGCAGCCTGAGCAGGTCACTTAACAGAAACTCAATCGAGCAGCCTGAGCAGGTCACTTAACAGAAACTCATTCGAGCAGCCTGAGCAGGTCACTTAACAGAAACTCATTCGAGCAGCCTGAGCAGGTCACTTAACAGAAACTCATTCGAGCAGCCTGAGCAGGTCACTTAACAGAAACTCAATCGAGCAGCCTGAGCAGGTCACTTAACAGAAACTCAATCGAGCAGCCTGAGCAGGTCACTTAACAGAAACTCATTCGAGCAGCCTGAGCAGGTCACTTAACAGAAACTCATTCGAGCAGCCTGAGCAGGTCACTTAACAGAAACTCATTCGAGCAGCCTGAGCAGGTCACTTAACAGAAACTCAATCGAGCAGCCTGAGCAGGTCACTTAACAGAAACTCATTCGAGCAGCCTGAGCAGGTCACTTAACAGAAACTCAATCGAGCAGCCTGAGCAGGTCACTTAACAGAAACTCATTCGAGCAGCCTGACCAGGTCACTTAACAGAAACTCATTCCAGCAGCCTGAGCAGGTCACTTAACAGAAACTCATTCGAGCAGCCTGACCAGGTCACTAAACTTTTTGTTGAGGACAATGTCCTTCACTGAATGCTTAAAGGTACTCAATACAATTCGATGGTCCCCATATAATCAGATTCCAACAACAACATTTTTAGAAATGCCGCTTCAGTTATCAGAATCGATTAATTGCCCAAAAATAATGCTAACCACCGTCAACTATAGTTTAAAATTGCCCGAAACGTGTTAATCGACGAAATTGGTCTTGTTTTCAACACAAAACCTCTTGATTTTTGTTGATGGACACACAGGTGTCCGGGCAGACAACGGACGCCAACCCATGGCAATAACTCAAACTTGACTAATTGCTGTATGAGAAAAAACAGTCATATAATAAAAGGGAAATATTTGGTGACATTATATGTTATTGTGGTGGATTGATGGTAACATGGTGCGACATTAACAGCTTGAGGATATGTTCAACCAAGATGCGAAGCTAGTATGCTAATGTTATGAAAAAGTTGAATAAAATTATAACTAAAAGTGAACAAACAAGAAAACGACGATGGGACAAAAATGTTATGAAATGTCATGGCTATAACATGACATACAGTAATGCTCTAAATAATCGACTCCTTAACCACAGCAGAATTATGGGTAACTTTTCAGGACGGTGGTATATTATTGCAATAGACCTATATACCAAATATCAATTGAATCCGTTAATAATTCATTGCGTTATCGCACTAACGGTGATAAAATTGTGATTGTTGCCATTCATCAGAAAGTTCTGTGAGAGCTTTCCGATGAATGGCAACAAGCCATATTTCCGACTAAATCCTGAAAAGTTACCCATAATTCTGCTGTGGTTAGGGAGTCGATTATTTAGAGCATTACTGTAGGCAAGCCTGGAAATAGTGTCTGACATTTGCAGAATGAGGTTCTCAGAGGGTGAATTTAGTGACCCTATCCCGCATGGCAGGTTAGCGTCAACAAATTCACCCTCTGGGAACCTCATTCTGCTTAGGCTTCAACTGCTCTGAGAGACCTAGGATCAGATTGCAGTTCCCCATACAGTTGAAGTTGATGTTCACCCATTAGTCACCTCATCATTATGCATTTTATCTTCTGCAAATTAGGTGATATAGAACGTGATATAGAACCCGAACAGAAAGGGAAAAAGTAACTAAAACACAATGTTAATTTTAGACTAAAGATACTTTTCCAGAAGATGAGGCATAAGCAGAATGAGGTCCCCAGAGGGTGAGTTTGGCGATGCTGGCCCGCTGTGTGGGGTAGCATCGCTAAATTCACCTTCTCAGGACCTCATTCAGCAAATGTCAGACACAGTATTTCCAGACTTGAACATAAGCATCATAGAAATGGATTTCAAATGAAAATTAGACACTACTGATAAGGATTACGTAATTTATTCGGATGGTCCTAAGTTTTTGTGTGCAAAATTGACAATGAGCCTGTTTGTGAGAAAATCGTGTCGTTCAAATTTCTTGCCACCCGCAGTCAGCTGATATGGTTATGTTTGCCGAGCTTATTTGCACTTAATTATGTTGTTATCAGGTCATAGCTTAGCGCTTTGTGTTTCACAAGATTCTCGTGGCGATTATAATTTAAGGGCACAATCTCAGAATCAAGTTCCAAATTGATTACCAGAGAAATGATCTCAAACTTGTTACTATATGATGTATTTGTGAGTTTTGTCGAAAATCAGAAACCGTAAAATCGCAACTACGGACAAGCCTGATTATAGCATGTCTGTCATTTGTAGAATGACGTCCCCAGAGGGTGAATGTAGTGACGCTATCCCGCACAGCGGGCTAGTATCACTAAATTCACCCTCTGGGGACCTCATTCTGCTTAAGCCTCATCTTCTCTGGAAAGTTTCTTTATTATCAAATTTCTATAGAAAAACTTATTCACATAGATTCTATTTCTTTTTTAGTTTAGTTTCTCTATATCCTCAAATTGGCAGAGGACACATTGCATAATCAAGGTTCCCAATGGGTGTACATCACAAATTCACCATTTGGGAACTTCAAATCTGAGTCAGTCTCCCAAAGTAGATAAGGCCATGCAAATTGAGGTCCCCAGAGGGTAAATTTGGCAATGCTAGCCTGCTATGCAGGATAGCATCACTATATTCACCCTCTGGGGACCTCATTCTGCAAATGACAGCCACAATATAATCAGGCTTGTTTGGCGAGGTATGTTGATAAAATTACTTTCGCTGTGACAGTAATGTATACATAACAATTGTTTCAATAGACCAAAATTTTGTCACCAGAGAATTAATTGCCAATAATAAAAATAAGAACAAAGTCATGTTTCTCAATGTTCCCCTTAGTGACGACGGTTTTACAAACCATTTTGATTTTTCACATTAATTTACTGCGAGTGCCTTATGTCCCTTTAACATGGGCTGTGCAAGCCTCAAATAGT